>NQII01003939.1:101461-142460 GCA_002778355.1 Clitarchus hookeri
GGTCGGCGACTCGAAGACGTTCCCGCATCGCTGGTCCCACTCGGCCGGATACACCACGTTGCATGCCAACTGAGTCTGGAGGAGGGCGAGTCTGTGTGAATGACGAGGAGGTGGGCACAAGATATGAGTTCCCCCCTCCCGCGTCCCGCATCTTCTTCTTGTAGACAGCCCTCTTATTCTTGCACTGCTGCAAACACCATGGCTCTCCATTGAACTGATAAAGAGATGGAATTTCGGAAAATCCGCGGTTATTGTCTCCAAGGCGTTACATTCGAATGGTGGTGTTCCGAGTTCACAGACAGACCATTCTTGGCTGCATTATTTTAGTGTAACTCATTAAATCGTATAGGAAACATACAACTTCATGGTGTTTCGAACGACATACAAGAGGAAGTGTTGATAAGCAACAATTTAAATAATGGTAGATAAAAATTGATATTCGTTGCTAATGGCCTGTACTTTTCCTCGAGAAAGTACCCCGTGTTACATTCTCTGACAAGTTATTTTTATGAGTCACCTTTTTTCTATAATTGTTAGATGTAGTGTACTATAGCCGCCGTTATAATCGTTTGCATATGCTAGAGATGTGATTTACAAGATCAGTTTCGGAAAACGAAATTATATGGTGGCATTTATTGCTATTAGTGGGATTTCACATACCTTCGTATTTCTCATTTTTGCATGTATCAGTTTAGTTATGAAGAAATAATCTAATTTAACACGAAAAGTTTACTATAATTTATGAGGTCTAGGTGTTATTATGCCGTAGTAAAGGAAAACAAAACTGCATATACATAAAAGAGCTAAAACTTATTAAATAACGTATTTATAATGCTAAATCAAATACGATTAAATATTTTTTAAAAATAATGTAAGAAATTTCTTACTTTGTCTCCCTTGCACTAGTAGTATTACGATAGCCAAAATTAAATATATAATCGGGTACTATTTCAAATTTATCAATACAGGAATTGAATTGATCCCATTAGAAAAAATGCACATTTAGATATCTCGTAAACTGTATTAAGTCGTACTGAAAATAATCACTATTCCACTGAACTTTTCTCAGCCCCGCAGTCAAATACATGGATTGCAGTCTTCGCTGTCGAAACGGAAGCGCCCTGAATTAATCCCCTACAATCGTGATGCACTAGACAGTCGCTGGTTCAACGCCGAAAAGAAATCCCGTAGTTTTCAAGTGCTACATTTGGATACTCCGCTATTAAGTTAATCTATTTACAGTATTTCACACTTTTTGAATCAAAACTTAAAAAAAAAATCACGCCTTGTATGACGTGTTTTGTTATGTCCTAATTATGTCCTGTATCTCGAGCGTTTTATACTTATATCGGTCAAAATTATCTTGCTATTGGTAAAATTGGACTGTTACTTATATTTGAGCAATAAATTATTTAATTTAATTTATAAAAACGTGATTAACAACAGGAAGAAGGTGTGTTGTAATGCTTGATAACAAATATCTCACATGCAAATATTATTCACGTGATTGCGCACAAACGCAGTGCGATGTGCCTTTAGTGTAATATCCTGGGCTTAGCTAAGCCTTGTTTGCACGAGGCAGAGAAATGGGCTGGAAATAGAACTTCAGCAGGGACTCAGGAAAGTTGGAAGTAACCACGAATGGAATATAGTTAGCGCTCGACAACCTGGCAGCACAGTAGGCGGAAAGCCTTTATGTGCGCCATTTCATCAATTCTTAGAATCCGTATGATTGTCATATAAATAAAATATATTAATCAACACTACAAGATGTTATTTTTTTTTTAAATTCGAATTTACCCTATTTAAGAGCGCTTGGAACCATTTTGGTTGAGTTTTCTTGCTGCCCAATATTCCTTCATGAGTTGTGACTGTCTTTGTTTTCTTTCCTCCGTGAAGGTGTAGTTGTTTTTCCTTCTGATTTTGGGTTCAAATTTTGCAGTGTCGACCAATCTTCTGAAGGTTTCACGGTCTCTCGTGTTTTCTTCTGTAATTGAAAGTGATTTTAGGTCGTTTCTGACTTCTTGTAGCCAATTGGTGGGTGTTTTTAGACTGTTGTTGTGATCGAAAATCTTTTTGGTTAGTCTGTAATTGTCCATTCGTTGTAGGTGGCCATAGAATTTTAGCCGTTTTTTTCTAATGTTCTCTGTAATTGGTTCTACTTTGGTATAAAGTTCGTTGTTGCTTTTACATCTGTATGTTCCGTCTTCTGTTCTTCTTGGGCCTAGAATTTTCCTGAGGATCCGTCTCTCTTTTTTCTCGAGTTCTTCTCGTTGTCCTACCTTTTTTAATGTCAAGGTTTCTGCACCGTATGTTGCTTGTGGCCTAATTACTGTTTGATAGTGTCTGATTTTGGCTTGCCATGAGATCGTCTTCTTGTTATAGCGATCTTGAGTGGTTCTGTACGCGTTCTCCATTTTTTGTGTTCGGTTTGTGATGGCAACATTGTCTAGACCGTTGGTCTGTATCCATTCGCCTAGGTACTTGAATTTATTGACCCGTTTGATTTTGCCGAATTCTGTGATGATGTGTTTTCCTGTTGGTCTGTGTTCCATATATTCTGTTTTCTTGTAGGAGATTTGGAGACCGGTTTTTGTGGCAATTTTGTGGAGTGTTTCAATTGCGACTTTGGCGTCGGTTGTGTTTTCTGATAGGATGGCAATGTCGTCTGCGAAAGCGAGGCATCTGACCTCAAATTTCTTCTGGCCTCTCCCAAAGGTCAGACCCTGGATTCCGAGTTGTTTCAGTTCTTTCTCCCACTCTTTTACGATTTTGTCAAGGTCTAGGTTGAATAGGATCGGGGAGAGTCCGTCGCCTTGTCTGACACCTGTTTTGATTTTAAATTCTTTCGACAACTCGCCCAGAAATTTAACTCTGGACGTTGTGTCGGTTAACGTCTGTTCGATTAGAGCTCTTGTGTTTGTATCTATTCCCAGTTCTTTTAGTATTTGGAATAGCGTGTGTCTATCGATGGAGTCGTAAGCTTTTGTGAAATCGATAAAGATGTTATAATGTTTATCAAATTTATTTCGGATTGTTAAAGGCATATTTTGTCAGGCAAGTAGAATACAAATATTTGTTGTAATTTCTCCCAGTGCAGCCATTGAGATACCGTGTTGAATTTGCCTCAATCGAATGTCCTTTTATTTATCTTCTTGTTTGGTGGCTGGTATTGCACGCTGAGAGGCTTCGGCCCAGTCATCTTTCCTGGGAGTACCTGGCTCGTAAAAGGCGCTACTGTCCTACGTTATGATTGGTTCATGTCAACATCACCGTACTCTGGACTCAACACCCTCGGCTCTCAACTTAGAGGCGCAGGAAAAATATGTCTTTACTTGTTTTAATCTATTCTTTGGGAAACTGGTTGCCAAAAATTTTCTTGTAGCTTTACAGCTTAAATATTATATATTTAAAACAAGTTTTTAAAGTGGGGTTTTCATCCCCTCCCCTCTCCCTAGGCCCTTTTCAGCCTAGCAAGGCCGTATGGAGAATCCTTTTCGTTGTTTCTAGATTTCGTTTTTCTTTTTTCTCTTCCCCCTTTTCTTATTTTCCTCCTTGTCATTTTTTGTGGGTTTTGGTTAGTTTTCCCCGCAGTCAACATACTAATCCTGTTTGGCTTTTTTTTACAGTTTTCCTTTGGAGTTCCTCTCATCACTACCTTCTGTATAAGAGCGCAACAAGCGCTGGCAAACATGTATCTGTTTACTGTTCCTATATAAATTCCTGTACAGTGTCATTATGTGACAATAAAAACAATATAAAATAAAATAAAAAATAAAAAAACACGTTTTATAAAATGTAGAAAATTGTTTATGTAGCTGAATGTTTACAATTAACTTGAAGATCAAAACAGTTGCTTGTTAAAATTCAACATTAGTTTTACACGGTCCACATTAAGGTTTTGTGAAATCTACTATAATTAATTTTCAATGTTACAAAATTTTTTTTGCCAACTAGTTTACAAATAATTCCTTGCAAAATAATAACAAAAAAATAATTTTACAGTTTGGTTTACTGGTTCACTGCGACACACTAGTGCGTGATGTGCGATCCTCTACCTATTACTTTCTAATGCTCCTTACATCGTGTTTCACTTCTCTAACCGCGGCGTACGCAGACCCATTTTTCGGAGGGGCCAATCAAAAGTTCAGGAAGACTTTTGCTTTTTTGGAGGGAGGGGGAGGGGGGNTAATTGTCACCTCTGAAATATGAGTTTAGGAATTTCCCCACTGTGAATTTTCTTGAAATTTTTAATATTAAAATTTAAAAGTAATGAAGTTTATTTAATGACAAAATCATGTATGTTTCTCCGAAACGAATATATCTTTAGCCAAACTAGGTGAAAGTGTTTACGTATACCTTCGGCTAACTTCAACTTAGTTGGTATAACATTTCAATTACCAAAATCAAAATTATATCTTTGCAGATTTCCCTTGCGAAAGGCCTGCGAGTCACACGGAAGTTACTTACAGATCCGAAAATAATAAAGTACTGCACTAACTATACGACATTTCGGATTCTCGGGGGAGGCGGTCGCCCCGATAGCCCATCCCCCTTACCCAGAACACTTGCGTACGCCGGTGCCGCGGTGGTGTAGTGGTTAGACTACTCGCCTCCCACCTTGGCGAACCGGGTTTCATTCCCGGCGTGGGGTTACTGACAGGTTTTCGCATTTGGGAATCGTGCCGAACGATGCCACTGATCGGTGGGTTTTCTCGAGGATCTCCCGTTTGCCCCACTCTTTCATTCCGGCACCGCTCCACACGCACCTCGCTTCACTCTCATCGGCTCTCAAGACCTCGACGTTGAGAGCCGTCCAATCTCTTCACCCACTTACTGGCGTTCGCTCTTATTCCTTAGGCCTGTAACTCCGTGACATGAGTGGGAGTGGAGAGATTTGGGCGGCTCTTAAAATCAAGGTCTTGAGAACCGATCCGTGACAAGAGGTACCAGAAACTTCTCCGAGGTGACACAACGCCTTTGTCTTCTCAACCAATCACGGCACCAGGTTTCCCGACAGGTGTTCACAACCCTCCCCACCTCTCCACTGGTTAGTGTCATCCTTGAAGTGATAAGCAAAATGTGTTTGGCAGGAGGAAGGGGGAGAAATATGGCAAGCTTTGCGCGCAAACTGGTTTACATGTAGCATAATATGAACTGATACATGCGTTGAAGATACCTCTGGTTAATAATATTACGATAAATATATTTGATGGAGTGTAATTACATTTAAATAACGCGATTAAAATTAGATTTTCTTACATATCTCATTGTCTTCTTCATATTATCCAAAAATCCAAATAAATAGTTATAATTAAATTGAAGAGTTTTCTCTCAACAGCTGCTTGTTCTATCCATTGCCCATAACAGTAAATGGGTTGATATGCTCTCAATATATTTAATTTCATTATTCATTGTATACGGGTTCTGAAGTTGTAATGTTTTACTTTATAAGTATTATAATTTTATGGGAAGTAAAGCAACTGACAATTTATCATTTGGTATTAAGAGAAAGTTTTTCTATGCTCAAGTCTCTAATTATTTTCATGCTTGATTCTACATATTACACAAGCGAAACGAGCATGTAAATTTTCAACGTAGTTACGCAGAGTATGCCGAAGAACTAGACCAAGAGAAATATAGGAGATTAAATAAATTACTGACGTAGATTATATGTTAGAGTTAATATTGTTGAGGGTATTTGGGCTGGTAGACCGATAAATAGCATGTAGGAATTTAGCCAAAACACGTTGTTAGGAAAGTTTTTTTTGGCAAGAATTTGACGCATGTACCGCCACTGTAAAAGACAGGGCGGCTTATACGGTCAAAGTTAATGCCCCTCCAGGCCCTGACTATTAGGTGCGTGGAGGGTAGGTTGCCGGTTTAGTAATAATGTTGGCTAAGACTGTGGTATTTGGAAGTACGAATATATATTGTCTCATATGTCTTTTCACAAATACACAATATCGGAACTTCTGAGGTGCGGTACTGTCATAGTGTGTCTACTCGAATGTACTGGGTGAATTACTTCGTGAGGGCGGGGGCTTCTGTGGCGGCGATTTGCATACTTAACTCAGCGGTGATTGCGAGTAGGCCGTCATCTGGGTTGGCGTTCCGTTGGTGCTGATTCTCCCTGGACTGCAGTTCGGACTCGTGGAGACGTCTTCTCGCGATCTCTTCCCTTGGCTCGGCGATCGTCAACGTACTGACCCGGACGATAGTAATCTACTGATCCCCCTTAAGGATGCGGCTGACGGATGTGGCCGGGTTCCGAGATCCCGGCCTTAGTAACTATTCTCTGACTTACTCTCTCGGCGCGGTAGAAATCGACTGAACCTGTGACGACCGATAATACTCACGACTGATTACTGACTGACCCCCTCCCATTCTTGGAAAGGGGTTTTTATACACGCCCGCCTGTAAGCCTACATTCTCGGCACGTGGCGCCCTGGGTGGGAAGGGGGTGAGGGGAGGGGTGAAGTGGTGAGCTTTGAACAAAGGATTCTACCACACGTGTCCTCGTTCTGAAGGAACTTGGCGGGCGGGGGGGGGGAAATACCTCGGCACAAATTACTGCGAGTCAGTATTCTTCTGCGATACGTACTTCTGCGTTCCGGCGAACTACGCCTGATAATTTTGGGTGATAACTCGAAAGCCCTGCACTCTCGACAGATCTGCTGGCGGGTTGGAGGCGTAGGTAGATGAAGGGGGTGTGGGGGGGGGAGGCCTCCGCTTCAGCTTCACGTGTCTGGAGATTTTCCATGCCACGTGCCTATTCGAAGGCGACAGCAAAGTGCGCTAAAGGTTGAAGGGGGTGGGGTAAGGGGGTGAGGGAAGTGAGCCAATGGCGTGCTGTAATCCTCAAAACTGTCACGCGACAAATTGTACATTCTATGCCATAAAAAATTGCCTCGCAAAGAAGCAAAAGTAACAATTGGAATGAAACGTGACTCAAGCAATGTGAACGATAGCAAAAATGAAATTATAAAATCTTAAAGACAAAGGGTTACTTATCTGTGCAAAATCGTGCATTTGATTAATTTCTAGTGTATTGTTGCACCACCCAAGCGTTAATATCTGACAAGAGTTATATCCTTTGGAAGATCGTAGTATGGTAGTTGCAACTACTTCTCCAGATGTTGGAGACGCCTTGCTCTATGGGCGACAAGTTAGAGACCGGTCTGGCCAAGGAAGGGTGTCTGTAAATGTCAGCAGCACGAAGACAGTCATAGGATCCGTGCTCTTTGCGGACATGCATTATTTGTAGGGAGTTTGCATGTCTCAGATGCGCCATGAACGGAAGGTAGCACATGAAGCAGCAGAATGCTTGAATGTTCAGCTGCGCCGTCAGTGTGGCCCCGATCACTACAGAGAAGATCGAGAATCATAGGAAATCGCCCCCATACCACCAAGACACAATATCTGGAAGTGTTTCGCTTAACAATGACATACATATTAATGCGCTGTGGTGTGCCCCGCCACATCAAGTACGGTTCTCATCTATGTTCAAACTAAACCTGGATTTCACAATCGGTCACACCACCCGATCACGATAGAATTGCAAATGAATTTGCCGTTGCTGGGGTGTCAATTGAAGAGAGCGTAAGAGACGTCGAGGAAGCAATTCTTCGGCTACGCGTTTCGCAATAGTGCCCGTAGAAAAAGGGTTCTCTAGTGATCCTTCTACCAGTTTATATATTGTCTAAATAGAGACTGTTGTTTGAGTTCGCGCCTTTCGGATGACGAGAGGTTTCTCTCTCCTGGTGCTTATTTTCGGCCAGCCAAAGCCTTTCTGCAGATGTGTGGTTCCTCATGTTTCCATTGCTCCCAGAAATTATGCAAAGTTTGGACGCAATGGTCCACGTGACGGATAGTTCTTCCACCGTATATAAAATTAACATTGACTTGGGCTGATGATCGCTTTATTCATGTGTCAGTCACGTTAAACTGTGGAATTATTACAAAAATTAATAATTAACAAATTGGCTAATTCTTACACTTGAATGCATAAAAAATACAGAAAGCAAAATAAATAATTTCAGTATTCACAAATGTTTACCCAACGCTTTTAATTTTATGTTAAGACTTGGAACTACTATCCCATATATTGTGGGGCCGTGGTGGCTGAGCGGTTAGCCCCTCGCCTCCCACCACGGCAAACCGGGTTCAATCTCCAGCGGGGCCACTCCCGGATTTTCGCAAGTGGGAATCGTGCCGGACGATGCCGCTGGTCGGCGGGTTTTCTCGGGGATCTCCCGGTTACCTCACCCTTGCATTCCGGCGCTACTCCGCACTAACCTCATTTTACCCTCATCGGCTCTCAAGACATCGATGTTAAGAGCCGCCGAAATCTCTCAACTCGACTCACATGTGTCGTCACCAACTTTACTGGGAGCATGCCACTCAGAGTGTATGTTCAAACTGACGCAGGTAGGGTCAGTGACATTTTTCAATGGTTGATTTCGAATTGCTCAGTTAACGGCGAACAGCCTTTAATCGGATACATGTAAAAGTAAGTCTGAAAACTGCGCTAAAATAATCTGCATGTTTCCCCGAAAATAAAATTACTTGTTTACCCCATACATTCTCATGGCAAATGAAGTACGATGAAAGAAAACCTGCACACCAATTCAGTGTCTTGCGCGTAGTATTCATGTGTTAAAGTGCATCCGCGAAAGTGCCGGGTCGTAAGTGCGTGGTGGGGCCTAGCCCCATACTCTGACGAGGACGGAAGGTTATACAAGATGTCGTGGAGGAGGGATTGTATAACCATGGCCAGGAGTGGGAGCCATTATTACCTCCCTCGGTGTACCTATAGCTACACTTGTAACTAAGGAAGGAGAGGAAAAACCCGACAAAGGCGCCTTAGAAACCCTCTCTATAAGAAAGGAACTGTAAGTACTTATTTGCGTGCACTCGTAGAAAAATGCTACGGAAAAAAAGCGTTAGAAAACATGTTTGTTTTTAATATGTAAGTAAATAGTGCTCAAAGGCTGACCCCGGAAATATTATTATTTTCTAACTGTACCAAACATTACTCTACTCGAACGCATTCTATGTGAAAATTTTCCTTTAATAAAATAATTTCACACTTTATATTTTTTGAATAATTTTATGTCAAATACACTAACTAGGTTGCACAGACGAAAAAATTTACAATATAAACCAATACCTTGGGTTATTGCCTGACAATAATCACCTAATAACAGTATATACATTAAAACTAAAATGTTAAAAATATGCTGAACGGTTTTTTTTGGCATTTAATATTTTTTCAATATGTATCATTTGAGACGAAGCAATTTGCTCAGAGAAGTAGGAATTGGGGCGACCATGGTGTATATGAAGGAACCATCCCAGTATTATTTTAGAGTGATTTCGGGAAAGCAAGGAAAAACCGAAATCAGGACGGCCGGAACGGGAGTCGAACGAACGCCCTCCGGAATGCGGCACCTCACTCAGTTATCTTCATTAATGAATTGCGAAGATTTTAATGGATAATGGGGGCAGGATCTACGTTTCACATTTCGAGATTGATAGATGGGAAANTTCGTTTTCGCCGAGCAAGGTGTCGTTAAAACCTTAAGGGGAATCAGTCCCCGCCATATTGCCTTTTTCTCTCTCGCAAAACCATGTACTACAGATATTGTATTGAATCTTACGGAGGAACGACACGACACAGGGCATTCCCTGTGTACGTATTCCGATGTTGGTATTGCTTGGTTACTGTGGTTAGTTTAACTGCTGTAGTTGCCCGCAGGAGAGATATCTTATTTCACCCCAGCTGTTACTCGTCAAAAATTAATTAAGGCAGTGAAAATGTAATAACTTGATAAATATTGAGNTCTTATTTCACCCCAGCTGTTACTCGTCAAAAATTAATTAAGGCAGTGAAAATGTAATAACTTGATAAATATTGAGAAGCTCTTATTTATGCTCGGCCATGCGAAAAATCTCATTATACAAGCTTAAATGTAAGTTATAGCGAAATATGGATAAAGCCAAGATGGTCGTTAAGGCTTGGGGCTTCACCTTTAATGCAGAAATTCTTCGTTTTCGTGTCATAATTTCAGTTTCAGAGGTATTTTNGTTAAGGCTTGGGGCTTCACCTTTAATGCAGAAATTCTTCGTTTTCGTGTCATAATTTCAGTTTCAGAGGTATTTTAAGAAACGTTTTATTATAAAAAAATTACAATTTTATAGTTGTTTAATACCTTTGTATCTTATTTTAACTGTGTGTTATTTTCTGCTTGTAAGAAGGACAGAAATTTATTAATAAAATATAAATGTGGTCTTAACTTTTTACAGCCAGCAGAAAAAACACAATGAAAATNTTAAGGCTTGGGGCTTCACCTTTAATGCAGAAATTCTTCGTTTTCGTGTCATAATTTCAGTTTCAGAGGTATTTTTAAGAAACGTTTTATTATAAAAAAATTACAATTTTATAGTTGTTTAATACCTTTGTATCTTATTTTAACTGTGTGTTATTTTCTGCTTGTAAAAAGGACAGAAATTTATTAATAAAATATAAATGTGGTCTTAACTTTTTACAGCCAGCAGAAAAAACACAATGAAAATNAAGGACAGAAATTTATTAATAAAATATAAATGTGGTCTTAACTTTTTACAGCCAGCAGAAAAAACACAATGAAAATTAAGCACAAACAGTTTAAACAACTCTTAAAATGTAAATTTTCTATAATCGTAAATTGTAGGTTATTACTTACTCTTAATCCGGAATTATGACACAAAAACGAAGAATTCCTGCAAAAGAGACGATGCCGTGCCTTAAAGAAGGCCGCTTTAAAGACGCCCGCACGACTACTGCGCAAATGGTGGACAGAGCAGAAGCAACGCATCTGTCATTTTAAAACTGCGAAGTAGTTCTAATATGATGCAATTTAAATTAATTTAAGCTTCACTGTAATGCTGGTAACTATCAACGTTCTCGTATCACAAGTGCTAATGCGCCCGTTGGTCTCACAGTGAAAATATTACATATATTTTCACACACGTGACCTTAATATCGGAACGTTATTCTTCTGCACAGGCACACACGTACACCTATTTTGAAATGTCCGAATAAATATTTGGAAAATAGGTGTACAAAATAACTAACTTATATATATAATAATGTGTATACGCGTGTGTGTATTTTACTTCTAAAGCCTAATGAAAGTAATCACAGATTCAAACAATACTTAGTACAAAGTTCACCCCTTCACTTATAAGCGTATCTTATACATAAGAAAGTTATTTTCTGTTCGCTGATGTCATTTTCAGCTAATGTGATGACCTAAATAATAAAGGTTAACCAAATAGAACATTACCAAAGCCAACATTTCTTTTAAAAAAATTTCTCTTCACTAAATCGTAAATAAAAACTTAAAAACTTTGCAAAACAGGCTGCGTAAGAAATTCNTTTTAAAAAAATTTCTCTTCACTAAATCGTAAATAAAAACTTAAAAACTTTGCAAAACAGGCTGCGTAAGAAATTCATATTTTGGTTAAAATTTAAAACAGTCAGGGACACGCAAAATAGTTGTAATTAACAACTAACAGAATTTACGACACTATTTGTGTAGGTGTATAGCGTGATTTTTGATCACGCCCCAGCTTCCGGTATTAATACATAAGGCTAACTAATTATATTTCTGAGATAAATGTATGAATTATTACTCAATTTCGCACTTCTTAACCTTAGGCACTAGTACGAACACGGTATAAATTTTACGTTAAATGTGAAACTTCAAATGTAAAAAAAAAAAAAACAGTAATTTTTTTTTTAATAATTTCAAATTTGTAATAACATACCGTGGTTGAAAAAGAAATTGAGACATACAGACGCCCACTTCTGTAAAACATCAAACAAACTCAGGAATGTAGTGCTGCAAATAACACTAATAATCTTGACCTAGCGAGATTAATGAACTTGGCATTAAAAACAGATTGTCTAAATTTGTACTATGTTTTTAGCGCGTTTCGAATTTCGTCTTCTAGTCTGTAAGTAAGCTACTAGAACCTATTTCGTGCTTTGTTTATGTGCGCAGTTCCAAATCATTCAACATTATTTCCAGTTTTTTTGCCCAACGGTCGACTTTACAATGTATTTTCACACACAGCGTAATCCAACCAGAACGATAGAGGTAGTCAGAGCTCTGGATGTAATCAAATGGAGATATTTTTTTTGTGGAAAGGGATAGGTAGAAGCACACAACTATGTTCAATATTCAGAACTCTCTACAGTCAAAATGCGATGAGAATGCACGGAGCCCATCCAACAGTCAAAATGTGCAGCTGTACAGAGGAACTTTTTTACTTCTCTCTGATTGTTATAAAATATAGAGCTTTCATATTCCACAGAGAAATAATGCCGGACGTTTTATACTTGCTTTAAACTGGAGAGTATTTTCAGAGATTTAGCAATAATTTATTTATAATAATTTAAAATAATAAATTTAGCAATAATTTATTATTTAGTTATAAGTAGACTAGTAGTCACGTGTTTCAACGTGCTAAGGTACACTTTCATTCAATTTAGAAGCGTAAGTTTTTCATAAAAAATTTGAATTTATATCAGTTACATAAAACCTGTTATTTTCAGTACCAATTTATGATTCGTTCTTTTACAGTGGTAGATTTTATTAATTAAGACCGAATAATACCGGAAATATAATAACAAAAGGGGATATCACAAAATATTAAAATAAAAATCTNTTTATTAATTAAGACCGAATAATACCGGAAATATAATAACAAAAGGGGATATCACAAAATATTAAAATAAAAATCGATATTAGTATATAATGTTACTCGGATAGCAATCTAGCTGTCCGTGGCATAAGTTGTGGATTACATCGATTTTAAACAATACGATTTTAATCGTGATTTAAATCAAATTATTATTTATGAAAAGCAGTTTATTAATATTTTTTGTATATCAATTCAGATTTTTCCGTAATATAATTATTTACTGCCAGCAGTAACGTCCCGTCATAAGGATAAATGTAAAATGCTCATAAAAGTTACAAAATAATTTTAATAATGTTAATTCAACTGCTGTTAATAAGTGGAAAGGATTGGAGAAAAGCTTTAAAGATGGAAAACTGACGTAGTTACCATGTAGCAATTCCACAGTCTTAATACAGCGCCGGGTGGTGTTAATTTCTCGGCTTACCTTAAGAACCTTCGTTATTGTGGTGAATTCTCTACACCTAAAGAGAAGTCTCAAATGTTTTCATTTGCAAAAAACATATACAAAAAGAAGAATTCATAGTTACCAAAGATAATTAACTTCCAAGCAAAATAAAACCCTTTCTATGGACTTATGTTTTAAGGAGAATGTTGTCTCCAAATTACTGAAACACATACATAAATACACAATTTATTAGAAGTGTACATAAATTTCAAGTTGCATTTTAATTGCATTAGGTATATATACATATAACTTTAACACGTCACATTTCAACGTGTCACTTTCGCCCACATATTCCTATACAATAATTGTTTGTTTTAGTGAGCTCTACCACCCCTCAATGTTTGTCCCATGATTTTAGAATCATCCTGTATAATTATAAATACTGAAACAAACGTTCTGTTAGTAATACATTCTAAAGTAATTATTATTAACTTTAATATACGTTTCCTATGCACAATATTCATAAATTTAAGGCAATAATAATTATAAGGATTATCCTTTATAAATTTTTANATATACGTTTCCTATGCACAATATTCATAAATTTAAGGCAATAATAATTATAAGGATTATCCTTTATAAATTTTTAATTGCGATAAAAATATTTTGAGTATCACGGACACCATTTTCGAGAATTTTCTTAGAATCTCAGCTATAATTGAAAGATTATGCAATACATATTAAATCCAGATTTTTAATAAATTAGGTACAGCATGTTTCGCCCTAAGAAATGTAACCTCACTTGTCTCTGTGAAAGTATTTAAAAACATTTATTCTACGTAGTTCTTCTCAATAATGTCTAGTAGCGTAATATTCTGGACTTCTGCATCAAATAGCAAACAAATATTTCTGCTTGAAACAAAATCTATCAGGTCCATGAGCAAAATAAAACCTCGTGCATCATGCAGAATATTATTTTAAAAAATTCGGTATCTTAACATATTTATATTCCAGTTTATTTATCCTTCTATTGTGTTTATTACGGCAAATGAAGACCTGTCTGTTAAAATAATAAGACGCTCTCATAACANTATATTCCAGTTTATTTATCCTTCTATTGTGTTTATTACGGCAAATGAAGACCTGTCTGTTAAAATAATAAGACGCTCTCATAACACGAGATGTGCTTGCCACTTTCATAAACCCGTAAATAATTTAAAACTATTTCAGAAAGGTTGTTTATATTCCACTTCATCAATATTTAATACGTTTCATTCAAATTTGGAAATATATATTTAAGTAATAAGAATCTCTTTAAAAAGCATATCAAAAGTTTACTAAGCAAGAAGTCTAAGAACTCTGTATTCAGAGAACTTAATGCTCTATGAGTGAAGGGTAACTATTATAAATAAAATTAAAAAATAAAATTATTGATTACATGATTATACATTATGTTTATTTGTTAAAGATTAATGTCAAAACCAACAACCGTATCCTATAACATGCTAACATATAACGAATTATTTGGAGAGAAAATACATAACACATGCAAGGAATAAATTACTGTAAATTTAAAGTGTTAAAAACGGAGTAAGCACTGTTGAAAATATTTTTACAGGATACATTTACTTATCGGTTATTCACGGTAAAGTGAGCACTTTTGAAAGCCCTGTTATTTGGAATAATAGTCAATAAATATATTTTATTTTAGCCTTAGAAGTTAACTTCGGAGTGCGGTGAAATCTACTCACTGTGTTTAATACTTCCATGGCAATATTTATTTCAAAAAGTAGTTATAGAATAAAAATTTCCGAAATAAAAAAAGTAACTAGGATCTCATAATGCTCTTTTTACCGTGAACAGCCTATAATTACGGATCAATATGTCAACAGTCACGGTGCCAAGATTGAGGAAACTAGTAAAAAAAAAAAACCCAGATTAACACAAAAAAAAAATATTTCTTTTGATTTTTTCAAATTAAGATTTTTATATGCCCTGATTGTTGGCGTGATCTTATGTTTGGCTTAATGAAGTTAGTTCTGGCAAATACAATTTACCTTAATTATCTTAAATCTCACGAACATACGAAAACAATAAGATGAGAACCTTACCCCAAATATAATGTGGCNCATACGAAAACAATAAGATGATAACCTTACCCCAAATATAATGTGTCTTCAATATATCGAACTTGAAAGTTTCGTCCATCGACATACAGCGTGGCTTAAAAAATTATGACTCGATTTATAATTATTACATTTAATAACGAACGTTTATCACAGTTATATGACAAATTACAAGCTATTAAATTAGTCATCAAGCTTCACTTACCGCATTACAAATGCTCTGTCTGCTCCACCTAGCGTGATTTACAACCACCACGATACTATTTTCGAGCTCACCAAAGTAAGTAAGATACGTCATTTTATGTAGCCCCAAAAGAAAACTCGCAGAATGCAGTGTACGTGGTGCCAAGTCTTGGGGTCCCGTGCGACCTATCCATTGTTGAGTCAAGGTTTCATTTATAAGCTGACGAACTTTGTTTGGCCAATGTGGGTATTCCAGTGGAAATCTTCAGTCTTCATTACGTTTTGGGAAAAATCAGTTCTGCAGCATTGTCCTTTAACAGGGGTTCCCTCATAAAAGAAAGTGACATAAACCTTTGTATGAGAAACCGTACAAAATACATTCACTTTTAGTGAATCTCTCTTATTTTGTACTGCAATTTGACGTGGATTTTCTAGTTATCATATGCGAACTTTGCGACACGAACTTTGCCACTTAGATGAAAAATCTACTTCATCATTAAAAATTAACCGTAGAAAGTAGTTGTCCATGTCCTCTTAGAGCATATGAACTAAATGTAAATATAAATGTTTATTCCGTCACATGTCTCAACTTCTTGATAATATTCAGCTTAACTTGCGACTTCAGTAATATAGAGATTAAAATTTGAGGTCATATTTAGAAAAACCTAACATTTACGTTAATTACAAGCTTGTACAAAGTAGCACANCACGCAACATACGCAACGTACACAGACATAAACGTTGTTTTTGAAATTCGAAAAAA
The DNA here is from genome assembly GCA_002778355.1 of Clitarchus hookeri. NCBI lineage: Eukaryota > Metazoa > Arthropoda > Insecta > Phasmatodea > Phasmatidae > Clitarchus > Clitarchus hookeri. The sequence continues at coordinate 117,672 of NQII01003939.1, forward strand.
AATATTAAAATGAGTTTTTCAACTTCTTATCGCATAAAATCTAAGTTCAGCCGTTTCCATCTACAGTACAGAAACTCGAGGTCCACATCTATGGATTACTTACTTTAGAATTCTTAAATACCGTTTGTCATATGAAACATTCTTTTAAAATTGCAACATATTTCAGCTTAACTTGCGACTTCAGTAATATAGAGATTAAAATTTGAGGTCATATTTAGAAAAACCTAACATTTACGTTCATTACAAGCTTGTACAAAGTAGCATATATATCGATGTGTTGGTAAGCCTTAACAGGGAGCTATTTGTTTCGATACACAAGTCCTTATGTATAAATAATTTTNATATATCGATGTGTTGGTAAGCCTTAACAGGGAGCTATTTGTTTCGATACACAAGTCCTTATGTATAAATAATTTTAACATATCACGTTTTATTGTATGATTAAGTCATGTTTCAGAATTAGTTCAGAATTAACGTATATTTTAACGAAATCTGAATTTTTATTGGTATTCACTTTTAATTGCCTTTCTTGATATTAAACAAAAAAATTTAAAGGAAAATACGTTGTAAACTGTAGTTATAGGAAAAAATGAGTAGTGGCGATATACAAACTCACGTAAAAATTCCTAGAATGAATTAATATTCAAAACTTTTTACGGCAATGTCTTGACTGGTTTACAAAATACAGTTTGTTAGTTATGCATATACAAATCTGAAGTAGAAATATTGAGTGAATAGCAAAAGTTTAAGGAGCATGCAGAAAGACCATAAAGACCACACTAGGAAATTCCTTTGTAAAAAAATATTTGCATATGCAGCTGATTATTTTCGTGGTATCAGTATACAGTTTTTATGGAATATTTGGTTAAATATTTTCACCGTAACTTTACTGACATTCAAAATATCTAGGGCAATAAAAGGTTTATAGACTTCTTGGAGTAGAGAGCGAATATAGACCGTTTGACGTTTGCGGCACTCGTTTACTGTATGCCAAGCTCGCAACTTATTACTTATGTGAAATTTGCCTTTGTACTGACATTATTGAAAGAATACATTTTGTGTCACTTTTAACTTTAGAATTTTTATCACAACATAGATGTTAAAGCAAATGTTATGCAAAACATATTAACAGAAAATATCGCAGTTGNCTTTAGAATTTTTATCACAACATAGATGTTAAAGCAAATGTTATGCAAAACATATTAACAGAAAATATCGCAGTTGAACCGAAATTACGGATCATTTGGAAACAAAACCAGATACACCTGCATAAAAGTTTAAGAGGAAAACTATGTTCAAACAAATTTTAACTTTTTAATTTATTCGATATACATTAAATGGGATTGCAAAAATCTAAGCAGCAAACAAATTTTATCGTATCTTAGAAATAATTACAGTGCCTATGTTGACTGATGACAAATAGGGTGAAGATATTTGGGTTCGTGAACTCTCTCATGATGAGTTTATACTTAATATACTAGTCCCTGGAATACATTTAATGGTTAGAGTAAGTACCGAACATGGTAAAAGTTCTCACAAGAAAGTGTACGTGGCATGGGGTATCATTTTATTGATGATAAAAAATACTGTTTACAAAAATTCAGCTAGAGTGGCTACATATCATTACAATATAACACAGCACCGAGAAATAATAATTTCACATTACATCTATATTAAAAAATTAAAAAATTCTTATGAAGTTAAAAAAAGTCCCTTAATCGTACAGCCAATTGGCAGCGTCGTTTGGTTTTCATGTCAGTGAATCAACAACATTTCAACCGTGCGAGGAAACTCCTACAAAGTGAGATTCAGGACTAAACTTTGTAAGCGAATGTCGTTAACAGAAAACCGAGCTACCTACATCGTATACTACGTCTTAGGTGATTTATATTTTGAGCTAAATTTATATTAATTTGCGTACCAATTAAATTTAATATACTGCCCCTTAATNAATAATTTCACATTACATCTATATTAAAAAATTAAAAAATTCTTATGAAGTTAAAAAAAGTCCCTTAATCGTACAGCCAATTGGCAGCGTCGTTTGGTTTTCATGTCAGTGAATCAACAACATTTCAACCGTGCGAGGAAACTCCTACAAAGTGAGATTCAGGACTAAACTTTGTAAGCGAATGTCGTTAACAGAAAACCGAGCTACCTACATCGTATACTACATCTTAGGTGATTTATATTTTGAGCTAAATTTATATTAATTTGCGTACCAATTAAATTTAATATACTGCCCCTTAATNTCTTAGGTGATTTATATTTTGAGCTAAATTTATATTAATTTGCGTACCAATTAAATTTAATATACTGCCCCTTAATCTTAAAAAGATAAATAAAAGAAATAATAACCATAAGAACAATATATGTGTAATATTTTACGATTGTCTATTTTTGGTAACCGATTTACCTAATATGGCTATAACATCTGTTAAAAGACAACTAGGAGAAAATTATCTGGCAGATTTATCGGTGTAATGAACCTTGTATATGGTATTAAAATTTAATAAAGAAGGTGTTGAATGTAGCCTAGCCCTTAAAAAATGACGCGTTGTTGTGTCGGATAAAATTCCAATCAAAACANTAAAGAAGGTGTTGAATGTAGCCTAGCCCTTAAAAAATGACGCGTTGTTGTGTCGGATAAAATTCCAATCAAAACAGCTTATAACAAACACGAAAAAAAAAATTATGAAGTGGATAGGAAAAGGTTGAATTTTTTCAAGCAAATGTACCGTANGCTTATAACAAACACGAAAAAAAAAATTATGAAGTGGATAGGAAAAGGTTGAATTTTTTCAAGCAAATGTACCGTACCATATTTTTGTGCACAAGAAGACATAACTTGCAAATGGAAAATTACTAATCGCCGTGAAACCAACATCAATAAAAATGAACAGATGACACATACGAGTTGTTATTGATGTAGCATTCATTATTATAGGCTTTTAAAAGTGAAATAAGCACTTTTCAAAACCCTNCACATACGAGTTGTTATTGATGTAGCATTCATTATTATAGGCTTTTAAAAGTGAAATAAGCACTTTTCAAAACCCTACTAAATATATATTTCTATGTACATTGTGTATTCTTCCACAAGAAGTAATACTGTCATGGGCGTGATCACTTTATCCATCCGCTAGCCATGAAAATCTCTAACTTATTATAAAAGTAAGTCTTTTACAAATTTTCTAAATTTTACACATGCATATATAAAAAAAAACAGAAAGAAAAATATATAATTTTAGTATTCAGAAAAGTTGACCTAACTCTTTTAACTCAACGTGGCGATCTGTAACTACTTTCCCCCCGTTGTCACCAACTGTACAGACACATGCCAGTCAGCATGCCCGTTAAAATACATGCAGGTAGTGGCATTGGTATTTTTCAATGGTTGGTTTTAAAAGTGGTCAATTAACTGTGTGCAGCGTATAAACACAGCGTATGCATTAATTTTAATCGATTAGCAACATCTTATGCTTTCCAGTCAGTAAACATTTATAAATGGGTATCGTCANACATACGAGTTGTTATTGATGTAGCATTCATTATTATAGGCTTTTAAAAGTGAAATAAGCACTTTTCAAAACCCTGCTGAATATCTATTTTTATGCACATTGTGTATTCTTCCACAAGAAGTAATACTGTCATGGGCGTGATCACTTTATCCATCCGCTAGCCATGAAAATCTCTAACTTATTATAAAAGTAAGTCTTTTACAAATTTTCTAAATTTTACACATGCATAAATAAAAAAAAAAAAAACAGAAAGAAAAATATATAATTTTAGTATTCAGAAAAGTTGACCTAACTCTTTTAACTCAACGTGGCGATCTGTAACCACTTTCCCTTCGTTATTACCAACTGTACAGACACATGCCAGTCAGCATGCCCGTTAAAATACATGCAGGTAGTGGCAGTGGTATTTTTCAATGGTTGGTTTTAAAAGTGGTCAATTAACTGTGTGCAGCGTATAAACACAACGTATGCATTAATTTTAATCGATTAGCAACATCTTATGCTTTCCAGTCAGTAAACATTTATAAATGGGTATCGTCANCGTATGCATTAATTTTAATCGATTAGCAACATCTTATGCTTTCCAGTCAGTAAACATTTATAAATGGGTATCGTCAATCTAGTTTTAACTGCATGTACATATTGTAAATGTTTAAAACAAATAGTAAAGTGTTGGGGGAAAATATATATTTCTGTGAAATAAAATAGCTATACCAGTTTAGAAGTAATTTTAATATAATTTCCGGTTTTTCTGAATTGCAAGCAAACTGCGTTAATTCATGCATTTACAAGCAGAAATGTTTACCGTATTGTTAACACAGTAACCCTAATAAATTCTTTTACGGTAAAAACAATGGCAAACAAATTTGGAAAGACAAGAGTGTAATTTTATTTCGATTAGTACTTTTAATTGGTATCATGGAATTTCATGATCGTAAACTTATCTTGAAGTATCGTTCCAAATAATAATTCATTTCATGACGGCTGGTTGACATGTCGTGATCAGGACCTCTGCGACGAAAATCCGAGAGTGTGATAAATTACCACAAACCATAACTATTACATTTTCCATTGACATCAGCGGCTTGTGTTGAACTGTTACAAGGTAAGCTGAGTTTTTTTCTGTGCTATACCTAAGCGTTTTCTAGTTTACACATCGGCCATTTAAACGTAGTAGCGCAGTTGACGTCACAGCACGTGTGTAATGGATGCCTCGCCGCTCTCTCGTGAGTGGCCGCAGTACATTCAGATTTCTCTGGGCCTCACTCTGGTTACTGGTTCCTGCTGCATGCGCCGAGTGTGTACAGCACTGAGGGAGCACCAACGTACCTTGCAACACTTCACCACACGCCACTGATTGACATAAATGTTGTCAGTTATGGTTTACCCAGAGACCGCAATTTATACAAGAAGTTATCGATTATCTAATGATCCTACTTTCCTCTATAAGGATGCAATAATTTTGATAAAATGTTTATTGAAAAGTTAGATGGTAGGTGGGTCTGGCCGTCTTGTTGATAACGATATCATTAGAAATGCAATCATAAACAAATTTAGCATTATAAGAAAACTACAGATAAACGCGTCCCTTATTTGCGACTCGAACACAGAACGCCGCGTACCGTAAGCTGGCGTGCAGCAAACAACATTAAAGAGGCAGGATTCGGAGCATCAACGCCGGTAGTAATCAGTCCTAAGCTTTAGTAGACTGGGTTCTGTAAATTGAAGCATCCACAAGTGTGTGCATCACTTAAATCACGAAAGTTTACATGCCTACAGTAGCACTACTTGCGTGCAGAATTGGGTGAAAATATGCTGACTGGTTGAGATATGGAATAAAAGCTTTAGTTTATGTTTTGCACTATCGTACAGAAAGGCCTAAAACAGGCCCTGTTTAGGCATAACTGATGCGTTTAATATATAATGTCAATAAAAATGTTTGTTTGAAATTTGTTAAATTATTTCATATAAATTATCTAAATAATTTATTTTGCCACCATTTTGAAGGAAAAAAAATTGCCTGGCCCACTTATCTTATGTAAGTTTACATGGCCCAATGTAGTACTAATTTTGTGCAAAATTTGGTGGGAATTAGATTGATTGGTTCCAGAGATAGGGCATAAATGTCGTATTTTATCACCTGGCACTCTCTTAGAAAAAGTCGACAAAAGATGATCTCTATAAGCATATCTGTAGCTTCTAATAACTACCCTCAGTATATTAAGTATTACTGAAACCAGTTAAATTGTTTAGTATATATGACAAACGTATCTAAATAATTTAAATGACTGCCATACTGCAAATAAAGCCAGACGCACTTAAAATATGGCATACTGTAGCACTACTTATGTGCAAAATTCAGTGGCAATCAGTTGGTCGGTCCGGGACGTATGATATAAAAGCTCCAGTTTCGCATGTGATGCTGTTTATATTATTGTATTGGCACATTCTATGTTTGTCATAGATTCTGCTACATACTGAAGTCAGTCTAAATTGTTTGAGACATATGGCTTGCCAAACTAAAATATTTAAATAGCTACTATTTTGAAAATATGTGACTACCTTCTTGAGTCTCATAAATTTAGAAGAACTACAGTAGTATAACATGTACCCTGAATTTTGTGGGTATCAGTTAAATGTTTCCCAAGACAGGACACAAAATCTCTCTCTTTCAGGGTGATAACTTTCAAAATGGCTGACAAATTAGTTTATATATTAGCTTATTTGATGGTTGCATTGATACTGCCAGCATACAAAGTTATGAAGGAATTGGTTACATCGTTTTATAAACACTAAGAAATTATATGTAAATTTACCATATCAGTGTATACGTACAGTGACAAAGCGCGAATGGTAAAATATTTCCCCATATATCCATGGTATCGTTCTTACAGTAGCTCAGGAAAGAGTCAAAGGCGTAGGGAAGCTCCCAACTTTGTATAGTAGCGGTGCTAAAAATTCGCATATTTTCAGCCTGACGCAGCATTACACTAATGGTTGTGAAAATTGCAACACCCAGGAAGAACGGTCGGAATGAATCCAAACTCGGAGGATGTGTAGAACAGTGTACCAGCAATACGTGATTNCAACACCCAGGAAGAACGGTCGGAATGAATCCAAACTCGGAGGATGTGTAGAACAGTGTACCAGCAATACGTGATAACGACTGCAGAGAGATGACGTACACGAAGGCCCAGCAGCGCTCTCTCTTGTGTGACCGGAAATGTTAGTGTTACGCCAAACTCAGTCAATGAAGAGACGTCAAACGATACTTTCTTCCTCCAGGATAAGATAAAAGCGCTCCGNGTGTTACGCCAAACTCAGTCAATGAAGAGACGTCAAACGATACTTTCTTCCTCCAGGATAAGATAAAAGCGCTCCGCTGCGTGTGGCAGTTGCTGCAGTTGACCATAAGTTGTTGAACAGTGTTGATGCTTCCATGTGGGCTGGTGTCTAACACGCGCTCGCGCAGACAACTGACGGTATGAAATTTCCTCTACTCGCTGCTGCTGTTCTCCTCTCAACAGCTACACTAGCGCTCGAGTCTAACCCCTCCCCGGCTTCGCACTTGGCTTGGTCGAGTAGTACTGGATATTGTACGTAAATGCTGCCGTATTACATCGACGTCTCTTGCATGGGTCGTGGCCCCGGGAGCATGCGCGTGCGTGTGTGTATGAGAGTGTGTATATACATACACAAGCACACGCACGCACACCCGTTACTAAAAATAGCAGACAGACTCCGACAGGTCATTCCTGACGAAAATGTATGAACCACTTTTCCTTAATGTCAAATATCGAGTTTTGAAAGTATTTTCGTTAAAATTATCAGGAACTACTTGAGATTAGGCAACAAATCGGTGGGTAGCGTCTTGCAGAACAGAGATCTTACGCCTGTGAAAATTAAGTTGGTAATATCATCCTCCACCATCAGGAAAATAGGGGTGGTGATTCGTAACAAAACACAGGGTGGCCACCCCTATTTTAATGATGAAGGGAAATTATATTAGCAACAGCACTTTCACAAGTGTAAGATCTCTATTCAACAAAACACTTTTCACATACACATACACACACACACATAAGCATTGATACAGTTTAGAGCCTCAGAATGTTATAAAATACTGAGATTTGAGATTTCTTGCTTGTTTACGTATGTTTTATGCGCCAAGNGTTTAGAGCCTCAGAATGTTATAAAATACTGAGATTTGAGATTTCTTGCTTGTTTACGTATGTTTTATGCGCCAAGTCAAGATATTGTATTTAAACACTTTTGCATTGAGCGGGTATAATATGATGATGTAAACATAATTATTCGTATTTTGTTATTTCACCTAACGAAATAGTTTTTAATACGCAGAATTCTTACACTATTNATGTAAACATAATTATTCGTATTTTGTTATTTCACCTAACGAAATAGTTTTTAATACGCAGAATTCTTACACTATTTTATAATTTAAATTTTGAGTGCTAATTTTATTATATTTTATTCTTAATTTAGAATTTAATTGAGAAGTTTGTTTTAACTCATTTTCGGCCACTTTATAAGTGTTACGTTTCATTTAAGCGAGTGTTAATTCATTATAATAATGTTAAAATTTTATTTATTTCAAATTTTAGTGTACTTGTAATGTTTTTGTTTGACGTATTGATTAATATTTCAATGATATGCCGTTTCTGAGAGCCGTTAGCGAGCCGAGGCCGCTAGAAAATATTTTTTGGAACTTTTATCTGATCGATTTAAGTCATGTTAAACTGACGTGGCAGTAGGAGTCAATTTGCGCATATTGGTAAGGTTGTATTTTTTGTGATTGAATTGGACACTTCAAAAGAGTGTGCTGTTGCAGGTTGCGTGGACAACCCGAGTGGTCAAGGTCATTCAAGAGTTCAAAGTGAACTCGTGGGTAATCAAATATGTTAAAAATGAGAAGTCTGTGGAATGGTCAGTTGGTAAGCAAGTACTTTTTTTTTTTTTTTTTTTTTTTTTCGTGTATCTGTTATAATTTACCCGCAGTCGTACTAGTAAAAAAATGACATTTCTGCGTATACATTTTAGTGATTATTTTTCACAATAAAATTAAAGTGAGACTGAAACCTATGTACAGCCCTGAGAAACAGAAATTTTTTTTAGTTCTAGCTGAGTTTCCTGCTGCCAAACTAAAAACGTTAAAAGCACTGGTTAACTTTACGTTTGGAACTTCGCTGTGCGCTGAAAATCTTGTAAATTTCAAATTCTGAAGTGGAGGCTGTTCTTTAATTTGAAACGTTCTACCTTTGTGGTATTTTCCAAAAGTCCTTTTACCGTACCTATCTTCAGAGACAAATTTCGAACGTCATGTAAGTTTTTTGACTTGTCTTCTTACCAAAATTGTTTGATAAACCAGTTTAACTGCTGGAGGGCTCTATTTGCGCCGTATGTCAATGTATCGATAACGTGTATACATTAACTCTTTAACATTTAAAAAGGCGGCACTAACTCTCCACATACTGCAACAAATGTACGAAAACTGCGAACCTCCTTTGTAATTACTCAGTAAATCAGTAAGCAAGGATCACTTTTATAAGTTTCATAAAAAATAATTTGATTTTTAATACATTGCAACGTATTTAAAGGCCAGATAAGCAAGTACTTTAAAAATCTTCCGTTAGTAATGTGTCATTGGGTCCTCGGTTTTCTAATATCTTCGCTATTCGCATTCATCTCGGTGAAAACATTTCTACTGCAAAAATGCGCCTTTCCGTTTCGTCTATGCAGTTCGAGTAAATACATATTACTACAGTAAAGCTTCTTTTTTTTCATCTTTTCGTTGCTCCAGATAAGAAACGACTTTAACTTTAATAAAATGATATTTACTGATCATACGCCCGAAGGAAAAAAAGTAATACGGTATTCTAAAACTGCCATTAACTTTCATTTATTTTTAATTCCCGTGTTGATAGGGCTAGAAGCGTTTTATGCAGGAGTGAAGGGATTCATAAAGCAACTGCGCGGTAAAAGGTAATAAAAACCTCACGGCAGTCAATAAAAGAATCGGAAATAGATTTAAATGTCTGGTAATTTTTTTACTATTCGTTGGCTATGTGGTTTATTGTCTGGTGGAGATAAAAGTCATTATTTCTCTCTTCCTTAGCCAATTTTCTCTCATACTCTTTTGGTTTATGACATTGGGAGTGATAAAAATTGTTGAATATTCAGTAGTCGGCGACAAAGCATTTACAGAACATTCTGCCTACTGATTTCCTTCCTCGCCGGAAAACATTTTGAAATATTCGGCCGCATGAGTTTTATTTGTGTGTTCGTTCTTTTAGAATAGTGCGCACTTTGACATACATCACCGGAAACCAATTTTATTATTCAAATAAAATTCAGGACAGTAGGTTTCATGGTACTAACACCAAACTACGTACCTGCGATTGTTGAATATCCTACAAAATTTATCACTTCTTCACAGGGACAATCCTGGAGTTATGCAGAACTGATACTTTTTTTGTTCTTGTGGATAAAGAGCTTCCATAGTAAACCGTTATTTTTGTGTGTTATGCGCNTTTCCATAGTAAACCGTTATTTTTGTGTGTTATGCGCAGCCCATATCGGTAGATTAAATTCGAGTGGTAATAATTCTTGTTAAAAAAATTTATTTTTAGTTTACCCAAGCTTAAGACTGGCTGTAAGTGTAAACACACTGCATTAGTTCGAGACGGGGCGTCTCATTTTCGTCAATTTTTCCGCCTGCCCGCTACGTACAGCCCGCCCAGCAACACATCTAAAACGTTTACTATCCACGCCCGTACTTTCCACAAATTCTTGCCAANATTTATCACTTCTTCACAGGGACAATCCTGGAGTTATGCAGAACTGATACTTTTTTTGTTCTTGTGGATAAAGAGCTTCCATAGTAAACCGTTATTTTTGTGTGTTATGCGCAGCCCATATCGGTAGATTGAATTCGAGTGGTAATAATTCTTGTTAAAAAAATTTATTTTTAGTTTACCCAAGCTTAAGACCTGTAAGTGTATACACACTGCATTAGTTCGAGACGGGGCGTCTCATTTTCGTCAATTTTTCCGCCTGCCCGCTACATACAGCTCGCCTAGCAACACATCTAAAACGTTTACTATCCACGCCCGTACTTTCCACAAATTCTTGCCAAATGACATGCAACTACGTGAAGAAGATGCCCTACCTGCGCTGCCTTGGGCAAGGCAGCCATGCTGCCCCGCCACGCACAGGGCTATACTGATGACGCGGCAAAGAGTCTCCAAAGCCCGCCGCTTAGCAGCGCTAGTGTCGCCGTAACGTATTGGAGTGTTGTCATATGGAAGCCCCACAGCGCGGCATGTGGCGATATTTACAAGAAGAAAATACTGTTTTCTTATATTTCAGCTCCTGCTTGAGAAGGGGAGTTATTTTTTTGGTGCTATATAAGCCAGGGTAAGCTGCAGGCTCATTGAGAAGCAGCTCCTGGATTTCATGTTGAGATAAGTATCATCAGACCCTTCCGCTCAAGGAATTAAAAGGAAACATTTGGTAGTTACCCAGTGGTTTGAAAATAATCGTTGTTAGAATTTTCCCCTAGATATAGTGTAAACAAGCGATACGTAATTCCTATGTAAATGGGAAATCTTATTGTTTATCTTTGCGTAAAACTCGCATACAATGAAATATATCACTGCAGCAACTGCATGAATAGCTATATTATACCGACGTGAAGTTTTCGCAGCACTGGAATGAATCCCGTTCATACTGAAGATTTCAGAAAAGCAGATATAATATAGTAGCGGAAACTGTAATTTAAAAAGTATAATAAAACATAAAGATAGCATTCTTTTCAGGTGTTTCAGGTATACCATGGTGCTTCTGCTATGAAACATATATTTAAACCAGAAGAAATCTTCTGTTGTATTTAATATACAAAAATATAGTAGAAATAGTTAACGTTAAACACTGAAATACATACAAATTATTTACAGTAATGGTAAAACACCTCGTGTTACTGAACGCACGATCCATTAACTCTTTTTTGCTAAAATTACACGTAGATCGATTTGTCAGTATGAACCAAATAAAAACCAGTTCTTATAAATTTTTACATATTTTTCAGATTCTATGGATGTGCGATATTAATTATTGTTACATTTGAGATAAGCGATTTAATGTTACATTATTGTAAACATACGAGTGGCGAGAGAAGTGACCAGTGGAAGGGAAATCTGCGTCTGCGAGTATCAAGCAGTGAAGAGTGCGGCTGGTAGGCTGGACTATTGGACTAAAAGCGTTAGTAAAAGACTTTAAAAATGATGACAACAGATAGACTGAATAAGTGTTAATGATGAGTATGAGTTGACTTTAACGAAACAGCGACGTTGAGAAGGACGTTAATTTGAGCTGAAATAGACATTAAACATTGCGATCACTACGAAATAAAAAGCGCAAGAGTGGATATAGATATTTAAATACTGTAAATAATAGCTGTGTGAATAAATTATAAATACATTTTTTTTTATTAAGACCTCCATCCCACACGAACTCAGATACGTCCCTCAGGCGTCCATGTAACACTGGTGCTAGAAGTGGGATGGAGGCATGTAATTGTTATTGAAGTAAGGCAGTAGGGTTGTAATTCGTGATATCTGTAGGTGAAAATAATTAATAATTAAGTCTGTTTTATACAACCGTAGTAATAAATGTTAACTAGAAAAATGTCTGCAGAAGTGGAAGCACTGCGAGCATTTATTGAGGGATTAGGTAGGTAGTCAAGTGACTGCTAGTATTAATAGCCTTGATAACAAAATTAGTAGTGAAAACGAGAATGTAAATTCCCAGATATTCTCTGTCGCATATAAGTTGGCCAGATCCTGACAGTCAGTGTGTGGCGACTTGACATAGTATATGAAACAAACAAAGTGCCATTTACAAAATCGTGTATCAGCTGATGCACGAACGGACAAAAGTTAATTTTACGTTGGCTATTCTGAGTGCACTGCCGATGCACATTAGACAAGCAGAAAATACGCGATGAGAAAGAGTTCCTAGATTAATTAATACTTTTCATTTTACATGGTCATAAAACAGCGGTTTTTAGTGTTAGAAACTAAACTTCGTGCTAAAGTAGAAATGTATAGGTGTTCAAAATGAAAGACACAGTAAAACTACCCGTATCCAAATGAAACGCACTTCAAAACCTTTTTTCACTTCTTATCTCCCTCTCCAAACCAGCTTTCTTTACGTGCTTGTTATGAATTCCAAAATCATACAAAAATATAGCATAATATTGTTAAATAATTTTTTGTAATAATTTGACGGAGTATATTTCAAATTCGTGTCGTTCCGAGCCAGTAATCGTTCCGAGCCAGTAATAGAAGAACAGTCAACTTTAAAAATTCGCTATCTATTGAGTAAAATAAGCGACTCAGACCTCGCTCTGATATATTGTGAGCCCCATCTATCGGATATTTTCCGAAGCATTACCAGCCAGAAAATAATAGCTTCCGTCCTTTCGTGTGCAATATATAACACATTTAAGAACATATACCAATAGTTTTATTTTCGCGAGCTTTGCATAGTTTTTAAAGTAACATATATTTCGTGTACAGTGATTTTGTGTACTAGTCATTTATATTTGGCAGGTTATCGTTCATCTACGTAAATTATACGCCATATTGTTCTCCGAAAACCCAATTTCCTTGTTTCAGGAGATAGTGGGACATGTGTGAATAGTGTTTAAGCAATTCTAACGTTATTCCGCGTTACATATTTCCAACTCGAATATATTCGCTATAATGTCCAATGTGTGATATAAAAAAAAAGATAATGGGCAATATCGAAAACATGCTGAAAGAGTGATGTTTAAGACCTTGATGCTTAAAGTGTTTTAGCGTGCATGCATATTTTTTTGGTAGTTGATAAATTTATAATTAGTGATTTATATTTTTGACATATAACATAACTTTACTAATAAATAATTTTAATACATTTTTTGTAGTTACTAAATGTTAAAGTAATTTTTTATATTTTTGCACTTTAACATAACCATTTACTGATTAATGATGTATGCACACATTACTATTACTACAATAGCAGCTACACATTTTTGAGTAGCAAGTTTGCCTAAAACGTCCCAGGAACAGTACATTGACAAGGGGATCAGCTGATAATGACAGCATGAAAATAAACAACATCGTTGCCATGTTGCCGATCAGCTGATGGTGGAAGGATACATAGTCAGATGTAAACAGTGGCGCTACTTTCACAGACCAGTCACAATCTGGCTAACTTATATGAGACAGAGTATAACTTATGTATATAGGAAAATTGACTCTATAAATGAAAACGTAGATGAGAAAATTGAGAATGTCGACAGGAGAATAGATGGCATTAGCGAGTTGCTGAACACGAGAATTGACTGTGTGGACAAGAAAATTGACAGTGTAAATGAAAGAATGGATAGTGTAAAGTACAGGATGGATAGTGTTGAGGATGAAGTGAAACAGGAAATACGTGCGATTAAGAAGTAATGGCAAGAATATCTGCGGCAGAGAAATTCTACTAACACATCATCGCCAGCCAAGAAAAGTGAGGAAGCAGTAGAAGTCGTCAGCAACAGCAGCAGCAGCAACAGTCGCGCAGCCAGCAGTGGGGAAGGGGGTCGCGATTAAGCCCACCCCTTACGATGGCCAAACTTCTTGGTGGGAGTACCAACACCAGTTTGAAATAGTCGCCACCCTGAATGGCTGGCCAGCCGAACAGCGGGCTTACTACATCGCGGCTGTACTGAGAGACCCGGTATTCAGTATACTACTATCTCTGCCAGAGTGACCTCGAATGGAATGCTCCACACTGGTGTTGGCCTTGGAACTACGTTTCGGCGACCAGTACCTGCGACATGCCCATCATGCGCAGCTGCGAAGCAGCACCCAGTGGCCAGGGGAGCCACTGCAGGAACTATGGCAAAACATTGTGCGGCTCTCCCACCTATCTTTGGAGGGGTGCCCAGAGGAGTCGCGCAACATCATCGCAGTCGGCTTCTTAATAGATGCCATCGCCGACACAGAGGTACGACAAGCAGTACGTCTGGCTGCACCCCACACCATGTTGGACGCTCTGGCCCGAGCACTGGTGGTGGAGTAAGAAAGACAGGAGCGCCCCGACGTCCAGTATGCGCAGTGAAGCTGAACAAAGAGGAAAACAGGATAACGAAGACACTGGGGGAGTTGCAGTTGGCTTCGAGAGACATCGCTTCTAGGGTTCATGCTATAGAGCTTTGCCGTCCACCATACAAACAGAGGGAATGTTGGTCATGTGTACAGCAGGGGCACCTGGGAGCGTATTGCCCACAACATAAGCAGCAGCGGGAAAAGAAGCAGTAAGATGAACAAATTGCTTCGATGAGCGCATGCAAGCACTTGTGTGAAGGAATTCGTGAGCTTCGTGAATATGCCCAGAAACTGAGAAACCGCATCGACGAGCTGATGATGCAAACTGCACACCTCACAAAACAGTTGGAAATAGCACACGATAATTTGCGAGTATTGTCTAGATGACCTGTGCACACTGTGCCATATAGCAGCGAAAGAATCCCATGGTATGGAACGAATGATGTGATGGCTCCCCTTAGTAGGGCTCTGACGATAGTAGTCTCATGAAAGAAGTGGTTCGGGGGGAAATAACCAGTTGCGTGAACTCGGAAAAGGGAGTTAGGCAGTCGACAGGAGCTGCCAGTGCTTCAGGGTACGTCGGACGAGGATCCAGCCACAACCTGCAGCATCCAACACAGTATCACCACTTTTAAGATTGATATACCTGTACATGGTCTAAAGGAAGAGGCAAGGGTAAATTATAGAATCGCTTCATCTTTTCAGACTAATAATGAAAGGATTAGTCCTTCTGTAAGGCACAAACGACCATATAGTGACAGGATAAAGACCCAATATGAGAGGAGAATGTCGGGCGAAGTATTTCAGGAAAGACAACAGGTTTGGATGTACAACCCACAGAGACGAAAAGGTTACTGAAATCTTCATAAATGTTGGGGAAGGTCCCTACAGGATTCTGAATAAGATCAGTGATGCTGTCTTTCGGAGGGGGCAATGTTGTGTCGATGGTCTGCGCTGCTGACCTTAGTGCATGCACCCCGCGTGAGCGGGTGGAAGAGAAGGACAGAGTAGTGATAAATGGGGTGGCAAGTCAATGGGATGTTTGAATAACACAATACTATATCACTGAATTCCTCTTTGCACATACTTTAAGATGCCGTTGAAATAAATGTGTGTTTCCAGGGGAAAATCATATGTGGTTTAATCATTTCTGTCTATACACGTGTTACGAATAGTCCCTTTGCTGCAAATTACTTGCCCCCGTACATACTTTCATTTAGCTAAAACCACACTAGGTGAACTGAAACCGTTCAATATCAAACTGTAGGCCTATGAGCTAGAATTAAATTAATTTTGACGACACCAAATACAAAATTTACACTTGAGAAATTAATTTATTTCGAATACCATAATACATGCTATTACAGTAAAAAAAAATATAATAAATCAAAATATAAAATAATTAATTGGAGTCCACACTTGTAATATGCAACCGCTGTTATTAGTATGGTCTTGGAAGCGCATACGCAATGTGTGTGCTGATGTAGTCAGTGTACGTACTTGGGTCCTCGGTACCCATTCAGCATCACTAAACCTCCTGACATATCTCTGTGCCTCTGTATGGTTCTATTTGTACCATTATAATTAGAGATGAGAACATTAAGCTAACAATTCAAACCAACATCGACAAGAAAAACTAATTAACAACAGTCTCAATTTGTAGCGGTAGTTTGTTCTCTCCGCGTTAAAAAAAATTCCTTTCCAACATTTAAATGTGCAACCCATACAAAATTCACAATACATGTATACTAACTAAATTCTCAATATAACGTACATTGAAAGTGTGGAACATTGAAAAACTTTGGACAAAATATTTTAATAGCATGTAAAATCTTCATCTTACAGTTTCATAAAAGACTGAACCACTATGAATTACAAACTATTATCTCTCGTTATTAACCACGCACTGCTATTCCCTTAGAACCATTTTTGTCCCAAGAACCATTTCCAAAACAATACATGCCAGAGTACATCAAAGAAGTTCGCGCATGTCTGCTCTCAAGGAGGGTTTATTTGTATTCCAAAAGATTCTAACCCAACTTTCATGTGCCGAGGGCAATATAGGTTCATTACGCCTGTGTATATTTATCTTCCCCACTTGTGTGAGAGATTTTACACGGCAACAGTATACCTAAAGCCAAAGTAGAAATTCTCCCGCAAAAATGAAAAACAGAGATGTATACCCAGTTTCGCCCAGCGGTTGGAAGTATTCATTCAGGGAGACATCTATCACCATCTCAAGTACTACGACATGTTTACCTGCAAATAAAACTTCCAGGTGCAGTCAACAAGTCTGGCGTATTCGTTGTTCACTCATGTATTTAAAAAGAGTGAGAATTAGAGAAGTAATGGTATTCTCCCCGTTACAAATCCTACGAAAACAATCTAATACCACATCCTTGGTCACCATAACCTTCGAGTTAAATCTGCGAAAGACTCCTCAGTCAGTTCCACGCGACGCAAATACATGCGTTATCTGTGTCTAGACTCAAGAGCCCCTGCTTTCGTCGAAGGAATATAGAGTGCAGTGCCCTAAAGACTATATCAATCAAGGTTACCGAGCGAGGTCGCACAATGGTTACACTACATTCACTTTCTGGAGCACGCAGTATCAATTCCCGATCCCACCATTCATAATTCAGTTCTTCGTGGTTTTCCAAAAATCGCTCCAGGTCAATTCTGGGATGGTTACTAACCTCTGGCAATGGCCGCTTCCTCACGCGATTTTGATTGCCTGAACTATAGGTTCCTTCCATATCTGATTACCCCACTCTCGAAGAGACATTGAGACATTGAGTCACAGCCATCCACTCTTCATCTTCGATAGTGATGTAAAGGGAGAAGAGCAGACAGGCTTTGGGGGCGGTAGCGTGAGTGAACAGATTTGGGCGGCTCTTAAAGTGGCCGCCTAGTTGAAGGAATTTTGCACGTCTGAGGCCTGAAAGCGTGGAGCGCTAGGGGCGACCGAGACATGCGCATCAATTCTCTCATCGCCTCTGCACTCAAACCAATGAACTTGCGTGCAGTCTTGCCGTCGATAGCGTGCCTCAATGAGACTTTCAACTGAGACCCTACCATTGTTTGACATAATGAATAAAAACAAAGGTTTGTTGCACGTCCCTATTCCATTTCTAATGTTTTGTACCCGAATGTTCGTACCTAATGAGCCATTTTCACTATCATAAAAACATGCTTTAAAAAAGAAATAAAGGATCTGAAAAACGTATACAGACGCGTAACGTTCCTTAAATGCTTTTCGTAAGCAGACCTCTCACTCAGACACGTTGGACGGTTTTTTAATAAAACGTTTTCTGTTGGATCTTTGCACACCGTTCGGCGGACTACCCAGGTGGTCACCTTAACTGCGAGGTCTTGAGAGCCGATGTGGGCGGTAGTGATGAGCGGCCCACTCAATTGCTATTTGTGTGACCTCATGACACCGCAGTTTGTACATTGCTGCTGGGCATTTCTCTTTCATAGAGGCCGCGGTGGCGCAGCGGCTAGAAAGCTCCCCCACCAAGGTGAAACGGCTTCGATTCCCAGTGGGGTCGCTCCCAGATTTTCGCACGTGGTAATCGTGCCAGGCGATGCCGCTAGTAGGAGAGTTTTCTCGGGGATCTCCCGTTTTCCCCACGTTTGCATTCCGGTGGTGCTCCATACTACCTCGCTTCATCCTCATCAGCTCTCAAGACCTCGCCCAAACCTCTCCACTCCACATTCCTCTTTCGGCTTCCTCTTCTCCATGTATGGTCCAACATACATTGGTTCGTCCAAAGTAATGTGCTTGGCTGAAAATTTGCACACTAGAAACTCGACGCTAATTAGCGGTGTTAGAGTTGGAAGTATCTCGGAAACGGAAAACATTTATGGTGGGCGGATTTGGTGACGTTTTCAACCGTCACATTTCCTTGAACTTGAACTTACGCGATGGCAGGAACAAGCAGTGATGAAATAACAGTATTTTCATGTAGCCACCGAAATTTTTATGTAGTGTGAAGATGTCTTGTGTGATAAAAATGCACTCAGAAATAGTTATTTGCAAAAGTCTGTGGCAAAAATGTCATTGTATTTTTACATGTAGTACAGTTTTTTTTCCTTGGCTACTTTTTTATTGGTTACAACGTTCAAATTTCAAGACGACATCCAATATTTTATTTAATTTTTGCAGCTATCCAAACTGTTTAACAGTTGTCTTGAAATTTTCTCCAACAGCTTATATCAAATTACATTCAATTATTTAATTTAGGCATTTAACTCCTTGATCTATTTTGAATCTTTGTACTAATAAAACGAAATCACTTTGTAAGAGTATAAGTCAGTACCCAATGTATATATATTAATTATCTTAAATATATAAGCATCCGTTGTCCACATAATCGAATATTGCAGAGTCTACAGTCTAAGCAACCACAAAAAAAAATTGATATTTCCAAATAGCGGAATCCCTCATTTTGGTCGGTGACATCGAGTGACGCATTCTTTTATTCAATAAGTGACCATCAAATTGAGTACCATATATATAAGTGTGTGATAAGATTAAGTACCATATATATATATATATAAGAGTGTGGTAACATTGGTAATATCGTTAAGAAAGAAAATTAGAACCTAAATGTGGTTCTTGCACTTTAAGAGGCTAGGTAAAATAGTCATCACAGATTAAACAAACATTTCCGTTTAAAAATTCTGTAATAATAGCATCATATATTACTCATATACTACTGTGAAATTAACTTCAATAAAATTTCTTTTGCGGAATTACCATATAAAAAGTTGTAAAATAATGCTCATTACTGGCACAATCTGGTATCACAGCCGCCATTTTCAGAAATTAAAAGTGTATTCAAATAGTGGATAGGAGAAAATCATAACACAGCACTCAGCAATTTGTAGAAGAGAGAGAAAGGATTGGTCAGGCTTGGATATTTTGCATGACGTTACGTAAATATTAATTTCACATCCAAGCTGTCAATGAATTTTTCAGACAAATAGAAGTTAGATGTGTTTTTAACATCGCATAGCTACTGATATGATGTTACTTCATAGGTCAAGTTTACCTGAACAGTCATATAAGGAACGGAGAAACTGTCTCAGCTCATATTTGAGGCAGATTGCTCTCTGTATAATTAGTTAAATTACACGAAAGTTTATCGTAGAACGTTGCAGACATTTTGCAGGTCACCTCTCTGGCCGAGGTCGCATTATAACGCGAGGTTCCGGATTCTAACACCGGTAAAAGTGTCTTTAGACATAAGCTTTTATTGGTGTAAAAGAATCCGCCCCATCCCTTTNTCCGGATTCTAACACCGGTAAAAGTGTCTTTAGACATAAGCTTTTATTGGTGTAAAAGAATCCGCCCCATCCCTTTCCTCATGCACAATATTCGCTTGAGAAAATTACACGCCGCAAGCTAAAACTTTCATATGCATCGAAACATATGTAAACATATTATTTATACATCTACAAAGGACATTGCGATAACAGATATTACATTCACATATTTGGCAGAGCTGAATGCTATATATAATCCATTTGCGGTATCTTCACACTTTTGGGACCAAACCTTTGAAAAAATCACCTCATACACTGAAGAGCCAAAAAAAAAAAAAAACTGGTACACTTGCCTAATATCGTGTAGGGTCCCTGAGCAAGCAGAAGTGCCGCAAGACGACGTGGAATGAACTCGACTAACTTCTGAAGGTATGCAGGATGCAATTCACACCATGAATCCTGCAGGGCAGTCCACAAATCCAATCTGCGCCAATTTGAGAAAGGGTTGCACGTCTGTCACTTTGAATGATTCTCATCAGTCGTCATTTGTCCCGTTCTTTCACGATCTTTTTCCGGCCGCAGCGATGTCGAAGATGTGATGTTTTACCGGATTCCCAATATTCACAGTACACTCGTGAAATGGTCGCACGCGAACATCCAAATGTTATCGCTACCTCGGAGATGCTATGTCCCATCTCTCGTGCGCCGACTGTAACACCACGTTCAAACTCACTTAAATCTTGATAACCTGCCATTGTAGCAGCAGTAACCGATCTAGCTGCCGACCGCATCGCGTTATTCTGATTGGTTCCATACCTCTGTTATTTGCATACGCACGCCTATACCAGTTTTTTTTTGGCTATTTAGTGTATGTGAGTGTTTGCTTGTTTCCTTAATATACTCACAAGCCTTTTATACTTCTGTTAACATAAAAACACCTTTTTTTTATTACATCGAACTTTCACTTATATTTTATCTATAATTTATAACAATTAATTTGTAATTAATATAAAAAACAGGGAGAAAAAAAGGTGTGTTGGTAATGCTTAGTAAGAAATAATAAGAAAAAAATATTATTATACTTTGTTAGCATGAATGCGGTGCGTCGGCTTTTTGGTGTAATTATCTAGACTCGGTTAAGCTTTGTTTGCAAGAGGCGGAGGAATAACTGGAAAGTAGAACTTAAATAGGGCTTCAGAAAAGTTGGAAGTAACCGAGAATAGACTATACCAGCGCCGCCCTTTGGCTGGTGCTACACAGTACGCTTCAACGCAATTTTTGGGGGAAACAAGACACAGGCAATTGCCCTTCGTGTTGCTACTCGCTATTTATACTAAATCCCGAATAAACTCTGCTTTCTCTGTCCCCACTTATCCCCCCTCCCCTCATGGCACGCCCTGTGGCCACTGGCCCTTATTTTCCGCCATGGACCATGTAGGTAACGTCCTCCCCCCCCCAAACAACACTTTCACCACTCGCCCGTGAATAGAGAGAAAAAGATACGTCCTTCGCGGCTCCCTTCACTTCCTACGCCCTCTTTTACCGCGACCAGCTCGCATTTGGATAGTTACTATTCTGCAGTTTCGACCCTCTCCGCGTCACCGTATTTATATAGGACCCGGCTTTTACTTTCGGCCGGGTGTGCAACAAGGCATCGCACACGCGTAAATATGTCGTGCGAGTTCCGCGCACGTTCTCCTGCGCGGAATTTACAGGCCCTCCAAAAAAAAAACAGAGCAAAATGTGGAGGGGCTACAGCTGCTGGAATGGCGTGGCGCCGGGACCGGAGAGGACGGAGGGGGAAAAAATAACAGCAACGTGAAAAACGCCGTAAGTTGCGTTATATTTTCCCCGTAATGTGGCGTTATGAAAATTGGCCGCGTTTTTATGGGCGGAGGGGTAGCAACGTCTTCTCCGGGCTCCGCGAGGAAAATTATGCCCCTGGATTCCATTTCGCACCCGCGGTGATGAAATAAGTAAAGGGGGCTGAATTCTTGAGTGGTGTGAGGGGAAGGAGAATAGGGTCGAGACGCTAGTGCTGGTTTACGAGTAATCTGAGGGAAGGGCAGGGAATATTAATGGCCCGGGTAGAAGAGGAACTAATTCAACAGTTTGTGAGGCCGGTCTTTTGCGGATATTCGAGCGCAAACACGCACACATACTGTGAAACGAGTGCCATTTCGGTTAAGAACCTAGGACATAAATGAAAGCTAAAACATTTAATCGAATAGCGCCAGTTCATGGAAGTCAATATGAACTATCCAAAAAAGAGCAGTGGTACATAATAATTTTGCCAATTTTTAGGGTAATATTTTTCCTGACTGATGCATTTCTGTTGGCATCCTTTTTACACTGCAAATTTGTGCTTTTGATAGCGACGTAATATAGTATGCTATAGGTACGACTATACGCGAAGACGTATTCAAGCTGAAGTATTTACAGATGTCCCAGGAGGAAATGTTAGTATTCGAGGAGTGAAAGGGTAGGTACGTAATTATAAGCAAAATACGTTTACATGCATATGATATACCGCAAATGCTATACCGAATAGAGGTACTTTAATGATTACCTATTATATAGACGAATGTGCAACAGCTTAGATAGAATTTTCAAAAATGTCTTCTTTCAACGTAATGCATACTTTTACTCTCGTAAGAACAGTGTGTGTTGCTGGATTGTATGCATTTGCACGTCACTGTAGTTGAACGACAGCGTCCGTAATGCGAGCTATCAGTTCGTCTCCTGTAGCCACACTTCTTTTATAAACTCCCCTCTTCATCCAACACCATAAAAAAAAAGGTCTTGTCTAGAAGTCGTAGTGGCCAGTTAATGGGGACAACTACGACTAATCCACCGATCACGGAACATAGAGTCTGAAATTGTTTCACAAGTCTGGTAGAATGCGGAGGAGCCCCATCACGCCGGAAGTTCATAGCCATCCATGTGGCTAAAGGAGTGTACTCGAGATGTTTATGTAATGTACGTCACCAGAATGGCAAATAACTGTGTCATTTCATTCCATGTTCTAAAAAAGTCATACCGGTCAGTGTATCATCAATCATACCGCACCACACACTGATGTAGAAACGAACTCGAAAATTTGTCTTCACTGCAGCATGAGGATTCTCTTGCGGCCATCGATGACATGTGTGTTGTTGTTGATCCCAATGGGCAAATGTGACTTTATCATTAAATAGCATAGTTGGAAGCACTCCACGATTTCAAATTAACCAATGTCAAGGTCCGAGCCATAAGACACTACCCGTGGCTTAAACATTTTGCAGGGGCTTTGGGTGATGAGGGAAAAATCCTTCATCATGTAGTTTTCATCATACACGTGTTCGTGAAACACCGAGTTATGCAGTAAATCTACGCGAGCTAGTTCATTTTACGCTAAATCATGTCAAAAATGCATTCGTTGAGCAGCACCTTTTGTCGGCATATTTGTTCTGATGTTAAATGAGCCATGGGACGCTTACCAATTTCACTTAATGCATTGTGTATTCTGGGAAACATGCTGCGATATAGAACCAAACGTGTAGGTAAGCGCCGATGGCATTCTTCAATAGCAGGAGAGACATTACGTATGTTGACGGCTTCTGCGATGGTAATGTCTGCATATTCTGCGTACGAATAAATGTATGGTGTTTGTGGCGAACAGTTCCACGAACAAACAACTGGGTCACTTCTACACTTTGCAATAAGCAGTCAACAAATGACAATCAAACGTTGCGGTGTGATGAGAGGGGAGGGGCGTATCGCACGCTGCATGTTGGGAGGAACGGATATTTGCGCGCCGATCCCAAAACAAGAGTATAAAAGTAGCTTTACTTCAAAAATCATTTGGGATAAGAAATGTTTGTACGTGGCTTACGTCCGCCTGTATTTATATACCCTATGTTGTAAAACTTATGCTTGGAAATTTTTATAACTATCTATTATTTTGTTAAGAATCCTCTATGACCATGAACTAAGTAGCGGCTAATGATAATGAACCAGTGTATGTTCAGAGCCACCCCCGGTTATGAATAAAATTTTATAAGCACCGAGTCAGTGCCGAAGTAGTTTTGAATTGTATGCATATATGTGTTATATGTCTGTCCATAAACACATATGTCTATATGTGTTTATATGTGTATATGTCTATATATGTGTATATTTGTATTTATGTATATGTGTGTATATATAAAATATGTATATATAAATATATATATACTTAAATATATATATGCAAAGTGTATTACATCTATGGTTTAAGATAATTATTGATCTTACTAATATTTCTGTTTGACGGTAGCTTATTCGAATGTATTAAAAGTGCCAAATTAACATAATATTCATCCAAAAACCAAACCCAATTTTTTTTTTCATTATCGAATGAAATGTTTATGATTTACAATTTTTGTATTTTTTCTCATGTTTAGTTTAACAGTTAAATAAATGAATGCAACAACATATTTGACATGAACGCCTTGCCTTCAGAAGGCAAGGCGTTACGCATGTTGCATGGAGCGGCAATAATAAACGACCCTCTCCAACTCTGTGACGTCACCCTGTGAAGCAGCCTATCCGGTATGACCCCGCCCAGCACGGGCCATCAGACACTGCCGCCCTCAAGACAAATTACACGCACTGGGCCATACCCTATTAAGGGACGCCAGCCGCGTTGAGTAAGGGGGTTGGGGCAGCAGGAGAGGACGGCACGAAGGAAGGAAGGGACTGTAACTTCCTACGAACTTAGGGCGCCACTTCTTGTGCGTCGCGGTTCCCTTGGCCCCTGCAGCCGGCGGGAGCATTTGTTACGATCGTCCTCCCCTCTCATTACGCCCTCGGCCCACTAC
>NQII01003939.1:142465-162598 GCA_002778355.1 Clitarchus hookeri
GGGGGGGGGGGGCGGCGGCTTTTCTTCCTTGATGTTGCTGCACGGATCAACCCCTCTCTTATAGAATTTGAAGTGCCCCAATCACACAAGAATGTGGTGTTATAGGTTCCTGGAAAATAATGTTCAAATAGTATATGTACATTCTTAAATTTCCAACTATTAAAAATATTGTTTGTATCTGTTCTCACAATTATATGTCAGCTGTATATTTTTTTACCGCTCTTTCAGTTGAAAATAAAAGTACCAAAATAATTACAAAACAGGTTTATAGAAACGTAACAAATCTTGTATTTATAAATTTCCATACATAAGAAATCAAGTAAAATACTTCAAGCATATTTAGAGTCACAAATACTAAAAACATTTTTTACTAAATTGAAAAATATGTAACATGTTTAGTNATGTTGCTGCATGGATCAACCCCTCTCTTATAGAATTTCAAGTGCCCCAATCACACAAGAATGTGGTGTTATAGATTCCTACAAAATAATGTTCAAATAGTATATATACATTGTTAAATTTCCAACTATTAAAAATATTGTTATATCTTTTCTCACAATTATATGCCAGCTGTATATTTTTTACAGCTTTTTCAGTTGAAAAATAAAAAAACCAAAAAAATTACAAAACAAGTTTATAGAAACCGAAAAAATCTTGTATTTATAAATTCCATACATAAGAAATAAAGTAAAATACTTCAAGCATATTTAGAGTCACAAATACTAAAAACATCTTTTACTTAATTGAAAAATATGTAACATGTTTAGTGCCTAAAGATTATATAGATATACAGAGCAGAGAGACAGAGATACGCACAGAGGGACATACACACACACAGAAGGACATAGCCACGCACAGAGAAAAAGAGATACGGACAGAGAAAGAGATACGTACAGTAAGGCAAGCAGAAAGACGGAGTAAGGCATGCAGAAAGGCGAAGTAAGGCACGCAGAAAGGCGGAGTAAGGCACGCAGAAAGGCGGAGTAAGGCATGCAGAAAGGCGGAGTGAGACATGCTGAGAGATGGACAGACAGACAGACCCAAATGATGGACGATGTAAAATATACCGTTTGTACCTCAAATATGTCCAAAACGAAATGAAATAATGAAAAATTACTCGTACAGAAACATTCCTATATCAGGAATTCACAAAATGTAAGGATATACTGCAATTTCAGAAAATGTAACTTTAGCAAAATGCTAATTTTTTTGGGACACGAATTGTTACTTGTATAGCATAATGGAAAGTAGAGGTCAAATTATTAATAACAGAAAATGCCAAACTTCCCTGTACTTTAAGATATATTTAAAGTATAATGCTTAGCCGCTGGGACACTGTTTGTCATCTGCAAGTCAACATTTTAGTATTCTAAACACAGGATGCGTCGCTGGTGAAACCGCTGAACTTAAAACTGTCATTAATTAAAATGAAGAACAAATCCCAGCACGAGCTACTTCATGGTGCTTCCTGCTATGACCAGTCTCAAATTCAGTGCAAATGAACAGCTTACTGCAGACAAGATTAGTAACTATAAAAACCACTTGAGAAGAAAAAACCTTCGATAAAGGAACACAGGTTACATAAGATGCCAGAACACATGATTTGCCAAGCTCCGTGAGATTATAATATAAAGGACACTATTATGTTGTTACACGGGTGGACTCCCGTATCGCGTGCGGTCTCCTGTTATGAGCGGTTCTGTTCTNNNNTAGAGGATGCGCAAGAATATTCTTGGAACTAGGACTCTCGGCGAGAAGTGGCATTTGGGGAAGTTTATTGGCTATGGCTGGCGACATTATAAATACCACTGCGGATGGAGGATCGGCAGTCTTGTGGCAGCCATTTGGCTGAAGTGTGTTATTGGGTTAATGTCTGGTGTAGCACGGGGCGTCACTGGAGAGAACTGACGACGACGGAGTTTGCGTAACGGCAGCCGACGAGTGTGGTACTCGACGACGGGCTGCTGCTTATGGGGGACGCTCGGAAATATCTATAACATTGCGGACTGAGGGGATCTGAACTGAACCGTGGCGGGACTGTAAGAACGTGTGATACGGACTTTATTGTAAATATTGTAACCGTCAAATATAAACATATAACTTGTAAAAAAATATATATAGATTTTGATATACTGTTAATTGTGACTGATTTTAGTTATTTATGATGTATGTTGGAGTACTATAGATATGTTGATTGTTTGGAATTTTTTGAGGTAATTCCTGAAATATGGTTTTTAAAACCCATTTTCCAAGTGGCGCCATGTTACAAAATGGGGGACAGAAAACTACGAATAAAGTGTATTTAAAAGGTATCTAGTTACCGCCAACACGCAAGATTTCGCTGTGATAAGTCTAACTCTTTGGTAGATACGGCGTATTAACGTAAAATATTTATATGGCAGCCGTTTTGAAAATTAATCGGTGATATACTAAAGGTTATAAATGTATTAGGCAGCTTATCATTTTACTATTCGTAAGAAAAATACAATTATTTATTAATTATTTTTGTTGACCCCGTCGCCAAAACATCTTACCTTAAAAAATTTACTATAGTCCATTCACGGTTACTTCCAAATTNACATCTTACCTTAAAAAATTTACTATAGTCCATTCACGGTTACTTCCAAATTTTCTGAAGCCTAGCTAATGTTCTACTTCCAGGATATTCCTTCGCCTCATGCTAACGCAGGTTAACAGAGTCTAGAAAATTACACCAAAAGGACATTGCACCACATTCGTGCGCACTTAGTGAAGTACTATTTTGCTTAAAAACTATTTATTACCAAGCATGATCCACACACCTGTCTTCTCACTGTTTAAAACAAATATTATATATTTTATGGTTAAATTATAAGTAAAAGATTTATTTATCCACAAATAAGGTACTTTTATTTTACCACTAGTATAAAACGCTTTTGATATAGGATACATCTTGGAAAAAACGAAGCACGTTATGCATGGGTAATTTTTCCATGGTTCATTTCAAAAAGTGTGTAGAAACAGCGAAAAGCATATGGCAGTAATATTTTCAAAATTTTGAAACATTAGTGTTACAATACCGTTTTACCACGAGATGAATCAACTACCTCTGCGACGAACTAATTGGAATATTTTAGTCAAGTGGAAAGTAGAACACGTCCGACGGAAGCTCTCAGCGAGATTGGACGGCCTCTCGAGCGGGGCGAGGAGTTTCACGACCTAAATATAGCGGCGGAAGTGAAGGTTATGCAGACTTCAAAGTAGTCCCATAAAGGAGATCACGCTTCAGTTTCCAAGCTGTTCCCTACGCGCCGCGCACGCCAAGTTGTTCTTACTCGCGGCAAGTGCCGGTGTTGTGAGCGAGCGGTATTGTTTTTCTCTTAGTAATACTTTCGAGAGCTATTAAACCTTAAAGCAGTCAGGGCTTCTCGCCGCCGTGGCTTATGAAAAGAACGCGGAGGTGGAGAGAGGAACATTTTCTCGTTCCTGAAACTACGCAGGAGGAAAGTGATCAGATTTTTACTCGGCACGTTTCGACAACAGTGAAACTTCGCGATACATATTTAAGAAGACTAAGATTGTTTCCACACCGAATCTCGACTATTATTTATTGGGTGCGTAGAATGAAACGCATTTCATTAGCTCCCATTGCAGTTTACAAGAAAAGTCGTCACGTGATGTTACGAAACAAAAATAATTTTTAATGAGCATTGTTTAGTAATATTTATAAACATTATCCCAGCGGCCCACGACGGTTTCATAAATTAATTTATTTGGTGGTTGTTGATTAAAAATCAGTCCTTGTAAGTAAAGATTTTCTTTATAAATTTTACATAAGGTACATATTAAATGGTCAAATAAAATAACAAACAGGTTTACATGCTGCTTACAAACGCACGAAGAGTAGGTAAAAATAACATATTTTTTTGTATCGTAAGCATATTAAAAATACCTTACAATTGTTCAAATACAATTACATAAAAACATCTTTTAGTTTTTTAATTATGTTAAAAAACAATAACATGCGAATAGTACTGAATTATTCGTTAGAGAAAATGAATGTAAACTTAGTCTTTATATTATTTTCTATAATTATTGATTTTTTAGAATACCGATTCTTTCTATTATGTGCATGTTTACGGAGAAAATTCTTGTACCTTGCACTATTAACTATTATGTTCGCATTAACTTTAGCTTGTACGTTATAACGTGCAATATTTTATATATGTACACATTTAACTTTACTGGATGAAACCAAAAATATTTACGAAAATATACTCCTTTAATACGTTCAAAGGATTAAAAAACTTTTAGAATATCAGCAAAGTTGGATTAATCATAGTTCAGACTGTCGGTCTCAAGAAGTGTTACAAAGATAGTAAAATTGGACACCAGTAATTTATTTCTTTGATGTAGGTATTATGGTCGTCTGCCTCGAGAGTTGGACGACTGTATGGTTGAAAACCAATCGTAATATTTTCCTTGTTGAAGCAGTAGTTTTACAACGACCTTTGAGATAATTAAACATTTTTCCGAATTTCATGTAAGCCATTCTCCTGTCTAAGGAAATAAGTAGATGCCTGCAAACTGCAGTATCAACCTGAATCCTTCTCTTTTATAAGTCATATTCTGGCTTTCAGTTTGATGAATTATTGCCGTTAACAATTTTACCCCGAGAAGGATTAAAAAGAGAAGTTTACACCAATGAAGATGCCTGCAAATAAATTTTCACGCTTGATCGAACTAATTGATTTTATTGAGAATCTCTGATTAGCAGAAATTAAGAAGTAACTTTGCCCCACATAATATCACAGAAAATTTTTCACGCACAGTTTTAATTTTAAGTAAATATTATTACAATTTTACGAAGTCAATGGGCTCGGTTTAGAAGTCTTGATTAAATATAAGAGTTATAATTCCTGATTTATTTACCATAATTACAAATAAAATAACTCTCGACTCAATGTCTCACAGTAATTGTGTGACACTTCATATTTATAACTAATAAATTCAATCAACACAATTTATAGTTACATTAAAGAAATAAATGTAATTATGTGAATAATGCAATTTTAATTGGATAAGTTACTTGTTTTCTGAAGCTCAGTTATACTGTTCAGCACACATTATTGTTATGTGAAAATTAAGCCAATCTAAACACAATTTGAAATACTTTCAGTGGTTGCTAAATACAATACTTGGTAACTTTTCTATTGTACAATGTTGAGAGATGTTACATGAAATTTAAACTTAAACTTCATTCTTCATACACTTGTTAAAATTTTCCGCATTTTGCAAGAAATAGTTTTATGAAAGACTACCTAGTTTTTAATATAGTAGTATCATATATTCTAAGTGGCAGTTTTATTCTTGTAGCACAGGCTGTTCTACTTGCTGTCGGCTGATGTTCGCTCATAAATATCAAATCGTTAGTCATAATTTAATTAAATGTGCTACGGACGTACCTCAGTATACGAGAAGCATGGTGATGTCACAGCAAGTGTTGTAAGTACTCGCCATTACCATCAAAGCATGCATGCCTGCTCAAACCTCTCCATGTTACGGAAGGTAGCCACTAACACATCAGGAGCTACGGCATCAATTTAAAGCAATGCTGTCTTTCAGTTCCATGATAGACCGTGAATTGTTGTGACAGCCTTTCCTTTTCAGCACGCCCATAGGAAGAAATTCGGTAGGTTAAGGTCAGGCGATCTGAGTGGTCAAAGTCCTTTAGAAATTATACGATCTTCAAATTTCTGTCATGTTAGCATTGGAAGTGTGGCAAATAGCGCTATCCTGCCCTGTAACTTTCCACGGGTAATTATATACTTTTACGTCGATAATATTCAATGCAGTTTCTAACGCCCGCGCATTTCGAGCATGAAATCATGCGATACATATTGAACACACATTTTTGTATGCATTGGTATAGCCTACCTACATATTTACTCTAAGATAAAGATTAGGTATAATCGTCCGCCATTTTGGGTCAAGCCTACGCTCACATCAGTACGCAACTAGTGCTGCATCTTATGAATTTCTCAGAATTTTCCATTACTACTTCACAAAAACCATTTAAAGAAATAATGTTATTGATACATTCAGTCTAAGTTAAGACATTCATGTCCTCAACGCGGCAAGTCTACTTTTATTACCTAAGAGACTGTTTGTATAACAACACCTTAACTGAAATACCCTTTATTGCCTTACTGCATATTTATAGCATTACTATATGTGGCGAATAGTTATAAAATTTACTTTATCACTTGCCATTTACGAACCACTTACAATAAACCTGTTACTTTACAGTGTCATGACTGCCAGCTTTCACCGAATTTTACATGAAACCACGTGTGCCAAAGGGACTTAAGTTACATTCGACAGTTTATCTGCTGTTGCGATTTTCGTGATTATTGGAAATCTTAGTTTAACTTTTTAGAGTTATTTCTGTAATTAAATTAGGACAATTTAAAATATGTTAACACTTCCTGGTGAAATAATTAATCCAGACGTATTTGATCTATAAATTAAATTAAAAAAAACTGTCTGTTATGGTGTATTACCAACTTACTCAGTAACTTTAAAAATAATATCAAAATAAATTAACAACATTAACTTAAAAGTGTTTATTCCTATATTGACTTTACGCCTTCAATACTCTTGCAAACAATACTTTCCATTTAAATTGAGCTAATACTTTAAATTTTGAAATTTTGTAGATTCAGTAAATTCTCCTTTACAATTTTTGTGGAAACTTTAAAACATAAAATGTAAATGTAAAAAATAAATATAAGTAATAAATTTAACATTTTAACAAAATTGAGTGTATTTCAAACATTAATGTACATATTCCTTTCCTTTTTTACGTATACACCACCATGCACTGAATACGACTACATAAGCCATAAATTATATTCCACAAAAATCTAACTTGCTCTATACATTTTAACTTCTCTTTTACAGTTCTGTTGGATTTTCTACAACAAAAGATATAACTGTAAAAGTGTTTAGTATTGGATCACGTTACATTGAATCAAACATAAGAAAGTTTTAATTTCTCTTTCAGTGTTCTACAATTAAAGCCTTCGTGTTAAAAAATGGTGATTAAATTTTTTTCTTTTAAATTACAACACAGCTGAAAACACATTGATTTATTAAAATTCGTTATTTAATTTTCTCTTTTTTTTCATACATATTCAGTGCTATCTGCACACTTTAAACTGTATCAAATACACCGCAAAATCTAACTTATAAAATATATTGCAGAAATACAATAATTACACATTGGAATGTTGAAGTTATGATTTACATTTTTCTCTTTTCCGCTGATGCGGTGCCATACATTTTGCATTTTTTCTTTAAATTTTTGTTTAAGTCTACTACAGCATAGGACCTCACTGTGAAAAAGTGTTTGACAATATTTTCTTTCAAATTACAACACATCGGAACAGATGTGAGTACTTTGTGTATAATTTTATGAATCAGATACTTCGTATCATGATGCAATAACTTTTTTCTCTTTTTTCCTGTATAGCACTTCACATATACAAATAAGTTCCATCACTACACGATTGTGTTTCCTTAAGCCGCCTTGGCTTAAAACTTCTACACGTGTTTTCGAATACACGTTGGTATGACCCAATTTTAAAAACTTTTTTACAGTTGTCGGAAATATACTTTTTTTAACACTGATTTTGTCGTACTACCACCTATATTAAAAAAGTTGTTTCTGTCATATGAAATCAGTGATTTCATGACATCAGACACTGTGAACTGTAAACTGGATTCTGTCTGTCTTCAGAAACAGTATCTGAAACAGAAAGTGGAAAAATGGCTGAAGTAGAAGGTACATCAATACTAACTGGAATTGCAGGAAAAGGAAACACTTGGTTTTGTTTTGTTGAAACAGGCTTGTAACATCACCGAGAGAATAAACTGTTGAGGCAGTCATTGAGTAACTTATCGGTTTAGCTGTGATATTACATCCCCTGGTTGGCACATTGACAATTAGAAATATATCACTGCCACTAATGTAGGAAGATCTCTTCACGTCAGAAATGAACTGGAATACAGTTATGAGTTTTAGAGCTTTTGTGCATTCTAGTGCAGACGGACAATAACCTGCTTTTTCTCCTGATTTGGGAAAATATATTCTCTACTGCGTCTTGAGTAAATCTGTGTAGGGGAACGAACTTGTAGCCTTTACTAACGAGTTCATCAGATATTACACACAACGAGAGTGCAGATATGCCTGTATTTAGTGGTTTCCAGCCCTTTCCATTCTCAACGTTCTGGAAAATCTCCACAAACCTCATGAGAAATTTGAGTCTTGTAACTACGCCTGCTTTCGATATTTTGAAGAGCCTATGGAAAACCACTTGTCAATCAGTCTACAAAAATATGCTGTTGTTAACGCTTCAGGGGGCAAAATATTTAGCTTTACAACAATTTCCAGTGCTGCTGCTGTCTTCACTGAAAAAAAAAAGGAACAGCTTATTCAACGTTCATTCTAATAAAATGACTTGGTTCTATATCGCCTCTCTGTACAAGGTGAAATAATCTAAGGTCGTGACTTTTGCTGATTTCTGAGTGCCAAAGTTCTGGAATGTATTTACCGGATACAAAATTGCTCGGAATTTCTTCATTTTCTATTAGTGACAGCGGGAGAGTGATGCCAGAATTTAAAACTACACTCTTAAGGTTCTTAAGTAAATGGCAAACATCTGGAACCACATAAATGTAATTATTGTTACCTTTAATTTCATAACTCTTTGATTTTCATTTCGTGTTACCTCAATGCCTAAACAGCTCCACATTGCTCTGTTATGAGTTCCCATATCAGATAACAGAGCTATAACATGCAGTCCACACCTTACTGCAAATTGTATGCATCTTTCAATGAGCTCTTTTTGCAATGAGCCTTTGGTTGATGGACCTGTCACTTCACAAGCAATAACCTGTCTCCAAGGACTTTTCACTCCTGTTCACGAGGACCACAGTAAGGTGATTCCCAACTTGCTTTGAATCACCAAGAGTGATATTGCTACAAAACGAATGTTTGTGTTTGTCAAAATCAATGGCCCCACTTATTTCCACTTCATCAATGGAGAGAATGCGTATTCTGTCTACCGGATATAGAGCTTGAACCTTACATTTGAATGGCTCGAGAAGGTTTTCAAATACACAAATTACATTTCTATGTGTCAGAGTTTTAGTGAGTGTGCTGTAGGAAGGCGTTGGATAATGTGTACTGCGCAAGTAATTATAACCATGAATGCCTAAACTAAACCTAAGTTTCAAGCGTAAAATGATATATTCGCTGCTCCATGATGAAGGTATGCGTTCTAACGCAGCAATTTGTTCATCATTAAGGAATTTTGTCACTAATAAATTTTTATTATTTAAGTGCTTTATTCAATGAACTTATTTCTTCCTGCAGCTTCGCAATGGACGGTTCTCCGTCAGATTTGCACGCTTCCCCAACATAAAGTGGATTCGGGATATAATTTTTTTCTGAAGGTTTATAGCGATTTTGTGAAACCTGTGGGAAATATTTATTTATGTGATTTATTTGCGCCTTCCAGTATCGTTTACCTTCAAATGGTGGCCAGTTAACTATATAATCGACCGTTAACATTAATTCCTTAGAGGGAATTGGAACCCACAGTTTCTAGTATAAGACACAAGAATGCAGATAGCTATGTTGCAGAGGGATGGTTACATGAAATAAGATGTATATCTTTTTTTCGAGATAATAAACTTATTTATATGCCGAGTAGATTTTAAAAAATCAGACTCGTCAGCAATTATGGCTCTAAAACTTCTGCCTTGTTTTTAAAACGTCCAAATAGCTGAGTTGAGAATAAAATTTACTTGAAAGATGATTTAATTATTTGTTTATTGCACGGGAAAGTATGAAACAATGTATGCCATGAAATTACTCTGTTGCTTTTTTTGAATGTGTAGTTTGCTTTTCTTATAATTCGACTTTCGTTCACATGGCAATCTTGTGGGAGGATTTAGAACTTTGAAAATGGTAGGAATTGCATTTTGTTTCAATTTATTCCAACCATCTGCTCTGTTAAGCTCCCACTGCCCAAAATGGTTTTCTTTAAAGTGTACCAAAAACAATGTTAATTTATATGTATAAATGAATTTCAAATGTCTATGTAAGGAAAAATACTGTATATTGATTTACATGTATAAGTATACTTGCGCACACCAGCGTCTAAAATGATGTTACTGAAAACTCTAAAATAACAAAAAAAAATATATATAATTTTAAACGAATTTCATTTTCGTGAAACCTAAGTTTTGACATCAATGTTTAATACTATTAATTTTTGTGGTATTTGTCTAAATTTCAGAAACACAGAGTTTAAAGAATAATTTTGTTAGTTATGAGGATATTTTTGTTTTGCTTATTAATTAATTATGTGTTCTATACAGTATTTTTTGGTAAAGAGTAAGTCACTTTTTATACAAAGAAACCTTGAATTAATCATTGTTGCATATTATTGTCTTCCAATATTCAAATATTTACTTAATAAAACGCGCCTCATCTACATACATATATTATGTATTTGGAAATCTGTTTTTTTATTTTGTTTTAATAATTACCGCCATGCAAGACCCTTTCAATAAACAAAAACTTTAGACATTGTAATAGAGGTATATGGCGCTATTAGCCCCGTAATTCTGCTAAAATTATGGCACGGTCCGTATTACAAACACTTATATTGTTGATCAGTAGGCCTACATTTTCGGACAAAACTTAATGCTGATATAATAATTACAACAATTGTATATAAAATCTCTAGATATAAAAAACTTAAATCTCTTCCGAATGCTTTAGGAATATGGTAACCGCATTAACATATAAACAATAATTACAACGCTATTCATATTTCTTTGTACTATTACAAATAATACAGACGTGTCACATCAAAAAAATACCAAATTGAATTACAACACAGAATTTTTACATAAAATCCTTTTTTATTTTAAATGTTCTCATGAAACTCTATTCAAAAACGAATGTTAAAAAAATGAATTAAATGCTGCGTCTAAAGCTCGAACCACTGACCCTCCACTTATGAGGCGGGCAACAATCCACCTGTACCACTTCGACTACACATGTACACTTGAGATTGTATAAAGCATAATCATTTTAAAATAACAATAATTTCGACTTTTACAACAAGGTTTTCAAAATATTTACTCAAAAAAAAAAAGATAGCGACAATTTATATCCGAGACTGTGTTAAATCCCAGGTAACTTATGTCAAAAATCTTTGAGTTAGAGGTCGGCTTATATTTGTCCCGTCTGCAATGTTCCGTATGCAATTTTGTGGCCAAATAGCGCTTCTCTTTTCATAAACAGGAAATCTAAACATCCCGAAGCCCGTAGCTGTGCTGTTTGCTCAATTTTGTGCAGAACAACTCACCATTTTCAACAGAAATCATAAAACGCACAATAGGAAGCTACCGCATACCTGCATTTGCCAGCGTTACCTGTAATACAAGCCAAATAAATGAGAATCAAGAATTGGATCAGCTTTCTCCTAGCCGCCTACTTCCATGCGATTGACCCAAAATGGCGGGTGATTATACCCGGTCTTTATAGTGCCTTAGTGCTTCTCATTCACCAAAGTATGTTTGCGGCACATTTAATTTCGTCATTACCGATATTTCGATGTTTGTGAGCGAACAGGGCCGTATATAAGGGAGCGATTTTGGGAGTTCAAATCCTCCCATTACCTACTCCGGGACGTATTCCATGTTCATTATTTCATCATGAAAGTTCAGTAGTGCAGGGAAAGAAAGACAATTGTTTGTTCGAATTACCATTTCAAACTTTGGTAGCATAGAATCAATGTACTGTTCATTCCGCCCACACTTATCTTATTTGTAACGAGTTTACAGTGGAAACACCTGACACAAGGAAAATTGTACGTGATCATATTTTTGACATGCAATAGTACATTAGATACTAAGTTCGTCATGATTATTCACTAAATTCTCTCTGAGCTTTTATCGTTTTGTCTCTCTATGAGAATATTCAGTAAAGGTTAGTACATATATTAAAAGTTTTAGTTAAACTTTTATTGAAAAATAATTGATATGAAAACGTACATTTATGGCATATAAAAAAAAGCTTTCTTCAATTACAGAGAGTTCTATCAAACACGGTAAATGACCGAAATGCCCTCAACAACATTTCAACCTGCCGTGGTCACAAAAAATTCAAACTGGTATTTTTTTTTTTGTGATTTGAGTTGAAACACATCTCTTTACGAAGCGTTACCTACGGGCTATGAGCGAACATCAGCAGCCGAGAGCGAGTGAAACGTCCCGTATTGGACGACGTATCTCTAGTACCGTTAAACCAAGTTATTACATTCATCCTTGATAACCAGAATTACTTCATCCGTGCATTACATTCGCTAAGAAATAACATCCACTGTCCGCCATTTCTGTCTCCTGCTAAATATGTGTTATACGCATTATGCTCATACATCGCAGCGCGGAGAATAGAACCGAGATTAATACCGAATCTAACATAAAATTCTTCCATTTAAATATTTTTATAAAACATATTATTCTACTCTGAATTCCTTATAAAAGAGAATTTTCTACTTGTGTAGATTAAAGTATGCAAATTAAATACACATATAAATACTGTATATTTTTGCATTGTAAATTAGCACAAGTGCTGAATAACAGATTTTCTACGCAGCAAATCGGTATACTGTTAAGTTTGTTAAAAAAAAAATACATTTCTCCGTGCCTACAGATGCTCTAAAGCCTTTGTGTGCAACACATTTAATATTCTCGGGAATTNATACTGTATATTTTTGCATTGTAAATTAGCACAAGTGCTGAATAACAGATTTTCTACGCAGCAAATCGGTATACTGTTAAGTTTGTTAAAAAAAAATACATTTCTCCGTGCCTACAGATGCTCTAAAGCCTTTGTGTGCAACACATTTAATATTCTCGGGAATTTCAACTGTGACATTGGAGTAGTTGTCTCAATTCCTGTTGTCGGTGCAACACCCGAGTTGCATGCATACCTTAGATGTCCAACAAGCATGAAACATTTATATATATCCAAGGAATTTGTGTAAATATAAAAATGTACACTGTAATAAATTCAAATAATACATATGCTATTGAGTATAAAGAAATGTACACAGTTTGTAGATCAGATCCAAGAAATATAGTACATAGATTGGATTGCTAGCTATATTGTATTACTTATGTCAATTTCAATATGAAAGAAACATAAAACATAGCTTAATATTTTTCACACAAGGTAATTTTGTATTGTAGAACATCACGGAGAGATGCTGTAATTTTATTTACCGCCAGCAACCCCTTTGGGTTTGCCACGTCTACAAAATGTGAATAAAAAGTCACTCACAATTTGGCACATTTGTATTGTCGAGTGTTCAGCAGCGATACCCGAGCAATTAAAACAAAAAAGACCGAATGACTGTTAGAGACGGGCCCCCCATTGTCTGTATGATATTCCATGAAAAACTCTAACTGATAAACTTTCTTTTGTAGCAACCCGTTTTCTTTTCGCATTGACTGTAACTTCTTTGACTTAATGGTTAATTCCTTACTACCTGCGGTAAACAGAATTATCGATCACAAGACAGCTTATAGTGGTAGTGATTTCAGCATACCAGAGGTGATGGTGATTCCGCTACATGATACGTATAGCGTCTGGGAATTCCCGACGTGCCTTCAACGGGCTCACCTGTTCTTGCTACTGCCTGGAGCAATATCGGAACGTTCCTTCGTCCATCCCGTCCACCATCCAATGCAAGGCTTTGTTTATAAACACTATCGGTCGCTCTCTGGTTTGTGCCCGTGGGGCGCCAGCTCTCACAACATTATGACGGGCGCCGCTGACAGTGTGCATGATAACACTTCAGTTCTAACCCTGGGTTAAACCCCGTATTAACTTATATATTAATCGTGTACTTAACCTTGCTGTAATAAATATATTGTAAGGAAGTAGGATGATATTCGTATTACACAATTCGAGAGGAAACAGGCCGTGGGTAATGACTCCCTCTAGAAAAAGGAAAAGTGTCGACGAAAAGAATTGACGATACTGACGTGATAGAAGTAAGTCGGACGCTGTGAGTACATTTTTGGTCCAAAAATATCCAAAGTAAACGCCGGAAACAAGCTGATTTATATCAATCAGTGTGTCCCCGGAGATTCATTAAATTATTTTCTATAAGAGGCCTATTTGTAAATCATATGTTTCATCTGTCTTATTCCAGTTGTAAGTTCAAGTGTTCCTATCACTACATATAAAGAAAATTCTCGCTCACTAACTTATAAACACACAACCTAAACCCCTGAACCTAAAAAAAAGAAATTTGAGTGGTGGCTTACTCTTGGGGGGTAGACACCATTCAATAAGGAAATTTTTGTAATTTGGTTGTTAAGGGGTGAAAAATGGCAACACATCATAACTGATTTCTAAATGTCTTTAAATACCACTGTAACAGTCACGGCACTTCTTCCTCCACAATACCACGTATTCAACTCTTAAAAAAAATTGAAATTTATATTCTGAGGTGTTAAAACAGATAAAAAGTGTTTTCAAGAATTCCTTAATACCTCTTAAATTCAGTGAGCTGTCACGTTACTTCTTGCCTTAAACTACTACATATAAAAAATTTTAAAACTGAATTTCGATATTTTTGGAAATTCAACAGTTAACGGGATGAAAAGGGTGCAAATAGGTTTTCACGGGATGTTCAATACTTACTAAATTAAATGGGAGCCTACTGTTGTAAATATTTCCTCAGTGAAGTATAATTGTCCCTTCTCAGTTTCTTTCTATGATATTTGAAACAAATTAATAGTTTTGCATGAACCTGTAACCTAATATTGTTGGTATCATTAATATTCACTCCGATTAGCTGAATTCCGAACTATTGACGTTGACAATATTCCAAATTGAGATTACTTTCACTTTACATTATTTACGTCTGACAAGAAAATGTATCATCTTATTGAGGTTATAAAAGTTAGAAGTTATAAATTGTTTATTTAAAATCACATTCGAGTTTCTATTTGAGAAAAAAAGTCATATAAAATAGTTAATAAACATCAATTCCCCGTTACTCTGAGAATTCCGCTATTATTGACAAACTGAGTATCATAACTTATGAAAGCTAATCGTCTATAAATAAATGGCAGTTTTAAAACTACTCTTGTCACTCCTTCCCTGTTTACAGAACTAAGTTCTTTTTTCGTGTTAACTTTACTAAATGAATACGATATTTCTACTTGCGTGTCTACTTCTTAACAAAATGTAGTCGACAAATCTTTTGAATGTTTCATTGGAACTTTATTTTTGCTTAGGTTTTGTTACGTGAGCACTGAAAACTTTCATCTGTGAACAGAAATGTTTTAGAAATAATTTTCGAATAAAGAACGTAGCTTGGTTTACATTAGGAGCCTGACGTAGAAGAGCACAGGGTTGTTTTTTTTGGATCGATTTAATGCATCCGCCCGGATGATTGCCAATTCGTGCAAATTAATCACGCGCGGACAGTTTCCGAGCTCCTCTGTAAATGAAGTTTGTGATTTTTGCGGCGGCCAGGCCAACCGTTGGAGCGCGACGGGAAGGCAATACCGCCTGGTGTTAAAACGTTTACGTCCCAGATTAGCGCACCCTGGCATAATCGCCCTTCAAACGAGCGCGCACACTCGCCCGTGATGAGTCCCCACTTAGATCACTCATACGGACGTGTTTACACTTCGTTTCTCTTCCGCGTCCACATTTTATTTCAGTATCCCCCCCCCCTTCCGGGGTTAAAACCACTTCGCCTACAACCTGTTTTCCCTCAGTAGTGGTTGCTCTCGGCGTAAAGTTGGAAGGGCAAAGTAGGTTTATTTGCAGATAAACAAGCCTGTAACACATTTCGTGTGGATTTTCAAACGAATATTAACTGGAACAAACACACGGTCGTTTTCACATTATTTGTGGCGTTTTCACGTTTACTGTTGTATTTTTTTTACAGCCATGAGAGATTAGTATTATTTTATGAAATGGTCACACAAACAAATTGGGGGAAAAAATAATGCTTTACTAGTTAATTTGATACTGGGAATAAAGCTAAACGCCTTTTTTAAGTGCAGCTTCAAAATTTTTGTGCCATTATATTGTTCTTTAATGTTTCAAAAACTTCTGATTTCCTCTAGGAATACATTGCTGTAATAAAATGAGAAATACGACAATTCCAAGGTTCACACATTTTCTTAATTTGCTTCGTTAAAGAAATCGCACATTAAATACTTACCCAGTGTGTATGTGACAATTGTTTTCATACGAGCTTTTACTTGTTACTACCTATTGTTATAGAGTTCAGCCAGATGAGAGTTTTTTTTTTGTAGAAGTAAGAAACAGAAATTAAGAAGCTGAATAGGAGACAATGACCGCTGCTTCTAAAGGGGTAGCGCATTTACGCGCTAGGTACTCAGGTGACGAGAGCGCACTTTTCATCATACTGTTTTTAAATGCGAATAGCAGTTTAGGTAGTTGGGCTTAACGTCTCGGCGCTAGCGTGGTCATTAGAGGCGAAGCAAGGGAAAGGCATTTGAAGAAATCCGCCATGGCCTCATTAATAACCCATTCCAGCATTGGCCTAAATCGAGATGGCCGGACCGGGACTTGAACCCTGGTCTTCCCGAATGTGAGTCCAGTTAGATACCACTGCACCACCCCCCTCGGTTGCAAATCTGACGGGCCTATGATAAATTTTATTTGCCCCACTGAGCGAAAATTTTGAACTTAAATTTACTTCGGGGGGAAAATGCGTGTTCGTTAGTGTTGGTAGGCTCGCCAGGGTCTACCAAGAAATATTTAATGTCATATCTTAAAGTATTCCGAGATAGATTGCGTTTAGGTAATGTCGTTTTATGTCCCCTCGAAATGATTGCGTTTCGATCGACATATATTACTGCTCTTAAGTAGCTGTCTCAAATGCATAGGTTCCTGAAGCAGCTTAAAAACATAAGATGAAACAATTTTTTGCTGTTTCAAAGAAGTGACATAGAAGTGAATTGCGCCTAACCTAATTGTTCAGAAACAGCAAAAAACGATATTGGCACTTAACGATTTATGCTTGGAAATTTCAATTATTGCTTGGCACAAAGTTGATTCAGACGGCGTAAATAATGAGACTATAAATGAATATTCATATTGCTCTTTAGTTATATATTTTAGTCAAACTGGAAAGTGTGGGGAGCGAGGTGAATTAATAACTGTGCGGTGTATAAATTTTTGTTATGCAAGTTACACATTTTCAGTTGTCAGTGCAATTAAACCTGTAACAATAGGATACATTAATTTTTGACAAAACAAAATGTAAGGGGGATTCAAAAGAAAACAGGCCAAACCCCATAAATTGTCGTTGAACAGTTCTTACCTCAAAAGTTATCTCCAAAACTGTTAATACATCTATCCCACCAGCAGATAAGACGGCCAATCACATCCCTGAAGCAGCTTATGGGCTGCCGACAAAACCACCTCTTTTCCCANTATGTAAGGGGGATTCAAAAGAAAACAGGCCAAACCCCAAAAATTGTCGTTGAACAGTTCTTACCTCAAAAGTTATCTCCAAAACTCCCACCAGCAGATAAGACGGCCAATCACATCCCTGAAGCAGCTTATGGGCTGCCGACAAAACCACCTCTTTTCCCAGTCACACACGTCCTCCTCCGATCCAAACTGATGCCCACCAATGCCGCTCCTCGGCTATGCAAAAATGTGGAAATCACACTGAGACAGATCTGGGCTGTAGGTAGGGTGTCGAAGCAGTCTCCAACCAAGTCACTGAAGCTTATTCCACACCAAGTTGGAAGTGTGTGGGCAGGCGTTATCACGAAGAATGATAATGCCGTTCGATAGCATTTCAGGGAGTTCCTACCTGACGGTGCGCCTCAGTTTCTGCTAAGTGTTTTCATAGCCCTGTGGGTTGATTGTGGCCCCATGCTCGAAAAAAATCAACAAACAGAGGACCTTCGCAGTCGAAGAAGTAAGTCATCTTGACTCTCCCAGAGCTTGTGTGTACGGTTTTGGATTTTTTTAGGCGGGGGAGAATGCACGTGTTCCCACTGTTGAGACTGCCGTTTGCTCTTGGGTTAAAAATATTGGCGCCACTTTTCGCCCCCGGTTAGAGTACAGGACAGAGAAGCATACTCTTCCTCGTGGATTAGCCATGCTGTGGGACTTTTGTTCCTGCGGTATGAAATTTTGCAACCACTGCGCGTAAACGTTTCGGTATTGCAAATGATTTATCATAATGGGTTGTACGAAACCACGACTAACCACCTCCAAAAGACGAATTTCTTCCACACTCATCCGCATATTTTCCCGGATATTACCATCAAAATAAGCAATAACATCAGGAGTAATTCCACGATGGATCTTTCCTGGGTGAGCAACGTCTTAGAATGACACACATCCCTCTTGGAATCTCTCATGCCACTTCAGCACACATGAATGGGACAAACTGTGCACGCTGTACATAGCAGACATGCTACGATGCATTTCTCGTCCTCCAACACCTTCAGCAGTCTTTACTCCCCTCCATGTCTGATGTTGACTGAACACACGTAACGCTTACCTTACTTCAAGCTCAACACTCAAACTAGTGTGCCAATCAAAGCGATGACTATGCTTTCCCGGGTACCAAACAGATGTCGGTACTATTATCACACACCCCAGTGCTACCAACTTGCGCGCTATCGTATTTATGCGTGGTGACCCGTTTTTATTTGACTTCCTCCAATTCTAACAAATTTTATAATAAATATTTGATGCTCCCTCTTTTCTACGAAACCCACCTGCAAGACTGAAGCTGTTTGGACGGATTGCAATAGAGATAAAAATAATATTGCATTAGGTNCACCTTACTTCAAGCTCAACACTCAAACTAGTGTGCCAATCAAAGCGATGACTATGCTTTCCCGGGTACCAAACAGATGTCGGTACTATTATCACACACCCCAGTGCTACCAACTTGCGCGCCATCGTATTTATGCGTGGTGACCCGTTTTTATTTGACTTCCTCCAATTCTAACAAATTTTATAATAAATATTTGATGCTCCCTCTTTTCTACGAAACCCACCTGCAAGACTGAAGCTGTTTGGACGGATTGCAATAGAGATAAAAATAATATTGCATTAGGTTTATATACGTTGGTTCAAAAGAAGTACCGCATGTGACAAGCACAGTGGCTCAGTGATTAGATAATGCCATCCCATTACTGGTGTCCGCGGTTCAATCCCTAATCCCGGCGAGAGGGAAGGTTTTCCAACAGGGACTCCATTGTGAAGAGACTGTAGTGATGTGTCGAACCAGTTCATTCCAAAGAGCTAGCTCACTCGCTCTCGCTCTTTGTGGAGAGTCGTTGATAANAGATTGCAATAGAGATAAAAATAATATTGCATTAGGTTTATATACGTTGGTTCAAAAGAAGTACCGCATGTGACAAGCACAGTGGCTCAGTGATTA
Source organism: Clitarchus hookeri (assembly GCA_002778355.1). Classification (NCBI taxonomy): domain Eukaryota; kingdom Metazoa; phylum Arthropoda; class Insecta; order Phasmatodea; family Phasmatidae; genus Clitarchus; species Clitarchus hookeri. The sequence continues at coordinate 162,001 of NQII01003939.1, forward strand.
GATAATGCCATCCCATTACTGGTGTCCTCGGTTCAATCCCTAATCCCGGCGAGAGGGAAGGTTTTCCAACAGGGACTCCATTGTGAAGAGAGTAGTGATGTGTCGAACCAGTTCATTCCAAAGAGCTAGCTCACTCGCTCTCGCTCTTTGTGGAGAGTCGTTGATAAGAGTCGTTCAAAAGAGTCATCTCGTTCGCGAGTCAGTCGGGATTTAAAGAGTCGAGTATATAGATGTGGCTAAGAGTGGCTCACACCACTGCGCTGAAGTAAATACTTCAATCGCGTAATACATTATGTGAAAACGGTAAAGTGATATTTAAACTTTTAAGTGCCTTATTTTTTATAAAACTTAATTTTAGTGGATGCAGTAATGGCTTGTAGTAAACAACGAAAAACGAGCCAAATTTGGGACTACTTTTCAGAAGTAAGTAACAGTGATGGAAAAGCTAAGTGTAATTATTGTTTTAAATTAATTTCTTATAAAGGAGGAAGTACATTTAATCTTGCTCGCCATGTACGAACAGTGCACCCAGGAGTTTCTCTGTCCTTACATCGTTTGACACCTGCAAACACTTTAAGAGTTGATGTGCAAGATGACA
>NQII01003939.1:169581-213249 GCA_002778355.1 Clitarchus hookeri
ACGTGGCATGGACTCGAATAATGTCTGAAGGTATGCAGGATGCAATTCACACCATGAATCCTGCAGGGCAGTCCACAAATCCAATCTGCGCCAATTTGAGAAAGGGTTGCACGTCTGTCACGTTTAATGATTCTCGTCAGTCGTCGTTTGTACCGTTCTTTCACGATCTTTTTCCGGCCACAGCGATGTCGAAGATGTGATGATTTACCGGGTTCCCGATATTCACGGCACACTCGTGAAATGGTCGTACGCAAAAATTCCAAATGTTATCGCTACCTTGGAGATGCTATGTCCCATCTCTCGTGCGCCGACTATAACACCACCTTCAAACTCACTTAAATCTTGATAACCTGCCATTGTAGCAGCAGTAACCGATCTAGCTGCCGATCGCATCGTGTCACTCTGATTGGTTGCATACCTCTTTTAATTGCATACGCACTCCTATACAATTTTTTTTTGGCTCTTCAGTGTACAATATGACCGTACCGAAAATAAATTCAGCACTTGTAATAAATAAGACAAACTTGATAAGTTATGCATTGTTGCAGTACAGTTCAAAGGACAATCCTTGTTTTTTTTTTGTAACTGTGTTACATACATTGGTAAATGCATTGACCCCGTAATGAGTATAGTTATATTTGTTCCGAAACAATTTTTGTATTCAATAAGCTCCACAAATCCTGCAATAGGCTGTTTATGGTAAAGTGAAAATATTTGAAATCAACCTTTCAAAAAAAACATCGCCCCTTAACTGCATAGGTGCATGATACCGTACAAGCTGGCATGCAGACTCGCAGTTAAGTTGGTAACGAATATAGTAAATCAGTTCGTAGTCTTGACTCGTATTGCAGGTGAAAAGTTCAAATATACGGGAAATTAATTTAGTGATTTTTTTACACACATTAGAGTAGAAGTCGGCGTGTTAGTAAGGCATCAGGTTCCTGACAATGTCATGTTTTCACTTAACTGACGAATGAATAAATTTATAAAGCCCATGCAAATGTAAGTTTATTTTATTTCTTAGTGAATTTTATTACACAACTACCGATATTCCTTTCCCAACACTGGTTACTGTGATTCTGCCACAATACTATATTTATTTAAAAATTAAATTTTCAAAATATTTCGAAAGCTAATATTATTTTAATATTTAAAAATAACAAATTTTATCAGCTTTAAGAATAATTGTTTTGTTTTACTAAGTTTAAAGATACAATTTCTATAATTTCGTGATCAAGAGTTTTTATTCCCGCTAACGTTTACTGAGTGACTAGCTTAAAAAGACAAATGAGGGAAACAGTTTTCCTTTCCTCCTTCATAATTTTCCTCTTCAGTAGACGAGGTACTATTTCCCTTCAACTTTCGTAAGCTTGTTTCTACAACACTCGCCAAGATAAATTTCAGCGGAATCCCTGAGGTTCTAGCTCGCTCTCAGATATAGAACCTTCTCGTCTCTTTATCCCTCAAAAAACAATAGCTATGACTGAGGTCTATACTGCCAAGATCGGGAAATATATCAACGTTTTTGACCAGTTTCAGTCGCAATGTTTTATAAGTGTTGAATCTAATAAATAAATTTAGAAAATTTCGTAATTTTTAGTTTTTAATTTTATTTTTGTGTTAGTGTGGATACAATTTCATATTCCTGTCCATGTGTGTCCAATTTTAATGGGTCTAAAGACACACAAATTCACATAATTTAAGGACTTACCATGCAAAACGACAGATCTACACGCCAAACTTTAGAAGGTAAGTGTGTACGTAAGTATACTTTACAATAAAATACAAAAGTTTTCACATTACGTGTATTAAATATTTCAACGTTTTAATCTTTAAAGAGTTTACATGTAATTAGTGCAAGAGAATAAAAATTAAAATGTATAATACTTAAGTATTTCAGCAATTAAAGGGTGGAAACTTTTTTGTATACAAACACCAAATGAACAACAAAGGGTCATCTACGCATAAGACTGCGAGCAATTTGAAGAAACCAAGTTAAAGCACACTGCTGGTCATTAAAATTTGCCGCACCTGTCAGAACCAGTTACACTAGATAGAATGCTCATCATATTCAGGTCGCACCATTAATACTGCAGCTCAATATAACGTACAAAACATGGGAAATCAGTACCTTGTGCCCCCACTCCCACATGCGACAATAAACTCTGCTACACGACGCGGCATTGAGAAGAAGATACCTTAGATGCCCCTCTGAGGTATCTCCGCCCATGCTGCTTCAATGTATACCCGAAGTTCATGCGCTGTGACGACGGGTGTCCTGTAGTTGGTCAGTAGTCGTCCGACCATTGACCACACGATTTTAATGGGTGAGAGATCCGGTGAACGCGCAAGCCAAGGAAGCAAGTGTGACACGGTGGTCATACAGGAATCGTCGGACTATGTGTGCCACATGTGGTCACACGTTTTTCTATTGTTCCCTATCTTCAGGGCCAGTCTGGGGCCCTGAAGATACGGAATGACAGGCTCAGAAACATACGCGATGCAACGGTTGCTGGTCAGCGTATCAATGATGTGGACCAGGCATGAGAGAGACTGGAATATGATGGCAACCCATGACATAACTACACATGTTTGGTAGGTAAGATGGTGTATTTTGCCACAGTCCCGCCAGACACGGATGCGACTATCGTGGTTATGCAAGCAGAAGCGCGATTCGTCGGAGCAAAGGAAAGAACAAAGTAGTGGCTACGTTACAATCAAAATCAGCCCATAATGGACTCGGATGGAACTTACTTTCGGCTGTACGCTTAAAATGTGAGAAATGCAAAGGTTCTTCGGCACCAAACATTCACAGGTTTCGCCCTTTTCATTTCAGTGTAGACTGACAGGAACCTGACAAAATAAGCACACAACCTATAAATGGCCGAGTCGCTGATGCTCTGCGACAGCAGACTGCTGCATTAATGATGTTCTGTGTCGCAAAGCATTTACTTCGAACATACAATAAAACGACAAAAGTATAAGTAAAATATTTCTCAGCAAAGCATATCACCGATAATTATTATTATTTTTTTGTTACTGGCACAGGTAAAGAAGTCGAGGTACTTCTAATAAGTAGACGTGAACGTGAACAAACACGTAATAACAATCCCATATTTGCCTTTTTTTTATTGGCTCAGTCTACTACCTACTCTATAAATTGATGCGCGTTCGGGTTGGTCCGATGCGAACATTATTATTGTATTTTTGGTGGTCCTGGAGTATTCGCCAGTGTTACTGCAGGTATCCCTTTGTCGATGAAGGTATAGTTACCGTACTGCCCGTCTAAGAAGCACTTTAACTTTGCATAATACAGGGTGAGTATAAAAGAATACCCTAACTTTGAAGGTCTATAATATCAAAACCAAACAACCTACAGCCTTGGTTGACCAATCAAATGAACCGTGAAACTGTGACGTTTGCTTACCATATCTTCATATATGTTCAATGTGATTACCACGAGCGGCGCGAACAACATCTACGCGATAATCAAACTCTTTCAACACTCTTGTCAGTATCTCCGGTGTTACGGTTTGGATGGCGTCCGTAATTCTCGTTTTGAGGTCGTCAATATTAGCCGCCAATGGTGGACGAAACACTTAATCCTTTATGAACCCCAAAAGAAAACAATCGCACGGGGTAATATCCGGGCTTCTTGGGGGCCAGTGATGAAGAGCCTGACCACCAGCTGCTCCTCGGCCAATCCAGCGCTGCGATAACGTCTCGTTCAGGTATCCGCGAACAGCCAGGTGCTAATGGGGTGGCGCACCATCCTGCTGGAAAATGAAGTCCCCCACAGTCTCCTATAACTGAGGAAACAACCACTCTGTAAGTATGTCCAAATAAGGGATTCTAGTAACAGTGGGTTCGTGAAAAATAAAGGGCCGAAAACAGTGTCTTTGGATACAGCGCGAAACACATTCACTTTGGGGAAAGCGCGCTCGTGTTCGGAGGTTTCATGTGGAGGCTCCTGACCTCATATCCGCACGTTGTGCTGGTTCACCTTACCATTTGTTTGGCACATAAAGGAAACATCAGACCGTCCCCTTCCCACTGAAGTGTCGAATGCGAGCTCGCTTTCCCCTCACCTCCTCAAACAGAAAGTTACGAACGCCATCCAAACCATAACACCGGAGATGCTGACAAGAGTGTGGAACGAGTTTAACTATCGCGTAGATGTCGTTCGGGCCGTTCATGGTGGTCACATGGAACATTTATGAATGTATGGTAAACAAACGCCACGGCTCCCCGGTTCATTTGATTGGTCAATCAAGGTTGTAGGTTTTTTGGTTTTGATATTATAGAGCTTAAAAGTTAGGGTATTCTGTTAGACTCGGTCTGTATTTGTAATAGTTATTTTACGAAACTATTCATTGTACGTCCATATGTGGAGCTATGAAAAGAACACGTGCTTCGAACGGTTCATTTAGATTACTTTAAAGACGTCAAACACATTAGAAACACTGTTTCTGAGTATCCTCCAGCGCAAAAACAGCTTNAATAGTTATTTTACGAAACTATTCATTGTACGTCCATATGTGGAGCTATGAAAAGAACACGTGCTTCGAACGGTTCATTTAGATTACTTTAAAGACGTCAAACACATTAGAAACACTGTTTCTGAGTATCCTCCAGCGCAAAAACAGCTTTTCGAAACGTTGTACCTACACATATTCGTTCAGATCGATACAAAAGTACACGAGAGGTCTGCACACAGCTTTGAATCTTATTTTTCATCGACAAAATGATTGCGTCACCAACGAAAGTATCGTAGTTCCATGCAGAACGACGAGAACACTGCACACAAATGCAGAGCGTTGCCCTCCTGAAGAGTATGACAGTGTCGACCTTATCACCCTCACGCTTCTCTGCCTCTAACGCAGACTGGCCACTGGNGCCCTCCTGAAGAGTATGACAGTGTCGACCTTATCACCCTCACGCTTCTCTGCCTCTAACGCAGACTGGCCACTGCCTTGATGATACGTGTCTGAACAACCAAAATACCTTTAGACATACCGAATCTTGGTAGCGTTGGTGCCACGATGGAGATCGTGTCACCGTGGTTTCCCGTTTACTTCCGCAGTATCACCAATAACTTGAAAAATATTACGGATCGTTGCGCGGAACGGAACCCAGATCCTCTGGGTGAGAAACAACAACGCTACCAACTGCGTGGCAGAGGTAGGTAGTAAATTTCATTCCATATTGCAACGGAAAGCCTCCGAAGCATGAAACAAGCGATGCGTCCTTCAGTCCCTTCAGTATTTGTTTTTCCAAATACCTCAACTTTGTGATTTTACATATAGCAGAGAANGCCCTCCTGAAGAGTATGACAGTGTCGACCTTATCACCCTCACGCTTCTCTGCCTCTAACGCAGACTGGCCACTGGGTGGAATGGAACCCAGATCCTCTGGGTGAGAAACAACAACGCTACCAACTGCGTGGCAGAGGTAGGTAGTAAATTTCATTCCATATTGCAACGGAAAGCCTCCGAAGCATGAAACAGGCGATGCGTCCTTCAGTCCCTTCAGTATTTGTTTTTCCAAATACCTCAACTTTGTGATTTTACATATAGCAGAGAAACAACCGCCAGGAGGCGGTGCACAAAAACTAAGATCTTAAAGGAAAAATGCTGTGAATGAAAGAGAACCCCGCAAAAACATTTATGAAATTTATATATCTAAAATGTCTATTTATACAAAAATTCTGGATTATCGAAGCACTCTATTTTTCCATCTCTTCTCATTGGTCAGTTAAAAACCCCGCCTCGCCACGTGGCCGAAAAGTCGTCTGCTGGACGGGAGTAGGAGAGGTATGGGAGGGGGGAGATCGCTGCGCCACACGAACTCCACTCCTTTCAGTTATTGAACTATCAACTATCTAGCTGGACTTGACACCCGCGTCTCCGACAAGGGACCCATTTCTCCGGAATCACCTGTACGATAATTTCGGCGTACATTAATGAAGGTGGAATAACTTTTCAGGGGTAGGGGTAGAGGCAACAACCCGTCACAATATATAAGCTTCTCCAAATTGGTAATAATGTCCGTTTCAGGGGGGAGTCGGACGCCATTTTGGATTTATTAATTTTTTTGCTATTTCTTGTGTTTGAGATTAATTTTTTAGAGTGAGTTTGTTAGACCTTGGCATATTAATGATATTTTAGAAGTGATCATCGTTTGATTTCACCTATTATTATTTATTCCGTAGTGGCTCCCAAGAAGTAATCTGCAACTAATTCTCATAAGTTACAAATTTTTTAATTTCACATTTTAAGTTCACCTGAACAGCGACTACAACTTGGTCGAGGAACACTAGAGATTGGGGACATGGGAAAGGGACCGGCCAGTGCGTATTTTAAGGAACGACAGCAGCATTCGCCTGGAGTGTTTAAAAAAAACCCCTAGCAAACGGAAATCAGGATGGCTGGACCGGGAATCGGACCCGGGTCCTCCCGAATGAGGGCCGAGTGGTACACCACTGTGCCATATCGCTCGCGTAGTAAACATAACACCACGATCATTTCTACCGCAAGCTGAATATATTGTTGCAACGGGGTGGCTTTAGCAGTTACCGCAGTGTGCGAAGCGTTGGTACAGATCTCGTATCACTGGACTTAGTCCATTCGCGGTTACTTCTTTACCGAAGCCCTGCTCAAGTTCTCCTTTCAGGATATCCTTCCGCCTCATGAAGAAAAGCATCGCCAAGTCCAAAAATATTTACACCAAATGGACAGCGTATCGCATTCGTGAGCACTCAGTGCAATGATATTTTGCATAAGAGCTATTTATTACTAGGCATTATTAACAAACACATTTTCTCTCAGTTTATATTCATGTTAATTAAATAAAATATTGTAATTTATACATAAAGTATAAGTAAAGGGGCAATTTTACCAAAAGTAACGCACTTTTATGTCAACAGAAGTATAAAACGCTTGCGATAAGTGGCATTTTTTTTTTGAAAGAACCAAACACGTCACTCGTGGGGTGATTATTTAAAGGTTTGATTAAAAAAGTGTGAATAAACCGCGGATAGACAATATATTTTACAATATGCGTACACTCGCTAGGGAAATCGTGCACACACCGGCACAACGTATTCAACATCATATAAGAGGCGAAACATTAGCAAAGTAGGCGTATTAAGTATGCTTACCTGCAATCAAGAAAGCACGTTTTTTTTTATTATTGTTTCTCGGGGAGTAGGTAAGTGTGGAGGAGGGCACTTGTTCTGATAATTACGTCAGGCTGTTAGTGTGCAGTACGTTGCTGCGATAGTTGTTCAGTTACAAAACAGAAAATGAACTAGAAAAANTTACGTCAGGCTGTTAGTGTGCAGTACGTTGCTGCGATAGTTGTTCAGTTACAAAACAGAAAATGAACTAGAAAAAGAACATTTCGACAGCCACAAAGACATGCCCCTACATCGACATATTCACTTTTTTTACCATCCATTTTTCACAACACGAGGCAAAAAAGTCTTAATTCATTTTAACACGAGACTGTGTGAAGTACAGTCGTAAAATGAGAGTTTCATTAAGACTTTGCGTGTGTGGAACAGGCGGCGAAGGGAGTGCGTTACATTTGATGGCGTGTTGAATCATCGTGCATCGTGACGCAGCTTAGCCAATGATAGCCAGTGTTGTTCGAAGCGGAATGTGCATCCGGTTGTGGGAGGGTGTCGGCATCACACCGCTTTATGTCAATTTTCCGAATCACCGGATATTTTGTCAACCATTTCATCTCATCTGTCATTATCCGCCGTTAATTACCAATTACCTACACAGTTATGATCACCGGACATAGTCAACGGGCAATAAACTGGACAGTGCTACTCATTGATCTGGGTACGATTACAGTTATGAGTAGCGACCTGTGGAAAATAGGAAACCAAACCTCCAAGGAAAGCGGAGGAAATAATTAACTAAAAAACGTAACTGAAACGAAAAATCATTCGATTAACTTTATGGCACGAGTACTGTTAGACCTTTTCTTTGAATGATGTTTTTCCCTGAAAGTGTGGGTGAGTTTTATTAATGTCACATCCCCTATTTTCTTCCCCTACATCTTATGCATTATTTACTATCAAACAATTATAGATGCAGGGTGATGCTTAAATTGTACATATAAGGTTTTAGTAAAACAACAAAACTAATGCGCTTCCTATTTTCGTAACTATAGCTGATAATTCCTTCCCAGGTAATAATTTTTGTGTTTTATTACATTGTCTATTTAATATAAGTTGAATGGATTTTCAAACATGGTTTAGTTTCTGAAAGGCGGCTTGTATTATTTTTGCCACAAAAGACAAACAACAAAGAGCTTATAACTATGAGATACAATAATCATATTCAGAAATAATATTTGCAGCGCAAGATTTTTCAAATTTGCGAGGATCAAGTTTAATAACTACAGAGTTGGCTACATTCGTAAGTGCAAAAGTGGTGGAGGCTGAGGACAAATCTACAAAAATGATCTTTACATAAACACATGTTATGGATTGTCATCGTTGTCCTGCTAGAGGGAGAAACGAAGCAGTCTTAAGCCAATATTATTAGAAAGGGTATGCAAATTATGTACAGTTGCAGTCTGTCCTTTCAGATATAAATTTGCAACAAACATGCTTCAAATAATAGTTTGGCAGGGTTACTATTCGTGCAGTAACACTGTTTTCAGAACGGGAAAATTCAAACATTACTGTTTTGACGATGTAAGGATATGTAAAATCACTTTTTTTTTACGGTCAACTCCACTTTGGGATCAATATTTCTCTTCTGTTCATTATACCTCCATTGCGGTGACTAAAAGTTGCGAGTGTGTACGACTGGAAATACACAGAAGAGCCAAAAAAATTGGTACAACTGCCTAATATCGTGTAGGATCCCCGCGAGCACGCAGAAGTGCCACAAGACGACGTGGCATGGACTCGACTAATGTCTGAAGGTATGCAGGAGGCAATTCAGACCATGAATCCTGCAGGACAGTCCACAAATCCATAGGAGTACGAGGTGGTGGATATCTTTTCTGAACATCACGTTGCAAGGCATCCCAGATATGNCAGTCCACAAATCCATAGGAGTACGAGGTGGTGGATATCTTTTCTGAACATCACGTTGCAAGGCATCCCAGATATGCTCAATAATGTTCATGTCTGGTGAATTAGGGGGCCAATGGAAGTGACTAAAGTTGGNTGCAAGGCATCCCAGATATGCTCAATAATGTTCATGTCTGGTGAATTAGGGGGCCAATGGAAGTGACTAAAGTTGGAAGAGTGTTCCTGGAGCCACTCGGTAGAAACTCTCGACGTGTGGGGTGTCGCATTGTCCTGCTGGAATTGTCCACGTCCGTCAGAATGCACAATAGAGATGAATGGGTACAGGAGATCGGACAGGATACTTACGTATCTGTCACCTGTCAGAGTCGTATCTAGACGTATCAGGGGTCCCATTCCACGTCAACTGCACACGCCCCATACTATGACAGAGCCTCCATCAGCTTTAACAGTTCCCTGTTGACATGTAGGGTCCATGGATTCATGAGGATGTCTCCATACCCGTACACGTCCATCCGCTCAATACAATTGGAAACGAGACTCGTCAGACCAGACAACGTGTTTCCTATCATCAACAGTCCAATGACGGTGTTGGCGGGCCCAGGCGAGTCGTTAAGCTTTGTGTCGTGCAGTCAACAACGGTACATGAGTGGGCCTTGGGCTCCGAAAGCCCATATTAATGATAGTCCGTTGAACAGTTCGCACGCTGGCACTTGTTGATGCCCCAGAATTGAAATCTGCACCGATTTGATAAAGGGTTGCACGTCTGTCACGTTTAATGATTCTCGTCAGTCGTCGTTTGTCCCGTTCGTTCACGATCTTATTCCGGCGGCAGCGATGTCAAAGATTTGATGTTTTACCGGATTCCCGAAATAGTGCCATGTGAGCACTTTACCAGCATGCGCTTTTAGGTTTAAATATCGCTACCTCGGAGATGCTGTGTCCCATCGTTTAAGAACGGGACAAACGACGACTGATGAGAATCATTAAATGTGACAGACGTCCATTTAATTCTTTAATTCTCAAATTGGCGCAGTTTGAATTTGTGGACTGCCCTGCAGGATTCAAGGTGTGAATTGCCTCCTGCATACCTTCAGAAAATAGTCGAGTCCATTCCACGTAGTCTTGCGGCACTTCTGCATGCTCTCGGGGGCCGTACACGATATTTGGCAGGTGTACCAGTTTTTTTTTGGCGCTTCAGTGTATGTTTGTTATGAAATCACACAATTTTTACGTCCGTTGAGTTTGGCATACTTTTTCTCGTAAGAAATATTTTTGAGAAAGGAATGATTATATTTTTTATTTTAGTGAAATAAAATGTTTCTTAAAGTTGAAATGGGGCAGGATTTATTAGGCATTGATTTCAACAGAAGAAACAAACGCCATTGTAAAATTAAAAATTATGGAATATTTCCAACATATAATGTTTTAACATTCTTCTCGTGATGGCTAATTACCGCTCTGTTCTAACATGTAGGATGTAGTAGTCAGCGATCCAGCNTGTTTTAACATTCTTCTCGTGATGGCTAATTACCGCTCTGTTCTAACATGTAGGATGTAGTAGTCAGCGATCCAGCAATTTACGCCACCAAGTATGTAATTGCGATGTGAGATTTTGTTCGATGTGATTTATGTTTGAAGAGCAAGATCCATGTCCGCTTTTACCGAATTTGTAAATATATTATGTGGTCGAAGACTGCAATTAGAAAGGTTTGTNGAGCAAGATCCATGTCCGCTTTTACCGAATTTGTAAATATATTATGTGGTCGAAGACTGCAATTAGAAAGGTTTGTATTTAATCAGAATACATTTGTTAAGTAGCAGTAATATTTAATGACAATGTGTATCAAACTTTTGCATGCAATGTAAAATCGTGGATAGAAGACTGTGTTGACCGCCGCATGTCTCGTGCTATATAAAATTTCCTGCAGCACTAAAGTAAAAATATGTCAAAATAAAACTGCAAAATTACTGTTACAATTTCTGTTTCGAGTTGGGCGGGTTTGGCTAGTTCTATAGACACTGCAAATTACGAACAAAATGACAAGAGATGCAAAGAACTTGAAGCCAGTATACACTATGATTCTAAATCATAGTAAAAACATTTAGCGGTGTTAGAGCTCACTTAAACAAACAGTTATTGTATAGGATATATGAGCAGAAGTGACGCGTTGAGACACAAAACAAAAACATAACACATTAACGGAAACATAAAATGTTCATTATCAGCATACTTAACGAGTGATTCCGTACAGAAAATGTTAAAACAGTTGCTGGAAATGCATCCACCAACAGTCACGCATGCTTGGCGACCTCTGCATATGGCGTGATTGGCTGACAATGGTGGCGTGCGTGAAATACCCGGCGTATTTGAATCTGTTCGCCAATCACTCCACCTACGCTACCAAGCTTGTATTGCTGTCGGTGGTAGCAATTTTGAGCAATTATTATAACTATTGCTGTAAAAAGGCATTTAGCGGTGACGTTGTAAATAAACAATGTGTTGCATTTCATGTGTTATTTTTGTGTTATTGCCTCAACGCGTCACTCCCGCCCATATATTCCTATACAATAATTGTTTGTTTTAGTGAGCTCTACCACCCCTCAATGCTTGTCCCATGATTTTATAATCATCCTGTATATAGTTTCTGGATAGGAATTCACATCTTCATTGTATAAGCTCAAATTTTTTGAGAACAACCAGAAAGTTTCGGTGATCGTCTTTTCCTTGGGCCAAACGAAAAGGATATGCCTAAATTCATGGTAATAAAATAAATAGCCATGCACACTTGACGGACACTCGTGCGAAATCGATAAACTTCCCACAAATAATTTTAAAAAATAGGTGATTAACAGAGACGAAACTGAAAGGGGTTTTATCTTACAATAAAAAAATGTTTCAATTTTATAAGTAGCTTTTAAAGTTGGACGAAAATTCCAGATGTTTCTAAGCTTCCATACCTTATTTCAGTGGTTTGGTGTAGGAAAATAAGACAAGTGAGGGACATGCACATGCGCGGTAAATATGATTTACTTCGCCATGCCCACGAATGTCAAAAAGGGAATAATGCCACAGCTGGTTGAGGAGTTGTGCAGGGAGGGACAGATAACTATGAAAAACCGGTGGTTTCACTTATTTTTACTTAACAAGAGCGAACAAACTATTTGGAATTGTCGACAGATTACCCAATTATCCTACTGGGCATCAAAGGTTAAGAACTAATACGAGTTAAAAAAAAACAGCCGATATCTATTCGCTAGTAGGCATTCCATATCGCAGTCACTGATAAGAATGTACAACAGCGAAATTTAACTTATGGTAAAAATTTACACTACTTTGTATCCTACCTTTTGCAGATGAGAATTTAAATTTAAAGAGGGAAAGATCTTCCTTGGGTGGTGTCACTCCAATTGAAGTCTTGTATACTGAGATGGGGAACCTTGGAAATGGTCAGGCCATAGTATCAGATGAGGCCAAGCGTGTAAATAATGATTCTCGGTATAATTTAGTATCCCATATAAATTCATCGTTGTATACACACATTGTGGGTACGTGAGTTCCCATCAAAGTAACGGGCGTCTTCCACGTGCCCAGATAAGAAATTCTCGGAATCATATAATTTTCCCAGGGAACGGGAGAAACTGATGCTAACAACTACAACAAAACCAATTGTTTGTGTGTATTTTCTATATTCCGAAACAAAATTACAATGCCACACAACATCATTCCCCGAAACGCGAAATTAATTTCACCGGGTTAAATATAAAGAGGAAGTACTTCCAAACTACACAGCTGCCGCAGCGCATTAGCTAATATTAAAGAGTAGAAATATATCACATTGTCACTGAAATTAGCACCCTGAAATAGTCAGCTTTTAATATTCACCAAAAAAAAAAACTGTTTCATAAATAATTAATTTTAAGACAAACAGAATATGAATTAAAATACGAGCTATAAAATAATGTCATATTGTTGATACAATAATTTTACTAATAAGAATAGGGTGACTTGGCTGAAGTCGTGTATTCCTCAGTTCCATTTTTACTTTAAAATCGATGGTTACAGTAGTTGGAGTCAAATGAAATAACTGTCATGTTACAAATAAAACGTGGAAGAAAATGAAACGCCGATGACTGAACAGCTCAAATTTGCGCCAGTGACAGTAAAACTGTCGTTGTCAGCCACCAGCTGTTTATTCCCACGCCACAACTGCCAGAAGAGAGATTGAAGTGGGTGACGTTTGCTCATTAGATAACCGTTGGATTATAATGAACTGGTAGATTGCTCGGCGTTACCATCATTGTAATGCAACAACTGCTAAAGCCGATTATGACAGCACATTTAGTAGACAATCGGGCGTGATGTTTTAGACATAATTCGTGATGTTTTTTACACGGTACACATTCTGCTTTATTAAAACATGGAGTGAAGTGTGTAGAAGACTTGGGTGGTGTGTACAAAGTAGTGCTGAAAATAATTATATTGAAAACATTTTTTGTTTTTATTCATAAAAGATTACCAGAATCGTAATGTAATGTGTGAGACTTAAGATACCTCCCTAGTTATCAAATGGATTTCATTGTAAGCAATTGTGTGTTATTTAATTAAAAAAAATAAAACAATGACATATACCAATGTAAATCTTATTTCAGGATGGCAGTAAACGTCGATATTTGGTTTGCCAAGTCATGCATTTAGTCAATGAAACACAAATGTTGTCGTTGAAAAGTAACAAAGTTAGTAAAATCGTAGTCAGTAACCCTGTGCTTACGATATTTATTCTGTTTCAAAAGGTGATTTAAAATATAGCGACAATTCTGTATCTTTTCTAAACAGTTTTCTGCATACAAACCCTACAGCCACCGCTTAAAATTCTGAGGAAACAGAATACGCATGAAGCTTGTTTGTGATATTTTGCATCACCGTCACAATGCACGTGACCTTGAGGCGTTAAAAATATTTTACGAAGGAGGTCACTTAATGGTTTCTGCCCACCAAGCCTGCAGACATGGAGTTTAAATGGGGAATCAATGTTAAAGTGATCCCTTCTCAGAGCGTCAGTTTTAAATATAACTGTTCCAAACGAAAAAAAATACTCAACGCACTTTTTTCAAAGAAAACTGCCACGTTAAGGAATTTTTTAAATTTCCTTCGTGCATTTTGTAAAATGTAGATTTCAATGTTTAATTTTAGAAAAAAATTAAACATTGAAATAGATAAGATTTCTTAACGTACGAGTATTCATTAGTAAATGCTTCGTACACAATTTTCTGTTTGAAACGATTATCATTAGAATTAATACACCTAGAAGGAATTTCTTTACACTGAATCCCCAATTAAACCCTGTGGCTACAGTCTTGATATGCAGCGCCCTCAAAAAGGTTCATTCTGAGGAAGTATGCCAGTATTTGTACGGTACTGAAATGGAAAACCATTTTGCCATATCGTCTCTAGTGCAACGAATTGGCATCAAAATTTCGTCCTCTCAAAGCGAAGCAACCATTTTGCCGTACATATGAACACTAGACGCGAGTTAGGGAATCTATCGTGTTAAACCATTTTTGTACAGCGTTTTTATTATATAGGTGTCTTATTTGGCTTTGGCGCTCATTAAATTTTCCTCTGGTATTATTTTAAGTCATTCTACAGAACTCTTAAGAAGAACACTTCTAATGATATCAACACCATGTGCTATCACTCGTAATGGAACAAATTACCTAACAGGTGAGTCAACTCCCAGATGTACTACAAACAAGCAGCATGCACCAACTTTTTTTATCCTTAAAAGAAGTGTAAAAAATAAAATTCCAATCAAAAGTCTACGAGCGCACTGGGATATACATCAGAAATGCACGCAGTCCTTCGTAATTACACTTTCATAGACAGTCAATTTTTTCACTCTACAAACGCATATATAGAATTAAGGATCGTTCATATGGACTAGTAAGGAATTTATGATTGCACGCACGAGGAAATTCTTGAGTTAGCCGCGGCACATCTGTTGCCAGTGCTACGCCACATATAGCACGATCATTTTGTTTGTTCCTGTTCTTTGTATTTCGTAAGTAACTGACCAGTGTTTGCGCACTTATCGTACACTGAAAAACCAACAAAAAAAGTGGAATGGAGAGATTTGGATGGCTCTTAATACCGAGGTCTTCAGAGCCGATGAGGGTGAAACGAGGTGAATGTGGAGCAGCGCTGGAATGCAACAGTGGGGAAACGGAATAACCCTAAGAAAACCCGCCTTTCACCATCATCGTCCAGCAAGATTCCCGCATGCGAAAATCCAGGAGTAGCTCCGCCGGGAATCGAGCCCGGTCTGCCTAGGTGGGAGGCAAGTAGTCTGACCACTACGCCACCGCGGCACCCACCAAAATAAAATGACCATTCAATACCAAGTAGGTTTGACCTACGGATCGTCGAAATGCATACATACAATGGGAGATGGACATCACGAACTTTCTGAAATAGCCTTTGGACAATAAACACCAAACTTTTTCAAGGACGATTGGCAAAGTTCTAGAACTCAAAACGAGACACCACGTACAGTACTTTTAGGAATGGCACTCGAACAAGTCGTCACTTCTTGGAGGTAATATCATGCATAGTGCTTTGCACAGCCCTAACGTAAATGTTCGTCAAGGACGCAGAATATGCTGCATTACTGCACGCCTGTGTTTTAAAAACGAGTCATTACACCCAACGCTGGCACCCGCACTCATCTCGAAATTTTTCGACAGCCATCAAAAGTTTTGTCGCTGACGTACAAATCAAAATCGCAATATTGGACATGCATTAAACCGCTAATATCATTCTTAGGGGCTCGTCTACCGCGGTTCTAAAGCCGTNGGACGCAGAATATGCTGCATTACTGCACGCCTGTGTTTTAAAAACGAGTCATTACACCCAACGCTGGCACCCGCATTCATCTCGAATTTTTTCGACAACCATCAAAAGTTTTGTCACTGACGTACAAATTAAAATCGCAATATTGGACATGCATTAAACCGCTAATATCATTCTTAGGGGCTCGTCTACCGCGGTTCTAAAGCCGTNAAAATCGCAATATTGGACATGCATTAAACCGCTAATATCATTCTTAGGGGCTCGTCTACCGCGGTTCTAAAGCCGTGTTACTCAAATGTACAACCAATTATAAATGTTATTAAAAACTGATAGAGACTTGCAAATGATTTATTTAAACTGGTATTTTGACCACTTCTGGGATATTAAGTTTACATTGGAAAATGCGACACAAATCATTAAAATGAAAAGAGAGTATCATTATATAAATACCGAATATCAATGCTTAAACAATTAAATTATAAACAACAGGAAGTAAAATGTAAGTTTATGTAGGCGCAATTATGATCCTGTATTTTAAAATGAAATTTACAAGCACAATCGTTTTTCACAATACTTAGGAAAAATGGTTAAACTTGCACAAAATAAAACTTTGTAGAAAAGTTATATTTAGTAAACAGTTTCTTTTTTTGTTGTATTTTTTTTTAAATATTATAATTGCTATAAGTATTTTAGACGTTTTAACAGTGGTAGTTCGATATATATTTGCGGTGGTTTTGTTGTACGGGGCCCCACTTTTTTACAATTTTCAAAAGTTGTATTTTCAGTTGAGTAGAGCAACGACGATAATGGCTGTTAGGTGTTCCATTGTGTGTTTTCTTCTAGAGAACCTTCTGTTATGTGTGCGTTTGTGTGTGTGTCTGTGCCTCCTCCCCTTTTCCATTATTTGAACGTGTGAACCGAATTTCACCAAATACGATACACAAGCAAGGACACGTGGCTTTTAAAGTTTTCGACCACGCCGGGCTCTTACTTTCAAAATGGTGACCATTTTAAATTTTAGGGTGGTACGTCATATCTCGGAAACCACTGAACCGATTTAAACCAAATTGTGTACGTTGACAGCGCACCACATGCAAAAATAAAGTTTCTACGTTATATCTCAAAAATAATTTAACCAGTTTTCACCTAATTTGGCACGTAANTGTGTACGTTGACAGCGCACCACATGCAAAAATAAAGTTTCTACGTTATATCTCAAAAATAATTTAACCAGTTTTCACCTAATTTGGCACGTAAGTAGTACTATTGTAGGCCATGTCAATTGACGCTATTAAAATGTATGATACACTTATTTTCAAAATGACAGCCATATAAATATTTTAGGTTTATTTGGAATAGCCACCATACCGTTCATNTATGATACACTTATTTTCAAAATGACAGCCATATAAATATTTTAGGTTTATTTGGAATAGCCACCATACCGTTCATTTATAAGGGAACGCGTAGGAAAAAAAGGTTTTGAAATGTCCTATGGTGTATGTACTAACAAACTTAAATCGCAAGAGCAAACAATTTCGTGAAACAATTTCGTGTTTTGTTGTGTGGTAATTAATATATAAATATTGCAATCATTTTATAATGTAGCAGAAGCATATAACATGAATTTTCAAACGACTAAAACGGATTACTTTAACACATATATTTTAACTTATACGCAAAAATGATTATGAAGTATTTCTAAGTGCGTTCTAGAATCACAAAATTTCTTAATTTTCTTGACTTATATTTTTTAATTAATTACTCTGAAAGAAGTTGAAAGTGTGAGAATGACATACCATATGTACGCCGTGTTGACATAATTTCATTAAATTTATTCCATAAAGTTGCAGAAATATAATTACGATAAAAGTAACAATTATAACCAGAAAAAAACATATCAGGAAGGTATATAAGCGACAGTGAAACAAATTATCTCACGGTACATAATTTTTAGGTATAATATTAGGCATCCTCAAAAGTCTTATGTCAAAAGATGGTCTCGTAGGTAATTAATATGGAGAAATAAACTGTTCAGAAGGGATAGAGGGTAGGGAGAGGCGATTTCAAGGGAACGTTGAACATGTGTATTGCACAAAAATAATCTGCAAGAAAATACCTCGATGTTCATGAACTTCACAGCCTACAGAAGACGTAACAGACTATATAATTATGGAAATAGTTCAGCTCTGATAAAATAAACAAAAAAAAATCATTCTAGCATACATCGCTCTCATTACGTTGAAAACGGCTATCGAGGCGAAGTTGGGATCTGTGTATTAATCATACCGGGAATTTTCCAGGTATGTGCAAGAGACAGCCGTTTTTTTTTTCNGGCGAAGTTGGGATCTGTGTATTAATCATACCGGGAATTTTCCAGGTATGTGCAAGAGACAGCCGTTTTTTTTTTCGGAATAAAATTGAAATGGTAAATACGTAGAAACAGTTAAAACTGCAAAAAATAATTTTCGATACGGCAGTATTTCACGAATAATGATAAAAAAAAACTCTCATAAATATTTGTTGAGTATACAACACTCGTTCCTAGACCGTGTGCAATGAACCTTCTCAACTTTCCGAGAAGTGTGTTTTTTTTAATGACAATGACAAACGATTTTCAATTACGTATTCTTTAATTTTTTGTGCTTTTATGTGACACGTTTTNGCGAAGTTGGGATCTGTGTATTAATCATACCGGGAATTTTCCAGGTATGTGCAAGAGACAGCCGTTTTTTTTTTCCGGAATAAAATTGAAATGGTAAATACGTAGAAACAGTTAAAACTGCAAAAAATAATTTTCGGTACGGCAGTATTTCACGAATAATGATAAAAAAAAACTCTCATAAATATTTGTTGAGTATACAACACTCGTTCCTAGACCGTGTGCAATGAACCTTCTCAACTTTCCGAGAAGTGTGTTTTTTTTTAATGACAATGACAAACGATTTTCAATTACGTATTATTTAATTTTTTGTGCTTTTATGTGACACGTTTTGTTTCTCCTACATATTACTGTAATAATACATCTAAGTAACATGACATAATGTGACAAGACGAAGTATCATTTACGCCAAGTTATTTCCTAGAAATTACATGGAGACTGTAACGAATATATATTTCTTCTCCATTTGCCGTAATTAGGTTATTTTTTTCGTTAGTTCTGGGAATATCCACAAGGCGAGCACCCCAGACAATTTTAACGGATTGGATTATCAAATTCTCAGTTATTTGTGAATGATATATGTGTTCTATATGCTACCTTCGCGGCAGGTTCGGGAACACCAGAAAGTGTTCATCCAAACTGCAACGAGACGGCACACAAAGGAAGGTGGGAATCGAAATTCCTTTGGTTGTAAACAAGAGCTCTCCAGGAAAACAGAAAAAAAAAATATTTTTCGGAATGTGTAGTTCTAGTCTAACCTTTACAAAAAATAGAATAATTATGCTGATCAAAGGCGTTGGCCTCGAAACTTTCGTTATTTTATGTCTGTAATATACACACTGTTCAACTTTTAGACATTTTCTGTGACTACCATTTCCTTAGATACTTTTTTTTAGATAGCATGGTTTTGGCAAAATGACACGCCAAAGTCAAATTTTACAGTTTTTGTAAAGTAAAAATAAAATAAACCAAACTACTTGCAGATAACTTAACAAGTGCAACTTAAAGGTCTTGTCTCAATTTATTTTAAGGTACTCTTTGCGAAAGTTAGTGCACAACAATTCAATGGTAACCCAAAATAAAAATTAGGCAAGGATTTCCCTACTTTCAGCAATTTTTTGAAATAGCAAAAACATTTTCCGTTTACGATTTCATAGAAGTCTTCAAGTAGCTCTTACTATCTTCTTACATTGTGAATGATCTCATTTCTGTAATATACACACGTACTCTCAGATGCTCTACGCTTCGTAATGGTTAAATTACATACCTCCTTAAACGTGCTTAATCACTCTAAATTTACATATCCTACTGTAGCACTACATGCGTGAAATTTTGGTATGAATCGGTGAATTGGTCCTCGAGATATTACATAAAACCTCCATTGATGTGAGAGCTATAAAACAATTGATCAAATATTTCTCTCTACATTGTATCAGCAGTGATTTATTATGCGTTAGATATTTTTCCTCAGTCCTCGTTAAAAAATAAATGAAGTTTTATATCCCTTATGGCTGTCTAATTCCCTTCTTTTTCTTCTGCAGATACATACAGGGACTTATTAAAAATAGTTTAAAATATAACACTTTTCAACAAGTGAAACTATTGTGTCTAAACATGCGCATTTCGGCCATCAGTTGAACACCTGAAAACGAGTTACTGTATTATTTTTTGTTTTATTTAAAAAACGCAGGCACTTATTGTTAATATACAAGAACAATGGCAGCAAAAAGGCAAAATTATAAAAATTTTAAACTCTTCGTTAAAAAGTATTGCTAAAATTCTACTTGTCACTGACCTAATTCCTCTATATGTTTGGAAGGTAAGCGAAAAATTGCACTCACATTTCAGTTTAAGACTACCGAAGACGTATTATTGGTATACTTTTAAAAGTTTATTTATTGTGCAACATCATCGATTACTCCGTAACTTTTCTGCGAAATTTGTATTCTGACAGCATCTATTACAAGCATCATGTATTTAAAAAAAAATCACTTTTTGTCCGCCATTTTGTAAGATAGCGTTACATGAATTAATAAAGTATTTGCGTAATATCTCGGGAAAAAATTGACAGATTCTTACCAAATTTGGAAAGAAGTAGTACTGCGGCAGTTGATATGTACAAATATGTTTTACGTATGTCAGACACATTTTAAAAATGGCGGTTATATAGCCATTTTAGCATAGCATGCTATATAAGCATGTAACGCATTCCAACGCAACTTTGTATGCTGGATACATACGCCTACATTACAACCATCAAAAGTGTACACCCAATACCTTTTTTCCCTCCATTTTGTAAAATAGTAGCACATGATAAATTAAAATTACGCGATATCTCTGGAAAAAACAACAGATCTCTACTAAATTTGAAAAAAAAAAAAAAAACAAGTAGCACTATGGGAGGCCATTTAAACTAATAAACTTTGAGAATGTCAAACACATAAAATTTAATAATGACGGCCATATAAACATTTAGCTCACGATGTTTTACCTACGAAACTACAAAACAAATTTCAACTTAACTTTGTATGTTGACAGTATCTGTTATATCCATCAAATTGCAAGGCCTCGTTTCTCCACAATTTTGTTAGATACCCCCACATTAAATGATACATTTTTTATATTGTATTTTGGGAATCAATCAACCTATTTATTTCAAATTTGGCGATAATGTTGTATTATGTTAGGCCACATGAATTTATGTTTTGATTGTTCAAGTCTCCTATTTTCCGAATGGCGCCTATGCAAACATTTTAGCTTAGTATGGTAAATCTAAGAAACTTGTAACATATTTAAATTAACACGTGTTTTGTGAGCGAGGCATTTTTAAATATTATTTATGTAAATAATTTAGATTAATATGCTATATCTATTGAATGTTTCAACACAATTCAACCAAATTTTGTACACTAACAGTATTTATTATAATCATAATTTATGCATACATACATCCTCTTTTGCCAAATTGTTTTCAAAATAGAGTCAGGTGAGTAAATGGAACATTTCGCCATAATTACGGAACAATTAAACTATTTTCCACCGAATTTTGCACACCTACAGAAGGCCATGTGAAGTTACATGATTTTAATTGGGTTAGAAATTGATTTTTAAAATGACGGCCATATAAATATTTTGATATGCTTGGCGTTTATATCTATTAATTTAACCAATTCAATCACACATTTAATGCTGACAGTATCTATTAGAATCATCGTATACAGATCATCTTTTTTTTGGCAATTTTGTAAGATAACTCCGTTTAAGACAATAAGGGATTTATGTCATATCTTAAAGGCTAATCAACCGATTTCCACAAAAATTTTCACAGAAGTAGCATTATGGTAGGCCATGTAAACGTATGTGTTTTTAGTGGCTCAGACACTTATTTTCAAAATNTTTTCACAGAAGTAGCATTATGGTAGGCCATGTAAACGTATGTGTTTTTAGTGGCTCAGACACTTATTTTCAAAATGATGACAGTGTAAATATTTCAGGTTAGTAAACCCTATCATTCAAAACATTAGAATGATTACATCCGAAGTTGATGCTCTGAATCCTACCTCCATGATGCAGTTAGTTGCACACTAGAGTAATTTTAAGAGTTTTTATGAATTCGAATCCCAGGTAAGTCACTTGTGTATTTTAATTGTCATGGTACTGTTTCACATATTTCTGGTTTCATCTCTAATGAATCAATAGTAGACTTATGGGGACTGTGGCACCGTACGCCATCTTGGATGACGTCACAGGCGCCACTGGCGGTTTCATTCATCAAGTTTCGGCAGCTTGCTCAGCGAAGGGCTCGAACTGCACATCGATGAATTCAACTTCGTTTTTGCACAAGTCACTTAGCCATTTTTTCTGCTCGGGCTCCACCACATAAACCAGTCCTTGCGGATAATGGATCAGCAAGTCCANAAGTCACTTAGCCATTTTTTCTGCTCGGGCTCCACCACATAAACCAGTCCTTGCGGATAATGGATCAGCAAGTCCACGCAACACGTTTCCCACTTGTTGGTACGGAATCTTGCTTTCGTCCCACTGCAGTCCATGGTGGTACTTGGTAAGATAATCGTCCGTATTCTTGCTTTACTCATTCAAGAGTTTCCACGAATAAGGAGGGGCAGAAGGAGCATGTGCTTTCTTTGCCATCGTCGTCTGTCACTGCGATCTCCTTGAGCACATAGCCGCCCTGGCTCTGCAAGCCTTGAAGATTACAGTACATCCTGATACAAACTGAGGTGAGAAGCAGTGATCATCCCATTTATATATGCTTAGCTCACCTTGTTCTCTAGTCACACAAAGCAGTCGTAGATTACTACTCCATTGCGCAAAATCAAACAGTATACAGCAGTGTTCGCAGGCAGGTTTTCCCTGGAAATAATTTCTATACGACAATCCGCCACACCATTTGTGAATTCACTATTTTTGTTTGGACGTGTCGAAGACCAGCAATGGTGATGTTTCACAGAATCTTTCAGGGTTCAGGACGGGGTAGGACTCGCACACATAGTAGGAGGCTTGAAATTGAGTATACAGATAATACAGCAACATAAATCCNTGTGCTTGCTTTGCCATCGTCGTCTGTCACTGCGATCTCCTTGAGCACATAGCCGCCCTGGCTCTGCAAGCCTTGCAGATTACAGTACATCCTGATACAAACTGAGGTGAGAAGCAGTGATAATCCCATTTATATATGCTTAGCTCACCTTGTTCTCTAGTCACACAAAGCAGTCGTAGATTACTACTCCATTGCGCAAAATCAAACAGTATACAGCAGTGTTCGCAGGCAGGTTTTCCTTGGAAATAATTTCTATACGACAATCCGCCACACCATTTGTGAATTCACTATTTTTGTTTGGACGTGTCGAAGACCAGCAATGGTGATGTTTCACAGAATCTTTCAGGGTTCAGGACGGGGTAGGACTCGCACACATAGTAGGAGGCTTGAAATTGAGTATACAGATAATACAGCAACATAAATCCTGCTTGGTCGAAGGAGGTGTTCAAATCAATGTACGGATAGCTTTCGCTATTCAAAAATATTTTTATGTTCTGGACATTGCAGTGGTCAAAGTTCGATTTGTCTGCCGAGATGCTGTGTTGCTTTTCATTTGAAATGCCAGTACGATGTAGCGGGGTTTGTCCGTACTTTAAGGCGTCTTCACGTCCCAGCGAGAGATTTCGTGTGACAGAGGACAAGACTCGGCACGTAACCAAACTCCAGTTCCTAAATATTATGTCAATGATTCTTTCTTTCTTGACATAGTTCAGTAGTTTCACAGGTTCGCGGGTGCTTGGAGTCACGTGGGGAACGAACCACTCCATGTTGGTCAGGGTTCAGCTACGGGATGTGGGTTTTCTTTTGCTCCTAACACTGCATCGAGATGCGAGGTGTCTAGCATTATCACAAATTCTTGCTTGGGCGCTGTTATCATCTTCCTATAATCTTCTGTGAAACCAAGCACGCTCACCTCGAACACGCCTTTTGCGAAGATGGGAACTTCGTAGACATCTTCCATAGTGATGGTAATGCCCACATCCCGTGTTTCATCAATAGCAACACTGTTCAGTTCGTACATTACTCGCTCGAAAAGGTAGTGTATATCATTGCTAACGAACACGGTGGTGGTGTCGTGGGTCCCGTCATCTTTCATGAGCATACCTCGCATGAGCAGGAATGATTGCTAAGGAAGAGTGTAAATATCTTGATGCTTTAAATTATTCGAACCTCTCGAACGAGGGCCAGTCAGATAGGGCTGGTAACAATGCAGCTCAAACTTGTCGATTCTGTCGTTGAATTCTGCCTTCACCGACGAGATTATATCCATCATTGGAGAACTCGTCGAAGCTGACTACGTTGTGAGATGAGGAAATATGCAGTTTCCGGGGAATTTCACAGGTAGGCAAGATGAATTATCCTCGGAGAAAGTACGTCATGAAAGGGCTGGACGATACTTTCCAATCTGACCTGATTGAAATGCAAGACTTTGCTCATGCGAATAAAGGCCATTACTACATTTTAATCGTAGTATACACGTTTTCCTTGTATGCCTGGGTCAGACCGCTCAAGTCGAAGAATGCATGTGACATCACCGAGACCATGGCGGATGTGTTGAGCGAAGGACATGTACCGGAAATTATCCACACCGACGATGGTAAAGAATATTTTAATGATACTTTCCATGTACTCATGAAAAGGTACGGCATAAATCACCATTCCATGTATTCTGGGGGATTATTCTAAGTTTCATCGGGAACTGCCCACGTCGCCACGAACCCACTCTCTCTCTCACCCGACGAAAACAAAGTCGTCATGAAATTGGCATTCAGAGTACGCAGTCGTTTCGAAGGCAAGCACATTCGGGTATCTTCGGCGTACTGACTTTCCCCACTCCAAGCTAGACGAGCGTTAGTGTCTCTGCGCATGGTCGACAACGTACAAACGAAATATTACTAGAATTACTCGTTTTAAAAAATGCTCAAATCTGTTTAAAAAGCATTACTTAAAGACACGAATAGTAAGCCTTATATTTTTAGACCGTGAAAAATAATATATAATTAGAAATATGTATTTTATAAGAAACTAATAGTGTACAGTGTTCTTTGATTTTGTGGGGAGTGTGAGAAACTGTGGTTGGTGGCCATGTTAAACTGCATTTTTTTACCGTCGTGAGATATAGATGTTTACTTATTAAGGACGTGGCCCGGGTGTTTAGCAAACCATTTATATTTGTGGAAAAGAAAATATTTCGCCATGGCTAAGTAAAGGAAAGTTAGCAGATTTTAAATATAGATTTCACGCTGTCCTGAATAACAAAGAAATGTACACATCTTAAAACGATTATATTAATATTCATAACCTTGGTGTCCGCTGAAGTGTACCGTGGAGCCATGGAAGGTGATCATTTTGAATAAATATAAAATAAGTAACATTAACTGAGTCACTGGCGTTATATCNATAAATATAAAATAAGTAACATTGACTGAGTCACTGGCGTTATACCATTTTTTTTCTCTGGTTGATATATTATAAGAGTATTGCTAACCTCTTACGCGACAGGCATTGAATTTGGTGTGAAATAAATAACCTTCCCTCCCTTTTTACCACATATAAGACTATAGTTTTTATAACCCTGATAATCTTTCGAGCAGAAAATATTTATTTTGTACAGAAGGAGCATACGTAGATTTGGAATATATTTGTGTTATTCATTTTGACTTCAAAGTTAGTTTTAAAATTATTAAATGATGTGGAATTTATTAGTCCCTTCTTTCTGGAATCAATGCAAGGAATTGTCATTTTGTTGCAGAATATATTCATATTCGTAATATTTAAAGTTAATCACGATCCGTTTTACTTAAAGTACATAAGACCTACCTATCAAATTATATCCTTCAATTTTAAAATTAACATTTGAAACTGTAGGCTATTAGGTGACAAAATACAAATGCACACAGCTTATAAGCTTGCCCTTTTAAAAAAAATGTTGTTACCACATATAATAATATAATTCTATTTCACATATTTAAACAAAAAAATTAAGCTGTGGGTTGTTTTGACCTCAAAACATGGACAGGATTGTGCTGCGAAACAGGTAACTTAACCACTCGCCCACCGAACACATGCTATGTAAGGAACGAATAAATGTGTATGTACATGTACGTCCTAAGATAATATAAGTTAATTGGTTAAATATTTACAATTGCGTATTAGTACATTTACACGCTTGTAATAACATGCCACGCCTAAAATAGTCTGTATCATGTTGTGCACAATGTTTAAGAAGGACGGACGTGTGTGATGCAAGTTTGTAATAGTTATACCCAATCTTTTCATGCTTATTCGTATCGTAAATGTATGCGTAGGAAAATTATAACTCCATGCAACACAAACACGTGCTGCACTGACTTTATGCCACACAATATTTATTTCCGTGTCATTGAAATACACGGCCACATTTAATACCGACGCCCGCCATATTGGTTAACTACGAAATTCTAGCCTGCCGACTGCTCGTGAGCAGTTGATACGTCCCGACTCCGCTCGTGACGTCAAACTACCGTCGTTTTAAACTTAGAATACCAAATAGTAGGCTGGAACGAGAAATTGTTTCTATCCAACTTTCTTTCGTCGGAACGAAAACTTAGAATAGGCGCCCTGGACTCAAGGCTTGCATCTTAGAGAGTTTTCACCGGACTCTGAAAGCCAAATTGGGGAGACATTTCACGGCGAACAGAAACTACAAGTGGCTTGAGCTACTGCCGAAACTTGTCCGTGAGTATAATTCTACCGTTTATTCTACCACTCGCATGAAACCCGAATATGATGAGGACGACTTCTTGCTTCGAACCGCTTATGCTATTCTGACGAGGAGGAACCTGAGCAAGCGTAAAGCCAATATCGGCGACCTGGTGCGCATCTCCATACAGTGTGGTATTCTCCACAAGACCTATCGTCACAACTGGTCGACAGAATTATACTAGGTGGTTCGAATACGACATTGGTATCCGTGCATGTACACTGAAGAGACAAAAAAACTAGTACACCTGCCTAATATCGTGTAGCCACCCCCCCNAAATTATCTATGTTTATTTGGTTGAAAAGGTGCTGTAATGGACATGTGTACGCGAGTTGGCTCAGACACTCGGAGCGTGACGATTCCTGGGTTGATGATAAAGACATTCTTAAATAGGAACTACCAATGCTTTAAAAATATAAGATATGTATTCTTATGAACGTGCATATTATAAAAAAAAAACATGTTTCATCGCAATTAACATTCCTTTTATTCTTGCCTGTTCTTATATGGAATATTAGAGGATCGGCGATAGCTAACACTGCTCTTCCCATGCATTCTGACTTCAAGGTTACCAGACACCGAGCAGGTGTGAAAACGACGTGGAAGTACATGCGCAGTTACGTGATGCCGGGCAGGCGCAGACCTGTCAAAATGCTGACTTTGCACAAGCCCATTCCCATCCGCCCCCTCCCCCTTTTTTACAGAAAGCCGCGACGAACACCTGCAGCCCTGACCTTGAATACGGTCGGTTATAACAAGTTTTATCCGGTTATTTTCGGGTGGTAATGCAAATCTCACACGTGCGATCAAGGTCATTGGCCTCCCTTTCCGCGCGGTGCCCTTAGCACGTCGCCTGCCACACGCGCCTGTTATGACAGGTGTGTGTGTCTCGCGCGCCTGTCGGTGCATGCACAAGGACAGATGGATTTTTTTAATAAATTTTTTTTTTCGTAAAAAAATAACGAATTGAATAAAGTAAATACTAAATAATATCGATTGAATAGATTAAAAAAAATAAAGTATTAAAATTCTAATATTTTTACAGTCTTACCTGGAATGCACTATCGCAATAACTGTTAAAAATGTGATTGCAGGGGGAGGTCTGGCCTACTTTACGTTTGATTTTGTGAAAAATTATTTAAATCGAAAGAATTCTAAGTTTCTATACAACTTATCGTACATTGAAAATTACATATTTAAATTCGTAAATAAATATAAACACTAACTGGGGTCGTGCGAGTGGATGTTTTTTTTATGCAAACGAAGTGTTTTTCTAGGAAAATCAATACAAATCCGAGGTAGTGAGATGCATTTATTTAAATTTTTACTAATTTTTTCAATTTTTTTTTTGTTACAGATTTAGCGAGTTGGGATTAACACATCCCGAAGTGATAGGCCACATTTATTTTAATTGTTATTAAATTTTATTTATTTAATTGAATTATGATATGCAGCGACAATCTAAACCGATATAATTATAAACAATCCACGGTGGCCGGCCGATAATTTTGCATTTTTATTAAAATATTTTTTATTATAACAATTTTATTAAAATCGTTTTTAGGGCACAGCTCGCTGGTGGTGGGATGGTTGGGCGAGGAGGGCAAGATGAACGAGGCCGCCGACCGCGACTGTGACGTCATCCAAGATGGCGGATGTCACCACAGCCCCCCGCCCTTGCCACCGGAGACCCACAAGCCTACTACTGCTGTCGATGAGACGTCAATGCCTGCCCGCCATCCAAGCTTTTAAGAACTTCACTAAAAATTAATTTACACCCGTATAGAAGAAAGTAGGCTCATTAGTTATCAGTAACTTCTTGTTTAATCTGAAGTGACATTCATCTTGCGAGTGGAGTGGTAAAGTAAAAAAACGTTCATAGTAACTGAGTAAACCAAACTAGTTAAACCAAGTGGGCTCCAGCCCGCAAGTTTAAAACATTTCTTATTAACACGATGCGAGTCTAATACACCAGACATGCATACTGTTTGTTGCTGATGTTTCTCTTTCCCCAACAGAAATAAAGAACTACTCTTCTTTGTCCTGAATGACGAAGAGCCCCCATACCCATCCCTCTCGCACATAATTTTTTTTTTATTTCGCAGAATTTTTTTTCTCGTGCGAACTGACATGACACTTCTCTCACGAGTGATGTCTGTTTCGAGCGAAAAAGCCTTTCTCAATTCGTACGTATCTTTTTGTTCCGCTTCGTTCATGTCACGTGGTGTTGAAGCTGTGAATACACATGTATATACTTTGTATGCAAAAAAAAATATACGTCTCGTGACGTGAATGCGTAACATGACGTGATTCATGACGCTGTAGAAGGCAGAAAGTCTGCGTTCCTATACCCGCGTTGACACATGTGCTGAAGCTGAAATAATGCGTCGGCAACAAAACGCATTTTCTTTGCTTCGTTTTATCATAACACTGCCTACCACATTGCAAACTGGATACTGCAGCACGAGTTTCAAAATCATAATGGTGCGAATTTCAACTTGCAGGAAACTTACAAAATTGCATTTTATTGTTTCATTTTACTTCTTTCCGAAGCGCTGTTGGAGCATTTCCTATGGCCAATATAACTGTTTTCACAGCGTTGCAGTTGTTAAAATATATAAATAATCACCACTCGTGCTCCTGAAATATAGTCCCAAATAATTTAAATTAATCGTTTCACAAACTCAAGTGTGTTTCCGTGGGTAGTATATTATAAACATTGTAGTATAAAACCGATAACAGGATTCTTAGGACTTTTTCACATCTGAATTTTACACCAGTTTTATTAGTGTAAATCGGCTATTATTTGAACCCAATAATGTGTATGTCATAACAGTGTGTATAAACATTTCATTTCCCATCACTTCTCTGCTTATTAGGCGAAGTTCATCAAGTTCATGCATCTATCATCACATTTATCTAGCAATTTTTTTCTGATAGGATTTCAAAATTAAAGGCACGTTATTACGGTAAAAGTCTGAACAAGTGGTGCAAGTGACCAGGATCAGGGCATTGTTTACTTTTTATACGGTTATCTACGTAGGCTTCAGACTAAATGCTAAGGTTGTTACTGAATACTTCAAGAACTTGTGTAGTGCCTGTAGAGATACGAAGAGGTAAGTTTAACATGTAAGCCTCACAAAGTAACTTGCTGGCTAAAAACCGTAACATTAAAAAACAAGAATGATTATTAATATACTCACATCTCTAAAACGTTTAACATATTTTTTACTTTTGATAGAACCTCACGAGCAACAATGCGTGTAATAACTTACATTCGTTCTGAACGTCACTCGCCCAACATAGCGGATTTTCATTTGAACTGACTTTTTTGAAAGGTTCCTGAAATAATAACTTTCCAAACAATTCTTTATTTTATCATTCACCAGACAGAATACATAGTGTATTATGTGGTATTGCTACTGTTTTTGTCTTCTCTTCGTGGCTAATAAAATACGTTGGCAACCGTAGGATTAAACAGCAACAAATATATTTCGGCTTATTTTTTTGCTCAAAGAAGCACTCTAGTACCTAATCAAATATTTTACTTCGAAGGAAACTAAAATAAAGTATGTGTCAAGAATACTCGCCGATTTCAAAAGGCTGTATCATCTAAACTAAGGAAAAAAAGAATCATGCTTTAAAGAATGAAATACATGCCTGACATTAAAGCTGTGCTTATAATTATCACAAATGCTCAATACCCCCCCCCCTTTTATTTGCAGAAATACGGCACACATCTACACGATAGTCAAACTCGTTCCACAGATTAGCGAGGATGTCTGGTGTTACCGCAGCCATTACTGCTGTTATGCCGTTTCGAAGTTCGTCCATTGTTGTAGGCGAATAAACTGAATCTGTCACAAACCCTCGCAAGAAAGAAACCTCAGACAGTGAGATCGGTCGACCTTGGGGGCCAGTGGTGCAATGCCAAATCAGCAGGTCCCCGACGGCCGATCCATCGGTNTTTTTTTTTTATTTCGCAGAATTTTTTTTCTCGTGCGAACTGACATGACACTTCTCTCACGAGTGATGTCTGTTTCGAGCGAAAAAGCCTTTCTCAATTCGTACGTATCTTTTTGTTCCGCTTCGTTCATGTCACGTGGTGTTGAAGCTCNTCGAGCGAAAAAGCCTTTCTCAATTCGTACGTATCTTTTTGTTCCGCTTCGTTCATGTCACGTGGTGTTGAAGCTCTGAATACACATGTATATACTTTGTATGCAAAAAATATACGTCTCGTGACGTGAATGCGTAACATGACGTGATTCATGACGCTGTAGAAGGCAGAAAGTCTGTGTTCCTATACCCGCGTTGACACATGTGCTGAAGCTGAAATAATGCGTCGGCAACAAAACACATTTTCTTTGCTTCGTTTTATCATAACACTGCCTACCACATTGCAAACTGGATACTGCAGCACGAGTTTCAAAATCATAATGGTGCGAATTTCAACTTGCAGGAAACTTACAAAATTGCATTTTATTGTTTCATTTTACTTCTTTCCGAAGCGCTGTTGGAGCATTTCCTATGGCCAATATAACTGTTTTCACAGCGTTGCAGTTGTTAAAATATATAAATAATCACCACTCGTGCTCCTGAAATATAGTCCCAAATAATTTAAATTAATCGTTTCACAAACTCAAGTGTGTTTCCGTGGGTAGTATATTATAAACATTGTAGTATAAAACCGATAACAGGATTCTTAGGACTTTTTCACATCTGAATTTTACACCAGTTTTATTAGTGTAAATCGGCTATTATTTGAACCCAATACTGTGTATGTCATAACAGTGTGTATAAACATTTCATTTCCCATAACTTCTCTGCTTATTAGGCGAAGTTCATCAAGTTCATACATCTATCATCACATTTATCTCGCAATTTTTTTCTGATAGAATTTCCAAATTAAAGGTACGTTATTACTGTAAAAGTCTGAACAAGTGGTGCAAGTGACCATAATCATACCAGGATCAGAGCATTGTTTACTTTTTATACGGTTATCTACGTAGGCTTCAGACTAAATGCTAAGGTTGTTACTGAATACTTCAAGAACTTGTGTAGTGCCTGTAGAGATACGAAGAGGTAAGTTTAACATGTAAGCCTCACAAAGTAACTTGCTGGCTAAAAACCGTAACATTAATAAACAAGAATGATTATTAATATACTCACATCTCTAAAACATTTAACAGATTTTTTACTTTTATTAGAACCTCACGAGCAACAATGCGTGTAATTACTTACATTCGTTCTGAACGTCACTCGTCCAACATAGCGGATTTTGATTTGAACTGACATTTTTGAAAGGTTCCTGAAATAATAACTTTCCAAACAATTCTTTATTTTACCATTCACCAGACAGAATACATAGTGTATTATGTGGTATTGCTACTGTTTTTGTCTTCTCTTCGTGGATAATAAAATACGTTGGCAACCGTAGAATTAAACAGTAACAAATATCTTTCGGCTTATTTTTTTGCTCAAAGAAGCACTCTAGTACCTAATCAAATATTTTACTTCGAAGGAAACTAAAATAAAGTATGTATCAAGAATACTCGCCGATTTCAAAAGGCTATATCATCTAAACTAAGGAAAAAAGAATCATGCTGTAAAGAATGAAATACATGCCTGACATTAAAGCTTTGCTTATAATTATCACAAATGCTCAATACCCCCCCCCCCTTTTATTTGCAGAAACACGGCATACATCTACACGATAGTCAAACTCGTTCCACAGATTAGCGAGGATGTCTGGTGTTACCGCAGCCATTACTGCTGTTGTGCCGTTTCGAAGTTCGTCCATTGTTGTAGGCGTATAAACTGAATCTGTCACAAACCCTCGCAAGAAAGAAACCTGAGACAGTGAGATCGGTCGACCTTGGTGGCCAGTGGTGCAATGCCAAATCAGCAGGTCCCCGACGGCCGATCCATCGGCGCGGAAGCTCGTTGTTTAAGAATGTTCGAGCAAGTGCCAGTGCGATAGTGCTCCGTCCTGCTGGGAAACGAAATCAGTGGAATCTGCCTGTAGCTGCGAGAAAATCCAGTTTTGCAATATCTGCAGGTATGAGATTCCCATGACAGTGTTGCCAGGAAAGAAGAACGGATCATTAAACCTTTTCTCGGAAAACGGCGCAGAGCACACTCACTTCAGGGCAGTATCTCGCATACTCGACTACGGCATGTAGCTGCTGTGATCTCCATGTCCACACATTGTGGCGGTTCACCATACCACCGAGATGAAACGTGGCCTCGTAACTGAACACTTAAGTATCATATTCCATTTACTTTTCGAGAGCGAATGCACAAAATGCCACACGTCGTTGTTTATCACCTTGCTGTAGGACACGCACTAGTTAATCCTGCATGGTTTGAAAAACAAACGCCGTCGCAAAACACGCCAGACAACTGTATGGGGAACGGCTAGCTCTCGGATGGAACGACGAGTAGACTTTTGTGAACTTCTTGGCATACTCCTCCGGATGCTGCCAACGGCTTCGTCGAAAACACGGGGGGCGAGTTGTTTATTTCCCCTCGCACAAACAACCTGTTTGTCGAAACTGGTCGTGCCAGCGTGGCATGCTCTAAGCAGTAAGGGGTTCAGTGCCATACTCCCGCCGAAAATCCCACCACACAGTTGTTACAGACTTGCAACTGTCGAACTGGAGAACGCAAAATACCTTTCGTCGTGGGGGTCCGTCATCCTGACGCGTACTGAAGGGAGCCCGTGTCCTGCCTACTCGCCGTCTACGCACCAGAGAGGCACCTGGCGGCAACCAAGTGAAACGTTTCAATTCTTTCTCAGCAGTGAATGGTCATGCTCGCTGACGTGTGGGACACAGGCATAGCCCAACCGCGCAGAGCCTGCACCCAAGTTATTCTGAGCCCGTTTGGGGGAGAGAAGGCATATCGAGTATTTGTGATACTTCTAAGCACAACTTTATTACCATATATGTATCTCACTCGTTATGGCATGGTTTTCTGTTCCTCAGTTAAAAAATACATAACTTTTTGATATCAATACATCGTTTTGAAACATCCTTTAGTTTATGCATGTTAAGTTTATTTCGAAAAATGCAGAATTTTCTACCTGTGATGTTAAAACAATAAGCACTCAGTTTATTATATCCTATGTAAGAAGTCACCACAGTTACTGCGCTCGAGAAGATGAGGGTTCGGGGAAAGACATTTACGGAGAAACCGGCTCGTTTTATTTTATCGTGGCGCATAAGTGAAGTGTAGGGAAGTATATATCTATATCCTTTGTCAATCCAAAAATAAACCATTTATTCGGATCCATTTTTGGGGAGACCGAATTAAATTTAATATAACAGTTACTTGAACACACGGACCTGGAAATCGAAGGTCGATGCGNATTTTTGGGGAGACCGAATTAAATTTAATATAACAGTTACTTGAACACACGGACCTGGAAATCGAAGGTCGATGCGTAGACTACAGACCAACTTACGCAGTTCTCAAACTGCCATCATTTCTACTTCGGTAGGCAATTTCGCCTGCTCTGAGTTCAAGAATTTCACAGCTGATCCTTAAATTTACTCCTGGGCCGGTCAGCATTTCCTCTCCCTAGATTCTGTAACGGTACACCGTCCTACGTATGGCGCGCGGGCTCCTATTAATTCTTGGATTGTTATTTAAGATATTTTGTATTTATTGCAGTATCTTCCGTTACGAACAATAATATTCATTATTCNAATTCTTGGATTGTTATTTAAGATATTTTGTATTTATTGCAGTATCTTCCGTTACGAACAATAATATTCATTATTCTATTTTTCAAGGGTGGAGATATTTGTCCCGTTCCTAGGTTGTGACGGGGGATCTTTTACTTCATGGATTAAACATTTCTGCTGTTTTTTATTCTTGTGACTGACAAATGACAGAAACGTTTCCTTTTATGCTGACCTCCGTGGCGCAGTCGGTTGGTGCGCCGCCGGTCTGGAGTGNTGACAAATGACAGAAACGTTTCCTTTTATGCTGACCTCCGTGGCGCAGTCGGTTGGTGCGCCGCCGGTCTGGAGTGCGGGAGGTTCTGGGTTCGAATCCCCTGGGTAGATAGATGATAGTTTAAGTTACGTCATAAGTTAGTTAACATACCGTCCCCTAATAAGCTTTCAGGCTTTACATCGGGGTACGTTAATAAGCCATTTCCAATTCTAACAGTTTCCTTCAATCTTATTTGATGCTGTTTTGACGTGACAACGTCTTAAATTAGGTTGGGCTGGGAGTCACTTATGAAAAAGTGTAACGCTCGGTAACGTTACGATGAGTCACCGAGGAGGGGTAATCAAGGGAGGGAAATGAGGGGAGGAAACAGGAGGGGAGCCGAGCCGGCCAAGGAGAAAGCCACCTTGCATGGAAGCAATTCCAAAGACGAACGACGCGGTGGAGCTAGCGTCGCAGTTTTACAATTAATAAATGTAATTAGACGAACCACAAGGAAATTAATAACGCGCTTGATAAATAAAGACGCTCTCGCATTACTAAAA
The DNA here is from genome assembly GCA_002778355.1 of Clitarchus hookeri. NCBI lineage: Eukaryota > Metazoa > Arthropoda > Insecta > Phasmatodea > Phasmatidae > Clitarchus > Clitarchus hookeri. The sequence goes on from NQII01003939.1 coordinate 204,956, forward strand.
AAATATGTTTAATGAATATTCGTTGCAGTGACAGATATTGTGTTTTTGACGTGACAACGTCTTAAATTAGGTTGCGGCTGGGAGTCACTTATGAAAAAGTGTAACGCTCGGTAACGTTACGATGAGTCACCGAACGAGAGAGAGGCCCGCCGAATGCCTTGCGTCTCTCTCCCACTCAACTATGATCGGTCTGCCGCGCGCGCAGCACTACGTTGTCACGTAAAATCTTCGCCCGTAAAACCGACTTTACAGGCAACCATTTTTTATTGTTTGAATCACGTTTCGTAAATGTAAATGGCGCATACTTAAAGGGGCTGTATAATTCAAACAAAGATATTTGAAGCTTCAAGCAGTAGCACAGCATAGCCCTCGCCGAGAACCTAGAACTGGTGCAACTATACATTACGGCGATTCTCACCCACTAAATTCCCCTCTTGCNCATAGCCCTCGCCGAGAACCTAGAACTGGTGCAACTATACATTACGGCGATTCTCACCCACTAAATTCCCCTCTTGCTCCACCCAGCCCAGACCAAATTCATAGTTAATGAGGGCCGGAGCTCTCGAACAGACTAATAATTTATCGATCCCCCGCTGCTCGGACCCGCCGCTGCAGGGGAGCGGCCTTTGTGTGGCGCCAGGACTCCGCTGCCGAATTGTTCGCTAGGGCTGCGNTCGGACCCGCCGCTGCAGGGGAGCGGCCTTTGTGTGGCGCCAGGACTCCGCTGCCGAATTGTTCGCTAGGGCTGCATCCGCGCAGGTGGTTCGCCCGCACTGTCGGCAAGGGCGCCATACAACATTACAGTCCCCTCCCGCCTCCTTTCTGGGTTTTTTTTGCGGAGGGAAAATGAGGCGAGGGAAAGTGGGAGTAGAGGTTATTGTGTCGTCATTGTATCGTCAGCAGNTTTTTTTTGCGGAGGGAAAATGAGGCGAGGGAAAGTGGGAGTAGAGGTTATTGTGTCGTCATTGTATCGTCAGCAGCCATAAACGGAAGCAAAAAATAATATGATCACACGGGAAGCTGGTTAACAAGTACGTACCCTAATTTAAGAATCATTGAAGCTGCACGGTGTGGCGTCGGGTTTTGTTCTGGCCAGGGAAGCCCGCGAATTCTTCGATGCGAGTGTTTAGTGCATCAACTTTTTGTGAGTTTGAGTTATAGCAGCGTAGAATTAATTATTTATACTTTAGTATTTTAGGAAATAATTCATTTCACACTAAAATTTTTATTGAATATTCTCACGGGTGCAGATGACCATCAACACATTGAATAAGTTCCTATTTAAGAAACCTTCTGCAAAGTACATATACCGCTCATAAGACGTTTAGCATATATCAGAATCCAGTAAATAATATTATATAAAAAAGTTGAAAAAACNTACATATACCGCTCATAAGACGTTTAGCATATATCAGAATCCAGTAAATAATATTATATAAAAAAGTTGAAAAAACAATACTTGTTTACAATATCCCGGCATGAAAAAAAATGCACAACCTAAAAAACCAACTTAAATAAATCCCACCAGTTTCAATAATAACGAAATATGGTCTTATCAGATGCATTGACAAACTTCTATAACGTGTAGGACCTCCACGATGCCTGAGGCACGCTTGTATCCAACGAGGCATGCCAAAAACCAGATCATTAAGTATTTCCCGAGGCAAATTGTCCCATTCATCAGTTGCGGCTGTTTTCAAGACATGCGATTGAACCTACTGTGTTCGTGAACTTGCAATACACATGTCGCTGGAGAGGACTACGCCAATGTTTACATGATTCTCACAACGTAGGTACGATCCACTCCTACTAGAAACATAAATATTAAGTATTCGTTGGCGAACGGGGAATAAACTTAACTCTTTGTGAGCACCGGGAATATGCAAAACTTTTTGTGAGCAGTATATATGATATGGGAACTCTGAAATACTGCGAATCAACATCTTTACGTAACATTTGATTCACGCATTCTATTCATTTCATTATTTTACCAGTTTTCAGCGAATATCATATTGATATCACTTTTCTTTTAATGTTAATGTAGTTGAAGCAAAATTATGTCAAAACAACTCCCCAGGCAAAACATTAGCCTCTTTGAATGTTTATAGTAGTAGTGGAGATTCCTGCAGATTTCATTACACGAGGATGATCTGGTTATAAATAACTCTGTTGTGTGCTACAATGTTCGTAGACTGCGATGCGGAGTTACAGTCCAGCGATGTCTCGTTTGATGTGTGGAAAATGAGGGAGCGAAAATTCCTTGTCATTTGCGCTTATGAAAAAAAAAAAAAAAAAAACAATAAAATTAATGTTCTCGACATTGCAGGAACCTAAAGAGTATCGTGTGATTTAAATTTGGGCAATGCATCTCACCCACTCTTGTGAACTGAACTGTCTATATGCCTATGTTCATGTTGATTCTGGTGCACTAGATATACACTCTAAATTCGGATAAGTGGAAAACCACCGATTCGCAGTGATATTCAACTACTCGAATCAATGAAAATGGCTCCACTTAAAATCAGTGGAAAATCACTGACTGTTTCAGTGAAAAAATTTCAGTGATTGAATTAGTGACGTGAAACAATTTCACTGATTGAATAAGTGACGGCCAACTGCAGCAGCGAATTAAATATTGTTTTTACTGATATTAGTTAAATAATTACGAGTAAAATTTCATATTTACGATAGTGTGCTATATATATTGCAAAATTTTCCGTAATTAAAAAAAATTAATAGTTTTCCGCAGGTGGCCGGGATTGAGCCCGAACACCCTTTCAAATTCATTTTAGACCGTTACCNAAAAAAATTAATAGTTTTCCGCAGGTGGCCGGGATTGAGCCCGAACACCCTTTCAAATTCATTTTAGACCGTTACCTTATATGTTCTCATCGAAAGCGTGAAGTTTTAAATAGTTTCCCCTTAATTTTGGTTTTTGGTTTGATTGGCGCCGTTAGGATTGTTGTGCAGTTTAAACCTTGAAACAGAGTGCTGTGATGATTGATTACATGACATCAGCGAAATGAAAGACGTTAAAACGGAATGAAAGACAATGTTCATGTTACCTCATAAAATGGTGTTTTGAAATACGGAACACATTTTAAAGAGTATTTGGTATTTGTTCTTTTAGTTTATGCGTTGCTATTTTACTTGATATACGCTGTTTAAAGGCCATTTTTACACTCTGTTTAACCGATCCATCAGCCAAAAAACAAATCAGTGAAAAACAGTGAAAAAAATGACTGACGAATCAGTGGAAAATATCACTGAATTAAGGAAAACTTTAATNAAAAAATGACTGACGAATCAGTGGAAAATATCACTGAATTAAGGAAAACTTTAATTTTTTCACTGATACATACGTAAAATTATTTGAAGTGACTGTAGAATCAGCGAGAAAATGTTACAGATTGAAACAGTGAAATTCTCCCTGATTCATACTAAGAACGTATAGCCAAAATAAAAATTATATATTCAGAATTCGCTTCGCGTGCTGTAAATTAACATTATTGGATGTGCATGGAATCGCAGTAGTACTGTTATTATGTAAGAAACCGAAGACAAGACACAAATAGAAAACAGAATACATTAATATAATGTATATTACTGGTGATTTATAACTGATAGTTTGAGCAACATTTTACTTGAAACGTTTAAAAGAGTTTTTTGACAGCTGCCAAAATATAAATATATACGAGGCAAACTTTTGCACACTTTAAACAAAATTCAATTCTAAAAGTGTGCTACGACCGCATTGCCATTGAAAGTAATACTCTACATTGCGANAAAGAGTTTTTTGACAGCTGCCAAAATATAAATATATACGAGGCAAACTTTTGCACACTTTAAACAAAATTCAATTGTAAAAGTTTGCTACGATCGCATTGCCATTGAAAGTAATACTCTACATTGCCAAAAANCTCTACATTGCGAAAAAAAACCCACATCAAAACTAGGGAAATAAATTGTGTGTGGGCAAATATAATTATAATATAATTTTAATGTATAGTCTGCTCGTTTTCACAGACGACTAAGCAGAAAGATCGAGAAAGCTTTACTGTATACAACAAACATCATTACTGGATCCACGGAAAACAGCGCTTAGTAAGACACTTCAAGAAATAATACATAAACAACACGTTACTGACGTAGGTATTATTTTTAAAGAGCGACTTCGGATGTACGATATTTATGGTGACCAGGTATGCTTCCACAGACACGCTAATGTGAAATGTAACCTCACTTAGCAAATGTTTGTCCATACAGAGGCATGCCTTTCCCGCATTCGGAAGGTGAAGCGCTTGGCTTAAGTCGACTGCAGACTGTCACCCCAACTAGTTTCTCAAGTCACTTAAGACAAATTACGGTGCAGGTTCTCAACATAAATACACCCAATTCCGCACTGATTAAATCAAGGTCCTGATTAGTCTGCTTTCACTAAACGAATAAAGGTTATTATTATCACGGTTAATTATTGCCTGCTATTAGGCCTACCCTTCCCTGACTTCTCAGTTATATCTGACCACCTGCTGGCCTACGGCTCTACAGAACCTGGGTTGTAAATTTAGGTAAGGCTCTTTTGGTGTGGGTGACGGCAATACTGTGTTGTAATTATGGGAGCTTCAGTGCATACGTGTTTAATTTTCATGACCTTCCAATAAATGGTTTACCATGAGATACTACTTCCGTTATTACCTTCGTTGGTTTTGAGTAAATAACGCCATTGGAAAATCTTAATACTACACGTGAAGTATACCTTGACTGTTACTGAAACACTTACCCATTTTAATTGACGTTTTGATCATCAGTTTATTTGATATGAGTATAAATGGGGATCAGTTAATTTGCCAAGCTTGACGAACCGTGTGGAGCAAAGTTTAACCTAGCCTCTTTGCCGCATTAGCGTCATTCCTTAAGAGAGCACGCACTTATATGTGTTGTTCACAGTAAAATGAGCACTTTTGAAAGCCCTGCTTGAGATCTGCATGCATGCACGATATGTATTATTCCGCTACACACAATATTAAAACTGCCGCGGGCCTGTTCACTTTGTTTCTGCGTTGGTCATATGAAAGTGTGAAAATATTAGAAAAGTATATTATTTACAAATTTGCTAATTCTTACACTTATATGGATTAAAAAACAGAAAGCGAGATAAATTATTTCAGTTTTCACGAATGTTTTGCCTAACACTTTTATTTCAACGTTAATACATGGAACTACTTTCACTTCGCCATTGCCAACTCTACAGCACGCAGGCCACTCAGCGCGCCCGTTAAAATAGATACAGGTGAAGGCAGTGACATTTCTCATAGTTTAATTTTTTAAGAATGCTTACTTTATCATAAACAGCCTTTCGGAGCCAGTACTTACAAGAGAAGAGGTCTCGCTCTCACAAACTCAGATTGCAAACTGAGAGAGGGAGCGGCGAGGCACCCATTACACACGTGCTGTGATGTCAGCTTCACATCGGGCGGGAATGTTTCGGACGGTGTAGGCCTAACTTATGTGGGGAGTGTGGGAGACACTGGCGCAAGGTGGGGGCTATTCAGGCCGTGTTCCAATTCGTTTTGAGTTTGGTTTTTCGTAATTTGTATTTCGCATTTTGTAAGGTTTAGACGGAACATCGCGACATTCAACTGTCTAGCACGCCATGCTACTATTATATTCGAGTTATCATTATTCCAAAATTAAAAGTCTTAAAAGAAATAGTAAGAATTCTCGAAAATTGTTAGAGAAATGTTTGAAATTTAAAATCAACCAAATCAAACGAATATGTGAAATTGCTATTGGACAAAAATTGTGTCATGAGAAAATACCTATTTCGAGAATATTTCAGCTACTTGCTTTGTGAAATAATTATTGTTTGTACAATATATATTGCTTATTCCAATAATCTCGCCTATATGTGTATTTAAACGTTTCAAATAGGCAAAATTAATATGGCGGCGATTTGGTAATTTGTGAGCCTCGAAGTTGACAAAACGCTAAACGCAAATTACAAAAATACGTCATAGATTTTATAGACAGACGCGACCATTTTGTTAACAAAAAAGTGCCAACTGGAACATGGCCTCACTGTGCTCCTGTTTTCCTCCCTCTTCATTCTTCCGCTGCTACACGCACATCTCGCCCTCGGCCTTTCTTTTCCCGGCTACCTCGAGTAGGACAGGCGGCTGCAATCATAACCAGACTCTTCTCAGATTTATTTCTTGCGGAAAAATCAATTATCTTCGCGTCCTCGGTAGCTGTGCACGATGAACATTCACGATCATAACCTGGAGGCCGGGCCTGCGGTAGTTCGCACACATCCCCTACACCATGATCGGGTTCATGAAGCCCAGTAGTTCGAAACCTTTTATAATTAAATACCATTGAAAAAAACAGAGACGTGACAACACAGCAGTTGTGTATCTAGTTTCAAGGTAGCAGCAAGCAAACTTCTGTTAACAACAAAATGTTATTTTGGTTTATTACAATTGTTTTTGTTGTGGCAACAACCCGANCGCACACATCCCCTACACCATGATCGGGTTCATGAAGCCCAGTAGTTCGAAACCTTTTATAATTAAATACCATTGCAAAAAACAGAGACGTGACAACACAGCAGTTGTGTATCTAGTTTCAAGGTACCAGCAAGCAAACTTCTGTTAACAACAAAATGTTATTTTGGTTTATTACAATTGTTTTTGTTGTGGCAACAACCCGAACGTTGCTGAAGTCGTTCTGTAGACGGCACTATCTGTTCTGTGGTAGGGAAAGTGCGCTCTGCAGTAGGAACTTTATTCGTGGCAGCAGATACAATCACGAGCAGGAACACAACACACAGTCATGTTGCTATTACTGTATACGATAACAATATTCAGATGGAAACGACAACCGATACGATTGCTGTCACTATATTAACAATCTATATGGGCTATGGGTGCAGAAACTTGGTTCCTACAACCGTACTTTTTTCTCGCCGGCACAGGTCCAGTCGTCGTTAATTTTTTTTCCCCCCGCGCGTAACCGTGCGGCGTGAATCTAGAACTTGAGAACTATTTTATATTTTCCAACTTGAAAGTTTATGTCTCACGTGCGTTGTAATGCCGAGCTTCCTCGAGGCGCCGTTGGCGGAAAACAGCGGCAGACTCGTAAAACGGTAACAGAAGCGGGGNCCACTATATTAACAATCTATATGGGCTATGGGTGCAGAAACTTGGTTCCTACAACCGTACTTTTTTCTCGCCGGCACAGGTCCAGTCGTCGTGAATTTTTTTTCCCCCGCGCGTAACCGTGCGGCGTGAATCTAGAACTTGAGAACTATTTTATATTTTCCAACTTGAAAGTTTATGTCTCACGTGCGTTGTAATGCCGAGCTTCCTCGAGGCGCCGTTGGCGGAAAACAGCGGCAGACTCGTAAAACGGTAACAGAAGCGGGGCAGAAATTTATACCGAACCCCGAGCGCACTTGCTTTCCGAACGTACGCCGATGCTCGCGGACTGTTTAAAATTTTCCCACCGTGAGGGAAGGGTTGTCAAGGGGGTGGAACGTTTCGGGGGATGGAAAACAAGGAAGAGCGAGAAGTAGTTGGAGCGTGTCGGTTGTGAAGCACCAGTGTGCAATGGCTCTACGCCCCCGAACTTTGGAGAGGGGGTAAGAGAGACTGAGAATGTCGAGTGGCAAAGAGAGGGTGAGGCAGGGAGAGAGAGAGTGTTGTTTGAGAGGGGGAAAGAAGGGGAAAGAACTGGCGCGCGCTCGCGGGAGCAGAGAGATAGTAGAGCTCATCAACATAATTGCGCGCTCGGAAAAACAAACTGCGGGAGATGCCAGCTGGAATAAAAAAAGATCGGTGAGGGGAAGAAAACCGTGCCTCAGGCGACGTTTGTAAAGCAGAATATCTAAAAAAATAATAATAATAATATACCTCTGTCCCAGCGCACACATCAAGAATTATTTACATTTTCAAGTGACTGTTTTTGCTTTAAAAATACAATTTTAAGGTCCTGTTGTTAATATGTTTCTTTAACTTAAAGTGTTTATTAAAACAGTCGATAAAATAGAATGACTGTTTCGGTATTTATTTATTTTATTTATCAAATTGAATAGTACTCCTTACATAAACTTACGTATTACTCTGGAATTGCGTACCGATAATAATAAAAAAATTTAAAAAATATATTTAAAAATGTTATAGGTTATGTAGCAGGACCTACCTACATTATGAGAGCAGGAGAGTGTTGGCAGTTCGCGGACAACGCTTCACATTAGCTTTAAAAGCTATCCAGTTATCGTGCTTATGCCGGATACT
>NQII01003939.1:213361-231183 GCA_002778355.1 Clitarchus hookeri
TATTCTAAGTTTCTCGGCCAGTCTTATCGTTAAGTGTTGATATCGATCCCGACAGTCAGCGTTCCTACCGATCGCAAACAACGAAAGTTACCGACAATTGTTTAAAGCAATATTCCAAGTGCACTATAATTACAAGGCCTCACTAACTCTGCGGTGCTCGGGGTTTAACAACAGACTAGAAATGAGGTACTAGACCGATTTCTCTCGCTAGGCACAACCAATCTCCGTGTGCCAACAATGAACTGGTTTTTTGCCAATACGACTTGCAAAAACGGCGTGGATTGAATGTGATGTTAGAATAATTTTTAGTAAACGAGTGCTTTGAGATATTTTTATAGTTCCTCTAAACAATTTGTAATGCAGTTAGATTAAATTCAAACTGGTAAGAGTATTTGTCATTTAAAAATTAAGATATAAACAATTGCGTTCATCATTGTTGACCTTGTGACTTTGACAGTTGTGTTGCTTTGGGCTAGGTCAATGTTGGGTACATGCGCAGAAGACGAATAAGCGGTCTAGCGCATCAAAACTCTCTTCACTTCCTTTCTGTGTGTTCAGGAAAGCACGTAACGAATGCGAACACACGCTGTGTCTGCAATCATGTGTGATAAAATTAAAACTATTCGTATAAACGGTTTCTTTTAAGTTGTTAGTTAATGCAGAAATATGAACACACATGTATTTATGCATTGTCTTATATAAAACAAATACTATCACGTTTATCAGTGGGAAATGTGGGATATCTAGTGTGAAAAGTCTCTACATGACCACTATATTTCCGTATAGATAAACAACTTGCTGATGAAAGTGGCGACACAGTGAATAATGTGTTGTATACATACGTTGGTAAGTAAAAAATATTACTAGTTTTAAAAGAACATGTTTTACGCATAAAAACAATTATTAAAAAATGAAATAATTAATTACCTAGCAGTCCCATTTAATGGTCCGTTTAAATTAACTTAACTATGTTGTACTTCAACGATATGTAAAGAAGATGATACGGAAAATTTTGTTTAAAAAGGACAATAATAATGTACAAAATTACGTTAGGTTGTTAAACTTTATATTGCAGGAACACGGGAATTTCCGTTTCCACTAATGAAGTAAAGTAAGATGATAGAAGCTGCCCATTTAATTAATTTGATTACTGCATATAGGAATAAAATTGTTTTCTACGTTATTACGCGAACTAAAAGCGAAAATTGTGAACCGAGCTCCAAACTCAAAATGAATTCTTCTATACGTAAGCAACTACGCGACGTAACCCCTCAGCCATTTCTACCCTAACGGAAGATGTGCAAGATACAGCAATATATTTGTCACACCTCCGAACATGTATTGATATAATTAGATACATTTAATGATTTTCCACATGCATTACAATGTCTTATATGCTATGTACTAAGTTTAAAGAATGACGGAAGTTCAAAGTTTATGCCCGTTTACAATAAATACGGCCGTGACGCTTGTTGAAACTGAGCTTGCCGATCGGGAAAGTAGCTTGCAACAACGTATTAGCGGTCGAGTGCTCTCGATAGTTTTCTCACGAGAATCGAGAAGTCATCTTTAACTTAGAATACCAGACAGGAAATATTCTGATAATCTATTCACGATCGGGAGCTGCGTTTCGAGGAAATTGGAATAAACTCCCTGAAATGTAGTAAGTGCACCGCAATTCGGGGTATTTTGTCTCGTTCAGCAACACATGTTGTTCTTTTCCAAGGCCACTTCACGCTATCCAATGCCACATCATTTTGGCAGCGTCCTTGGCGGTGCCGTAGTCACACTACTCGTTTCCCACCAAGGCGAACGGGGTTCGATTTCCGGAGGGGTCATCCAGATTTTCGCATGGGTGAAAAGTATCAGACGTTTCAGTTGACCGGCGTGTTTTCTCGGGGTAATCACATTTCCACCACCCTCGCATTCCGCCGCTGCTCCATCTTTACCTCGTTTCACATTCACTGGCACGAACCATGTGTATGAATTTCAGTCAACAGTGGTCATTATATGAAGAGAAGAGTTTAATTTCGTCGTAGTCTCTTGTCTCATATTTTCGGCAAGTAGTTATAATGTGATTAATTACTAATAATGACACAGTTGTGTAAACTCTTTCAGTATCTCTTTCTTGAGCGAAATAATTTTATGCTGGGTTTCTCTACTTTTTTCTGTTGTCGAATAGTTTACGTGACATATGCTAAATTCTCGAAAAAAATAAAAAACTGTCTATTGCTCAGATTGTAATATTTTATGCTAATTAATTTCATGTTCGAGTATTAAAATAAGTGATTTTATTTATTGTTTTTAAACATATATTTTTGATTCTATTTATTAATAGCGGAAAGAAAAGTTCAACATTCAATGACAATCTGTATATTCCATTTCGATAAGATGCGATTTAGTTTATGTTGATTGCAGAAATACACATAGCCCATACTTAGTACGTTCGTGGGTGGCTTTAAATAAGCAAATTGTCACTGGGCGGCTTGTTATATCTGCGAAATTGGATTGGATTCAGAACAGCTGAGTAGAGGTTATTATTTATGAGCAACACCTCTTTGTCCTAAAATCATGCTGCAGGACTTTTAATTAAACAAAGGTTCATTAATTAAGGTGAACTGCAGCCGAACAGCCAAACAAAAACCATCCAATTTTTCAGTTGTGATTTAAAAGACTGGTCACGTCACGGGAGGTGAAATTTATAATTGTCGCTCGAAGTCGTGTTGTGTTTCATCATCCGTGGTTTCTGTTGACGCNACGTCACGGGAGGTGAAATTTATAATTGTCGCTCGAAGTCGTGTTGTGTTTCATCATCCGTGGTTTCTGTTGACGCTGAGAGAAGAAAGTTTTAACAAGCACATTACACTTATCTTTCCAAAACTAGCAAAAAAATTCTTCATTAAAAAAAACTACCACACTTCATCAGCGCTGGCTCCCATCAGAGAGAAAAAATTTTCTACAGGTAAGTGGAGTGAAAATATTTGGGCGGCTCTTAACATCAAGAGGTCTCGAAAATAGATAATCGTGAAGTAAGATGAGTGTGGAGAGGCGCTGGAATGCAGGGGCTTGGGAAATGGGAGATCCCTGAGAAAACACGCCGACCAGCCGCATCATTTGGCACGATTCACACTTGCGAGAATCCGGAAGCGACCACCACCCCCCGTTGAATCGAACCCGGTTCGCCTACGTGGGAGGCGAGTAGTCTGACCACTTCACCACCGNCCCCGTTGAATCGAACCCGGTTCGCCTACGTGGGAGGCGAGTAGTCTGACCACTTCACCACCGCGGCCCCTTCTTACAGGCAAGTGCAAGCTCAAATTCTACTACTATAAAGAAATATCACAATTGTTTGCCAATGCCAGTGCCAGTGTCACGTTGTTGGCTGAACGACCAGTTTTTAATAAAATAATGTGCAAGTTTTCAACGTTCAAGTGCCCGGAAAGTCATATGCGTGTATATTATTTGACATGCAGGAATAGCTTTAGTTTTTAAAAGGCTTCGTGTACATCTTCAAGAAAATATACTAATGTTAACAAGCAAAATTGAAAAAAAAAAAAAAATAAAAAAAAAAAAANAAAAAAAAAAAAAAAAAAAAAAACATAAATGTAAGACTATAACGCCTCAGAAACTTTCATTCTCGAAAAAAAAAAAAAAATAGAAAAAAAAACAGCACGTATGAATAAGCTGTATCACTTCCAAGCGGAAATAAAATGGTAGTGACACAAAATACAATTTTAAATTTCAAATGTCTATATAAGTATTTCTTCTAAAAAACGGCTATGCTGATATTCTAAACTATTATGATTATGGTAGAATAACGGGGTTATAATTTGGAATAAGATGGAAATGTAATTCAAGTTAAAGTCGCCGTATTTAAAAGAATGTCGTAACGATACGTAGGTTTAAAATTAAAAACAAGCAATAGCTTAGAAACTTTACAGNCGCCGTATTTAAAAGAATGTCGTAACGATACGTAGGTTTAAAATTAAAAACAAGCAATAGCTTAGAAACTTTACATTTGTATTCACTATATACTCAGAGGCACGAGTAAGTAAAAAAAAAAAAAGATGATACCAAGACCCTACAGAAAATTTNTTGTATTCACTATATACTCAGAGGCACGAGTAAGTAAAAAAAAAAAAAGATGATACCAAGACCCTACAGAAAATTTTGCTTTAGTCATAAAATCATGACAGGCAAAGAATGTTTTTTTTGCAAAGCAGTTAACAGAAGTAAATACGGTTGTTACGTCAGAAGCGATCTTAGAATGGAAAACATACGAGCTAGCCACTGTTTAAATCGAGGATAACCGTCAAAATGGTCCACACAAAAGGAACAGAATGTGTTTCTGGCGACGTTCCAAGCACTGCGGCACCCTGACGATAAATGCCGTTAGGTCTGGCAGTTGCGCGGGTTGGACCTGCATGGTTGACATGTGCGTCGCCGATCGCCCCGAAACTACTGTCGTGACCTGACAGTGGATGACGCAGATCGCATTCGTGATTATTCCCGACTTTTCTGAAACCCTGCTAAGGGTTATTCTATTCAGGTTAGGGGACATATATAGTATGCATAGCAACAGCCTCTCGGCTGCCCACCCTTTTGTAATTGTACGTAGCGCTCTTAGCCGTGAGGCCATCCCGCGCTAAGGCCGCCCTCTCGGCAGGGAGGAAGGATCACGCCTTCTCAACGCAGGCGTCCCAGCTGAGGTAACCAAGCCCAAAGCCCCGACTTGATACACAAGCTCCACCAGGAGCACCCTTCCACAAGGCCTGAGACTCTCGTACTCAGCTTACCAGGCGTGTGGTCTGGCCGGAGCACTATCCAGGCCTCTGACGTCTGGCCAGGACGCTACCGGAGCAGGGGCCTGCTCACCGCTCGGCCCTTATTTACGAGAGGTTAGGGGACAAGACGAGATTTCTTATGGGAGAACTTGGCATGAGCAAAATTCCCGCCGCAAGGTGAGCTGGTGTTTCAAAGAAGTCACTCACATGCTGGCGGTAAATAAAGAAATTGTTGATTTTTGTTGTAAAAGCTTGTCATTGGCTGGAAACTGTCATCTATACTTGTTTATATGTTATGTTATTTATTTGTTTTGTCTATATTTCGTAACTATTATTAACGCCCTACAGTTGTGTTAACACGAGAAAAAAAACTGTGTTTGGCATTGAGCGTTTGTATGCAAGCTTATTTTAATGGGAAAACATTACGAATTAAAGAGCGAAATAAATTTTGCTTCCCTTATGAAAACTAAGTAGGAAATATCATAAAACAATATTTTTAATCATTTCAGTACTTTTTTATAGTTTTAAATGTCATATTTAATTGAAGTAATCGTGTAAGCCAAAGTTTTGCTAAATGCAGTTTACAACAGATTAGTAAACAACATGTGAACATGTTTCGTTATATTTACATACTGGTACGAAGAACGCAGGTTCTAATACAAGACAAATCGGTATATTTTACACAATTATATTTATTTTAAGAAAATTGCAGTTATCCCATTTACTTACATACAAAATGGAAACAAATCTGGTACAACCTGGCGGCGAAAATTTATGGTTGCCAACCTGAAAGCATTAGCTTCTCAACCTAAGAATAATAAACCTTAGGCCTGCTAAATTTATACTTTCGGGCTACTCATCAAGCACCCTTTCGCCATGTGTATAATAAACGTAAGAAAGTATGGAAGAAAACGTTAAAGAGATGCCAACGCACCATATTTGTGCGCTAAACAAACAACTAAAAGAAAAAATATACTTAAGGACTAAAGGTGTTTTTATCTCTACATGATTGAAAACCTACATACATATGGCATTTAAACATTTTTATTTTAAAATAATTGAAACAAATTCAGTTTATATAATATTTCACATGATAACTATTTCTTAATGGCCACTACAGCATACAGATTTTCGTACTATTTTTTAACAAACGTCGACAATGATAAAAATATTTAAATTTATTGAAAAAAGATGCGGGAAAGTTACAGTTAACCAGAAAAGATGGCACGTCAAAGTTGACGTAAGTATAAAACGCTCATGATATGTAACTTTACAGAAAATAACCAGACATGTCATACGTAAGGTGATTTTACAAAGGTTTTATACAAAAACGAAGATACCGCTGCGAACGGGCTATATACCGATTTTCGTATTATGCGTACGTCCTCAACACTGATTCTTTCATCACTAGGACAACTGCCAGTCACATGGCCAACAGTGCAGAGTGGAGTGGAGTGGAGTGGAGTGGAGTGGAGAGATTTGGGCTGCTCTTAACAACGAGGTTTGGAGAGCCGATGGGGGGTGAAACGATGTGAGTACGGAGCAGCACCAGAATGCAAGGACGGAGGAAACGGGAGATATCCGAGAAAACCCGTTGACCAGTGTCATCGTCCGGCACGATTCCTACAAGTGAAAATCCAGGAGCAAACCAACCGGGAATTGAACCCAGGTCGCCTAGGTGGGAGGCGAGAAGTGCAACTACTACACCACCGCGGGCCCACATGGTCTACAGGGATGAACATGTGTGTTTACATTTGAATTTTCAACATCCCGCGCTTTTACATGAATAAAACACAATATCTGCTAACTACTGTATATTACAGTTGCATTAAAACAAATATGGAAGTGTACAAATATCTCAAAGCGCCTACTTACACTAACAGTACTCTAACCTTAAATCCTATTTAAGTAAATTCTGATTGAAATGAGGCAGTCCACATCTTTCCCAGTCGTTCCTTGCTTTTTTCCCAGCACTGGCGACACACTAGAGCTAGCTTTGGTATGCGACGTTTATATATATCCCTCGGTTATTTTGGTCCCATCTTAGTATGTGCTAATTAAGTCTGTGATTCAAAGCAGATGTCTGCACTGATTGTCGAATTTACTCCCTTTCTTAATATCTCATATTTTATATACTGTGACCCCTCGGAGGATCTCCTTTCGAGTCTCATGGATTTTGCTCTTCTTGATTTTTGGGATCCATGTTACATCTCCGTATCAGAGAGCAGGCATGGTTATCGCTCTGCTGAATGTTATGCATATTAATTTTTTTGTAATGAAGTCCTAAACTTCTTTCTCAATGTTTCGTGGATTCCTGTGATGGTAGTAAGGTTATTCTAATGTATTATGTTATATGGCATTTCCACGGATATGATACGACGAATTATTAGAATGTGAACAGCGAGAATGATAGAACTACTGCTTTGAAAAGGATTTCTGGGCCAACCAGAAAAACTTTAGGATGTCACCGCAGAAAAGGAATACCGTAACGTTTTACACAATGGTCACAAACTTCGAAGGAGGTTCCTCACGTAAAAAAATTGTAGATTTAATTTCCATACTCCTGCATTAAGAATTATTTCTTACCAATTTTACAGCGTAAAGCTTATTTTACTTACATACTACTCTAATAGCCTCACCATACCCTAAGGCATATGTATATATTATTTTTGGGTGTCTGAGGTGGTTAGTTTAAGTTTTTCGTGCATGTCGCAACACGGTCAGATATGGACACACACCTATTCCCCTTGCACAATTTGCTTTATATGTCTTGCTTTTTAACATAAAATATATATTGCTACCTTATAAAAGGTAACGAATGGTATATGTTTACATACGCGCATATTCACACATACATACGTACACACAATGCAAACTGCAAACGTTAAAAATAAAGTACCCTTATAAATAATGAGAGCAAGCTAGCCTTACATACCGTAAACATGTGCAGTGAATATACATAAGAGCACCCGTATAATTTCGGGATAATTCCATGACAAGTGGCGCTATATTCTTTACGCTGTACGAATATAAGTACTTGAAAACAATCAACGGGAAATTGTAATACAAATGTTATCTATAAACTAATAACGATTCCTTTACAAAAGATAATTCGAAATTACAGACCTTAGTTACACTAAACTTAACTGGTTTGGGTGCGAACAATCTTTCGGCGGGATTGCATACCAGTGCACCGATTCCCTGAATCATACAGACTGCATGCAGTTAACATTTGTTTCTGTAGGATTCGTTTTGAAAGATAGAGACTTTCATTGTTGAGGAACGCCATTGGATAAAGGTATTTTACATGTTTACATAAATTTTATGTTATTTTTTATATACATATTTTACGATTTTTCCGTCAAATAAAGTGTCAAAAATTGTGAATAGGAACTGAAGTTACATGCATTAGAGTAAGCTTAACTAATGGTAAAATAAAGCAGTAGGTTTTATTCCCCCATACAAGGTTCGTGTGTTAGATTTTAAAGGACTCCAAAAAAATTTACTAAGAAATTTCTTGTGGTAATATGCTTAAATTTTAAGGTATATATTTACTACATTTTAATTGCCATTTTATTATGTTCGGAATAATTTCTGTAACAGCAATGCATATTTAATGTAAATCTTTAATATAAAGCCACAACAAATATTTTCAGCGATGACCAGACAATAATTTTTCACGAAATTCCACGCTTGATATTGGAAAACTCAAGTAAGTCTACAGTTAATAAATGTAGGTTTTTTGACTATGTCAGTATTTAAGTCGCGTCGGGAGCGTTAACTGAAGTCTGTTCATGGTTACTGCCTACTTTACTGAAGCTCTGCTGAAGTTCTACTTTCAGACTATACTTCCGCCTTACGCAAACAAAGCTTAACCAAGTCTAGAAGAGTAGAACAAAGGGACAACGCACCACATTTGTGCGCACTCATTTTAGCAATTGCAATATTTCATTCTAGGTATTTCTAACACACCTATTTTTGCCTGTTTTTAATTATATTAACCAAAAATAAGATTTTTTGTTGTTAACAGAAATATAAAACGCTTCTGATTGATACAAGACATATTTTGTAGAAAAACCAAACACGTCTTAACATAAGGTAATTTTTCAAATGGTTGATTGAAAATGTGCGAATTTAACGAGAATGGACTATATAGAAAAGGTTGCTGTGTGCTACAATTTTATTTTATTCTTTTTATCGATTTAGTTTGAATAAGCTAATGTTACGTATCCAAATAAACAAGGTACGCAAGCTTGCCTCCCCACGCTTCTTGCCCGCCAGGCGAACAAAGAAAAGCGGACACGACGGCAAGGGAACAAGCGGGCGTCGGCCCACAACAATGCGGAAGTGGCAATGGCGCGCTAACGAAGACTACCCCTTGCTGCAGACAATGGACGCGAGTGGCTGCGCCGCGCATTGTTGCGGGCGAAGGGTTCCGGCGGCGGTGTTGGCAACACCGCCGCCGCGCGAGCGAGCATCGCGAACAAGGCAGACGTCATCTCTGATCGCACAGCTCCCGCCCTCAGGGGTTCGGTAATATTCGCTCGTTCCAGACGCACAAAGACCCGGGCAGGAAGACTGCGAGCTTGTTTCCCCGAGGAATGACGCAGTATGAACGAGGCGACGAGAGTACAAGCACCGCTCAGGCTTTTAAAGGCTGCTCGCGATAAAGTGAGCATTTTTGAAATCGACCTTAGGAAAAAAGTCCACTACTCCTACATGCATATATTTTAACGGGCGCACTGAGTGGCGTGCGCCTAGTAAAGTTGGTAACGATATGGGGAAAATAGTTCCATTATTTAACGTCGAACTGAAAGGGTTAGATACACACTTGTGATAAATAAATTATTTATTTCTCTTTCTGTTTTTTTTAATGCATCCAAGTTTAAGAATGAGCAGATTTGTAATATATTTACTTTTATAATAATTTCATAGTTTCACTTGACCGACGCATGAATAAAGCAATGAGGCCAATGGCAGTGTTGATTTTAAATAAGNCATATATTTTAACGGGCGCACTGAGTGGCGTGCGCCTAGTAAAGTTGGTAACGATATGGGGAAAATAGTTCCATTATTTAACGTCGAACTGAAAGGGTTAGATACACACTTGTGATAAATTAATTATTTATTTCTCTTTCTGTTTTTTTTAATGCATCCAAGTTTAAGAATGAGCAGATTTGTAATATATTTACTTTTATAATAATTTCATAGTTTCACTTGACCGACGCATGAATAAAGCAATGAGGCCAATGACAGTGTTGATTTTAAATAGGGAGGAATAATACACAACATGCATCCAAGTAGATCGTAAGCAGGGCTTTTAAAAGTGCTCAGTTTACCGCGAACAGCCTATACTGGTACGGACTGTTGGCGACGAGCAGTGTTGTAACGCCTGTATATAGGCTACTCGAGGTTTAATTACACTTTCTGAATCAAACTTTTGAAAAAACACCCCATGTATAAAGTGTTTAGATGTTTCCTAACTGCCATGTATCACGAGCGTTTTATACTTCTGCAAACTTAAAAGTACCAAATTTTTGTTAAAATTGAACTTTTACTTATGTTATATAAATTATAATATTTAATTTAAAACTAACGAAAGCTATTTCAAAAGCTTGGTTTGTATGAGGCGGAGGAATATGCTGTAAGTAGAATTTTAGCAGGGTTTCCGAAAAGTTTCAATTAACCGTGAATGGAGTATAGCATTTACTTTTCTGCCAATTACGCATCGTTCCACTCAAGTGAAATTAACTTTATCATCGACCAAATGACTAATTTACTTTAATTGTGTTACTAATATGCCAGTGCTGAATAATATGTACACAAATAAAGTCAAAACTGTATAAATAATTCCAATTTACTCGTATTAAAAAATTCACATACGTTACTACATACAAATAAATTTTGTATATCACTGCCAACTTTACTGAGAACATCCCATTAATTGTGTTCTTTAAAATATTATTTATAAGAGAGATTTCAGTGATATTAACAGTGAATTACCTTAAGACAGTTTTTCTGACTTGCGCACACCCATTTAAAGCAAACGTCGTTCGGTCTGCGTTAATTGGTAACTTAACGTTTAAACTCGTCACGCCATGACAGAGAGTTTTGCCGTCAGTCAGTCAGTCAGTATTTTATGAATAAACAGCAAAGACAAAAATATTATTACAGGAAACAAGCTAGTATTTAAGTACCGTGGGCATTTGAAGAAGCCAAATTGAACCAAGGAGACGCAACATGTAAATAAAGCGATGTGAAAAACACACTTGATACGCAAAACTATAAGTAAACTGCCTGATGCGTCAAGGAGTAGAATTGAGATTTCAACTATTTAGGTTTCATTCTAACAGGGATTTAACCCGTTCGGTCCCCGTGCCCATGATAAAGGACATGTTGAAAATGAAGGATATTAATGGGCGGTACTGTATGCAACAAGGAACACTGGCCGATATTCTGAGCGTCCTGCTTTCCAGTAAAATGATTTGTCGAATTCTCTGCACCTGCCATCTGTGAATGGTTAACGCTGACGTCAGCGAACACGCAGTACGTTGTTCACTGGTTCCGAAAATCAAGCCGCGACACAAGTACAGTGCCCATCAAAAATGTACCGGATCGCGACACTTGAGCTTGTAAACTAAATCGGGACGGAACGGGTTAAGAAAAGTACAACATATCTAATGGCTTCATATTTAAATTTCAAATGGTGTTGCGTTTTTGTATCAACATGTAATATGATTAATTTAAATATATTATTTAAAAGTAAAAAAAAAAATTACTAACACTTCTTGTTATTTGTAGAGTAGGTCGTTAAAAGTGGTCTCGACAATGTTAAAATATACGTGCACTATACACTCTAAGCTCGAATAAGTGATATCAATCAGTGAAATGACATTCAATGAAAGTCAGTTGATAAGCTACTGCCAATTGGCGAATCAAGCAAATGAAATGGGAACAAGTGACTTACAGCAGTGTAATTCTCGACATTCAGTGGGAATCACAAATACATCAGCGAGATTCAGCCACCATATTAATAAGCTATCTGGTACTGATTATGAGTTTTGCAATTTTCGCTATATTCACTGATATGGCTCAATTCTCACTGTTTCCAGAGTAATATGACAGAAGAATGAACGAAAATGGGAAACCTTGTAAACGTGTATTATTATATACGTTGTATATGAAAGAAATTATTTTGGTTTTTCTCCAGTGTATGCAATATTTTTGAAGAACATAGAATATTATGAAAGGTTTTTTTACTTATTATACAACGATTAAGTATGTTTTACCTATTATTCTATAAACTTCTGGTTTTCGTGTTGTAGAGTCAATTCTCAAATTTCCCAGTACAACATGAGCAAGAAAACTGCAAACTAGAACCCCAAAGATAAAAACTCCATTAATGGCAAATAATATATTCATGCCACTGTTTAAGAAAAACGCTGAGGAAGTTATTTTAGTCAACACGGTGTTTTATTTTAGACTTGCGTAACATATATAAACGTGTATACATAAAGTCAAAGGTTGGTTTGTAGTTACGCATGTTTGAACTTCACGTAACAACANTAACATATATAAACGTGTATACATAAAGTCAAAGGTTGGTTTGTAGTTACGCATGTTTGAACTTCACGTAACAACAGATAACCAAAATAGGTAAATTTTTAATTATTTGTATTTAATTATTTTGTGGTGAACTTGGGAATAAAGGAAATGTAGTGCGATTAATCGACAGTATTAAAGAGGGAATAAAATAAAAGAGAAGTTAAAATAATCTCATTTCAATGGATATTAAAGCATATCGATTTCCTGGCGGACGAAGTAAAGATATAAACGAGATATCTGAATGGAGGATTCTCCACAGAACATACATGCATACAGGTTGTCTACAATTAATGGTATGAAAAAAGAACGTGGGAAAGAAGAGAAAAATAAAGAGAATTTTGTTCATAAACCCATTTCCGAAAGTGNAATGGTATGAAAAAAGAACGTGGGAAAGAAGAGAAAAATAAAGAGAATTTTGTTCATAAACCCATTTCCGAAAGTGAAGACTTTGATAGTTTTATGCGTCGAAAATACATCTCAAGCAACCAACAAAGTGCGAAAGCCATGCTGGCTGCGATTCTTACATGAAGCAACGCCTTTCCATTACACCAAAATGGTCGTTTCGCGCAATCATTGGCCGATAATAACAAATTTGCCGCAGTCATATATCTGTCGGCCCGGATGGAGACTGTGTCAAGATGATTCTGTAGGTAATGAAGGTGTCACGCGAATAAAAAAAGTTTTATTTCGGCTCATGTGTACAGCTCCGTTACAGAAACTAACAAACTCACTGAAATTGTATGGCTACAAAGAGTTCAATGCCTCCAGCCTGGAAAAAATACCGCTGCACCAGGCGCCAAGTGTACACAACGTTCATTACTGCTGTATTATCTGAGGAGATGCAACAAACACGGCTCTCATGTCCCGATGGTTGCCTATTGGCTGCGTTCCGCAACCCATTTTCCGTCCGACTCTCTCAGAAAATCTGCATTTACGTGAATGGTTTATGAATGAAAAAACTACTATTTTCGTTTCCTTATTACCTATATGAGTTTTAACCGTTAATTCTGAACCAAAACGTGTAACTCAAGTAGGTGTGAAAACTACATAAAATAAACATTTAAATTTTACTAAAAAAGTTTCTATTCGGGATTTTTTTTACAATTATTTGAAACAAGAAGTAATAATTGTAGTTATAAATAATAAATAATGGAATTTATATATAACACTCTCAGTTTGAGAGGTCACCATTTCAGTATGTCTCTGGAAAATTCTGACGTATTTAAGAATGCAATTTTTGTCTCCCAGTTAACCGGAGAAAAATTTCCCAGGAATATGTTATAACCCAATATACAAAAAACAAATATAAACATGTTAAAAATGTTTTTGGCGATTTGCAAACTTATTATTCATATATATCGCAGTGTTCTATCTGAAATACTAAATCTATTGTTTCAGCTTTAACATTAAAGGCAGGTATCACCTTTAGGAAACACCATACCATAGGGGTGTTATGACTTGTCGACTAATTTTTTTCTCATTGCATAAATCCTTTGCTTTGGTAGCCAGTTAACCCATTTGGAATTAACAAACAGTTTTAATACATGGAGCGACGTGCAACAAGCAACCTGACGGTGGACGTGTTAAGTGCATAGGGAACGTAGCGATAACCAACAAACTATTGAACATCAGGAAATTACATACATAGCACTCCTCAATGTCAAGCGTCTAACTGAAAAAGACATAATTACATCACATACCCAATTATTTTAGTTATTAATCCTAGTAAATCCCGTATTTGGTCAAATATGCGGTGTGTTATACATTAGCTTCATTATTCTATAAGATGCACCAAAGTAATTATTAAGGCAATACAAGATTTCAATTAATTCGTGGTGCTACATGAACTCACTTATATTAACGTTGTTCGTTAAATGCATGCAAGATGTAAAAAAATTATTTGCTGAAAGGCGCTTTACGAAAATTGCAAAAAGTGATGCTGTAAAATTTCTTCTTATCAAACTCACAGAATCTAAATATCATCACACCAAAGTAATAATTGCCAGATTTTAGAAGAAACTAAGTTAAAATGAAATCAACCATATAAAAGTACGCCAACAGTATTAATCAAGCTGGGAGCTCTAAACTAAGATAACATTTCCACTAGTTTTGTCCTCTAGTAACTTGGAAATGGTGCATTAGATCGAGGGAAGAGATGAAGGGAAGGATAAAAAAAAACCCCCTGAGCTGTACAAAAAAAAAAGAATGCGAGCGCAATTTCATGCGCAGAGTCGACGAGCCCTTTAGGCAAGACGATCCGGTCCGTTCAGGGGTCATTTAAACACAGCGCAAAGAGATCTCTTTAGGTCACGCACGATGTAATCTTCTTTACTCGTTTCATGCAAAGAAGCCTGTATGGGACTCCATACGACGGGAGAGGAATGAAGGATGCACATTTTAAAGAGATAGTTGAATTTTCCTTGACGGGCTGGAAAATCGCGTTGGGAAAAATACCTATAACAAAGCTGATAAATCATGTGTGAAAAAAATCACCTTTCGTAGTGCTTATTTGATTCGATCACTGAATAAAGTAAAATACATTACAAAAGTAATTAATTTTTTTCCAGATTAATTGATACATAAAATATACATCGATTACTTAAATCACTATTGATAAAATGTGTAACGGAACTCTACATTCGAAGGGGCGTATCATAACGTCATTCCTCATTAAGTAGCAATTTTACGTACACAATAAGTAAACGCATTTTACAGGCTATTCAGGGTAAAGTGAGCACTTTTGAAAGTCCTCTCATTTGGAATAATAGTCTATAAATATGTTTTATTTTAGCATTAGACCTCAATTCTGAGTGCGATGGAGTATACACACTGTGTTTATTGCTTATATGGCAATATTGATTTTTAAAAGGTGTTTATCCTTTCAGCCATTTTTGATCTTTTACAGTAATTAGGGCCTCAAAAGTGCTCACTTTACCGTGAACAGCATATAACAACACTGAAAGAATATTGACGTGACAACGTCTTAAATTAGGTTGCGGCTGGGAGTCACTTATGAAAAAGTGTAACGCTCGGTAACGTTACGATGAGTCACCGAACGAGAGAGAGGCCCGCCGAATGCCTTGCGTCTCTCTCCCACTCAACTATGATCGGTCTGCCGCGCGCGCAGCACTACGTTGTCACGTAAAATCTTCGCCCGTAAAACCGACTTTACAGGCAACCATTTTTTTAAGTCCAATCAAAATATTGAGCAGTAGAGACGGAGCCAAAAATTGGCGCAACANAGACGGAGCCAAATATTGGCGCAAAATATAATTTAATGAAAATAAAGTTAGTGTTTGCAACAATTAATTAGTAAATAATACTATTGGCATAACACCTACCAATACGTAATTTATTTTGGGTTCCTGATTCAAATATTCAACAGTTCTTGCAAGAACTGCTACAAAACCCCAATTTTTAGCTGAAGTTATTTATTTTTCAAACGTGTCGATATGTCGCTGAAACTGCCTAAATTATAAGTTTTATTTTTACACAAATTGTATAAAGTTTATAAAGTTATTAAAGTTCACATATTTATCAATAAATATCTGAACGATATGAATACCCGAAATCCTAATTTTACGTAAATTTTAGAGTAAGAAAATTTTAATCACTTTAGCATTTTTATGGTCTCAATTTTTAGTAACGGCTGTCCATGATAGTTTTCCCTGGATGATGATGCTAAGCAACTCGATAAAACAGACATAGCGCAATGAAACATGGAAAGTGTACTTTTTTTACAGTTTCATTACAATAAATTATCTGAAAAAATTATATACATACATTAAATAAATATAATAATAATTCGGTGCTCAAAATATAATTACAAGCGCACAAAAATTATATTTTAGGTGTTCAAAGGGGTAGAAACCTCTACTTCACGCAGAAGCGGGCATGTGTTTACACTACTCGTGAATGCATCCTGTACACCTGCATTCCATTACCTAGTGCATCTAAAGTCAAAATGACATGTAGTCGGTGCACATTTCATCTAACGGTATATGTTATTTATTTGTTACTGTCGATGGCATTTTCCACCTTTCTGAGTGGTTTCCGGACATAGGTTGTTAGAACATTGGTCGAATGATTTTGCATGGGGAACAACCTGATGGAGTTTCTACACTGAGTTCAGGAATATTCTGTATAAAAGTTAACTTTGTCGTTAGTGCATATTGTTTTCTCATCCTTAACACAATCTTCTCAGTGGTGATAAATACTGTAAACCCGACTTAATCGTAATACTCGATGCACATTTAACAGTTCAATAAACAATCTGTATAAATAAAAGTCAAAGTCTGCAAGCATTTATGTATGTAGATATACGCATGTATGTATGTAGATGCATTTATGTTGTAGATGCTGCATTTATGAATGTAGATGCATTTTTGTATATGCACATATATATTAATGTTATGTCATATGTATTCATGCATATATATGAATGTATGTATTTATGTCGTGTTGTATGTATGTATGCATGTAGATGCATATAGGTGTTTATGTTGTGTCATATGTATGCATGTATCTAGATGAATATATGTATTTATGTTGTGTCATATATGTATGTAGTTGCAACAATGTATTTAGATGCGTATATATATATATATATATATTTAGATACACGTAGCTGCATGAAGATATATGCAGCTTAATGTAGATGTATGTGTATGTATGCGTATGTATGTATATTATATATGCAGTTCTACACCGTTTGATTGATCTGTGCCAAATTTGGCAGGGGTACCTTTCAGTTCTCAACTTAAAACACTGTGTAGGACTAAACGTATTAAATTATTAGTCTTGTAAACGCCAATCATTTATACGCTACAGTCGTACTCGTGGATAGAAAGCTAATTCTTTTTCTATCCTACTAATATTATAATCGCGCAAGTTTGTGAGGATGGATGTATGGATGTTTGTTACTCTTTCACGCAAAAACTACTGAATATATTTTAATTAAACTTTACGATAATTTAGCTCATACATCAGAATAGCACATAGGATATAATTTATAAAGATATATTGTGTAAATTGGCCAAAATATAACGATTAGTGTCAAGTAAGTCGGAAAAAATTCTGCTATCTGCGAGCTATTTTGGCGTGCGCTGAAAAAACCGTAAGAGTTACACGAATATAACGTGTGGTGGAAATGTTTCTCTTAAATAGTTCTACAAAAAAGTCCACGATAGCATATATCTATCTTTTATGTGTAAGCCATTATTGCCAAAATAATGAACCATAAGTAAAACAAAATTGGATACTATAATTTCAATGCACATTTTGTAGTAACAAATTGATTATTTATCAAAATAAATACTTTCATAGCTTCTGATATTTAAAGTAGATAAATTTGTCTTTTATACTACGTAATTTGGACAAATATTTTAAAAGTTACGACGATGAGAAAGTGAGTGCGCGCTGCTAAAATGGTTC
>NQII01003940.1:0-27809 GCA_002778355.1 Clitarchus hookeri
ATTTGAAATTATTTTGAAAAGAAATGAGTTAAAACAATTTCTGAAAGGCACGTCACGAGAGAGACTAGTGATGCACTACACCACAGAATTTCTATTTTGTAACACATTAAATACTTTCAGAATAAAATGTTTGTTTCATCACCGACTTCATGGCATTTTCCCCTACATCTTCGCAAAAGTTTCCTATGCAACATGTTTTTAATTTCCTAGGTCGCACACTTGTCATACTTTTATTCCGAAAGTACGCCTGTCCAGTTTGTCTTAGATTATGTATGGTTGTAAGCATAGGTCTGCCTTCTTTCGATGTTAATAATTCAACCTCCATCTGACATCCTTCCATTTGAAAATATTCAGGAAGTGAAGAATTAGTTGTGCCATTTGCTGAAGCCAGAGGCTCTACACTTAAACTTCCTTGTCTTGCTTTGTCTCTATCGAAAGCACAGCCGTTAGGAGTGGTTTTCAATACATCCATCTGAATTAATCGTAAGAGATGTCCCTTCAAATCAACTTTTCGATAGAGTTTCTGCGCCATTGTGTACACATTTTTGATAATGTTAATGGTTATTCAGAATTTATTACTGTTTGAATTTATATACTACATTGAGATTTTTGAGGCAGCTAAAAGATATCCACCTGGGTATTTTTATCATTCTGTTCCTTGGCCCGGTATTGGAGGAATTAAAGTGTATGATTCGAGAAGGAAGGAAGTGTATGGAATGATTCCAGATAATTTACTTAGCTTGAGGTTTGTGCATGTAAGAAGATGGCCTCTCTCTCCTTTGTTAAAGTACTTTATTAGTTGGCTACGTCGTACATTACTCAATATTTATTGAGAATCGGCTCGCGTAGTAATTTACATGATTTTCAAATCATTATAATTGATATTTATCGCAATAGAAATAATACATTCTTATATTTTTTTTAAGTAACTGGCTGAAAATATACCTTATTAATATAATAATTATATACTCTAATAACAGCTGACACCTAATTGTTATGAACTATACCTAATACTTATGAAGAATTCAAATGTTAATTAATAATGGTTCACACAGCTGTTTGTTACAGATACTGTTCTAAGATAAGAATATACATATGTATGTATGTGTGTATATATATCACAAAAATGCTACCTATTTAAGTAAATGTAGTGTGATTATATAATTCTCAAATTGTAATAGCTGTAGCTTGTTATTGTAGCCAGTGTGATTCTTCTTACACGAGACCGCGACATGATGAATGTTGAGTTACGAGGCAATATGGCGGCGACGTGATGGCGCCTCGGGACCAGCAAGCGTAAGGGCGCGGCCTGGCGGCGGGTGGTGACACTAAGGGCGTGCTTCAGCTGGATATAGGAGCTCCGACCCGCTCCTTGGCCAGTCTGTTGGTGAGAGCCCAGCAGGGAGGAGGGTCGGCGACGTCCATCATCCCGGAAGTTGCTGCACGACAGCACAAGGCAGAAGGACAGTGACTATCTTTAGCCTTATCCTTAGTGCGTTCAACTTAGATTTGACAAATAATCTACAATCTGCAGCATCTACGTGTGTAACTGTTACCTGACAAACCTTGTCACTTTTGTAGAGAGGCGTAACAGTATTCAGTATTTAAGGATCACTCCGCAACTACAGAGAGACAGAGAACCAGTTATCTCACTTAAACCAAGTTAGAATTTAGTATTTTTGAAAAGTAACTGCCACAGTAATCAGTAAGGAGGGGTATTCTTCGTAGGGAAACGAGCCAATCGTCTATGAGAATTGAGAAAGCAATGGTGCATTGTCATTTCTGGTTTGTAAAAGTGAGAACAGTATGACAGGCGGTATGCAAACGCCACTTCACAATGGCGGAAATTCCGATCGACTTCCCGTCGATTTGGTTCGACGAACCAAGGAAAAATTTGGTATATCTGTAGGGAGTTATTTTAATTTAGTGCCGTTATATGCTGGTTAAGCTTAAAACATTTTGTATGCTATACATTTTCCTTACAGTTAAGGACAGAAACATGATAATTTAGTGTAACATACTTTCATATTTTTGGCTTGTTTGTTGTATAAGAGTTATCCTTTTGGCTCGTTTTCAAGTCACTTGTAAGCCGTAATGTGGTAGGACAATGAGTGATCTTTGCAGAATTACCAATACGGTTGTATAAGACATATTGTGAATATAGTGGGATCCCCATTCTTGTAGAGGAATATATTGAATTGATCAAATTTTATATATTATTGCTTAAGTTTCACGAGTAGAGTTTCCAAATAAGTCTTGTAACCTCTGACACCTGGCTTTCATGTCATGTTGAATAAATTATAGTAATTATTATTATACCCATAATTTCAGTGAATTGCAATAACTGGTATAAATTTTTATTGCATGTTTAAAATGAGTGAAGGAGGAGCTCTCAGTTGAAGAAGAATTTATTGATGAAGAATTGAAATAGTTCCCCCCTCCCTCAAGAGACTTCAGAAAGGTGTCCTGTATGCGGCATGTTCATGGCCCCCATAATGAGTCACCACAATGCCTTTTCAAGTTGTATAAATGTTATAATTGCCTGAGTCCGCGTGGCATGCGACAACCGTAGTCCAGGTTCGACTGTTGTTTCACACCACTTCTGGAACTGGCCCCTTAGGATGTGGAAACCTCAGCTTCCCCTATTCATAATTATTAAAAGCGTGAAATTTAATTATGATACTAATATAATGTAATTGTTTAAGTATACTCGCAATGCGAGTATCTTTGTCCAAGGTATTCAATATGAAGATAATTGATAATTGATCCGGTAGAGCTAAGAGAGAGAAAGGAGTGTAATGTGCCACAACATCAGTGTCGCACTGGGCCAGGGTATTGATGACTAGGTTGCTATGGTGCAGAATATTCGTCTGCCATTCATGTGGCTTTGAACACTTTTTGGCGCCCTGGCCAGCTTTATATGAGGGTCGGGATACCATTTCACGCCGAGAAAAATTTGTTAACCTGCGCACATATTAACGACTGATATTCTAGCCAAATTATCAAAAGAAAGTAGCTATGTCGTCTCTTGTAGCCTAGTCAATGGTGATAAGCCTGGCAGGGCCTCACTCTGACAGACCACTAAAATATCTGCTCCCACCATCCTTGCAGGTCGGGTTTTGGTAATTAACCCCCTCCCACCCTGCCAAAAAAAAACCTACCATGGTTTCAGCTACCTCTTATTGTTTTTAATATCAATTGCGATATGTCTTCTCAACTGTCGCTACTGATTACGTGTTCGTACACTCACCCTGTGGACAGTTTTGGCATCGTGCTTGTAGAAGAAGATGCATATACTTCGCGACGTTGTGCAGCGCAATAAGGCGACCTTTCTTGTGTTTTTTCCTTTCAAAGTTTTAAAAGTGGGAATTCACCTTCACATGAACAAGTACCGTTAGCGAATCCAAAAATACGTTACACTTACGAAATAATGCTTTCCATCTCAGTTCATTTATCACTTTGGTCCATGGTTTCAATCATTTCTTCCTACTTCCAACAACGAATAGTTCATTTTAATTAACAATATTTTGGGTACCGTCGTTTCATAACCCCATCACATCACATTTTTATATCTTTACACATTATTAAGCAGAGATCCCAAATAAAAAGTTAGTTCAGTGTAGGTATTAGATACATTTGAAATTAAAGTATTATGTGTATTTCTGTAGTGCACGAAGATATAAAGTGTTCTTCTATACTCGTTCGGAAACAAGGAATTCCGATAAATAAGTTGATTCAGTAAAAGCGTAAAGTAAAATTTACGCAAACTGATTGCAGACGGAAAGGCGTTTCTTAAGTTATGTCTTTCTATTCTCGGTGACTTCATGATCCCTGTGCGTATGCTAAGAGGCGTACCTTAGTTACGCNTCTTAAGTTATGTCTTTCTATTCTCGGTGACTTCATGATCCCTGTGCGTATGCAAAGAGGCGTACCTTAGTTACGCCTATCTGTCTGCAAACATTATTTCTTAAAGCAAGTTACGCCAAAGTTTGTATGTAGTATATCAATGGGAAAAAGTCAGACATAGATACGCCCATTTGAGAGTGGTGAGTGAGCATTCAAAAACATCGACTGCGGCGTAACTCAAAAATTTTACTTTTCGATTTACGCCATTTGTAAGCATATTTGATAGATTTCTCAATATCATGTGTTCTTATGTAGGAAAATAGCGCGTGAAATTAATTCCATAATAAAAAAAAATCATATAAATTATTTAACATATTTTCAGCAAATGTGGTTAAAAAGTATTATTTATTGGAACAATAATGTCCAAATTTATTTATGTAATAGAACATGCAACTCGCTCTCCTGAAAGGTGTTGAAAACGTGACATAACAGCGGTTGAAACGATGTTAGAATGAGAATGTTTATTGTCCCGTAGGAAGAGCAGTTTGGTTCCGGCCGACAGCTCGGGGTGGGAAGGAAGGGAGCAGAGAATGTCGAAAGTGGATCAAATATGAAGGAAGGCTGCGNTCCGGCCGACAGCTCGGGGTGGGAAGGAAGGGAGCAGAGAATGTCGAAAGTGGATCAAATATGAAGGAAGGCTGCGAGATAGCGGGGCGCTTGAGTGTTCGCTTGAACAGCGCCTTGACGATCCTTTCTGAATCACGCGAGAGAAAGGCGCGCGGCTTTTCCACAGACTTCCTCTATTGCGAGAGTAGTGAAGGTTGTGCTCTGGTCTCTCGCTGCACACAGCAAGCGTGCGTTAATGGCGTGCTTGGTGGCTTCCTGAATACGTCTTGTATCACTATCTTTTTGTAACTGTCTTAACGTGAAAGTAGAGAAAATTGCCCAAAGCCGGACCCCTCCTCCTAAAATGGACGCCCCGTNTTTTGTAACTGTCTTAACGTGAAAGTAGAGAAAATTGCCCAAAGCCGGACCCCTCCTCCTAAAATGGACGCCCCGTCTCCTACCTCTGCATGCTCCTGAACTCTAGCGGGATTAAGTGTAAAGAGTAGTTTAGGTTTTTACAAGTGTTTTGCCAGTGTAAAAAGTTGTTACTTTGTTCTATATTTTTTGACATTTCTCCCGGATATTAGCAGGTAAGCCTTCTGACATATATATATATTCTTTTTTTATGGTACGGTTTTAGGTTAATATTTATCAATAAACCGATTCGTTTAGACGTCTGATTAAATGTACATTGTGTTAACAAAATATAGGCTACAGTGGCGCAAATTGGACCCCTTTCAGTTGCCTAAACCGGACTCTTTTGTTGCCTAAACCGGATCCCTTATATTTTCGTGGTTAAAGTCTGTTTGTAGTTGTAAACACTCTTATTCTCTTTGAATTATGTTGCAGATTAAAAAAGGATAATGGGGAAGATTGATGAAAGGAAGTGGAGTCCGTCTAAAATGAGTAAAGATATTGACGCAGTTCAGAAAAATAAAATGGGTTGGAAGAAGGCTAGTAAACAGTTTAATGTCCCGAAAACGACACTTATGAGGTTGTCCAACATGAAGTACGGTACACCTCAGGAAGCATCAATTATGGAAAGAGGCAGACCAACAGTTTTGGGCAAAGATCTTGAAGAAGGTCTTGCTATGGAAGCTTCTTTTTTTTTTTTTTTTTTTTTCTAACTTGTAATGACTTGCGAAGAATGGCCGTACAATTGGCAGAGAGAAATAATGTTTAATGTCATTTTAAAGACGAAATTGCTGGGAAAAAGCGGGTTTGTCTTTTGCTCAAACGCCACAAAACCAAGCTGCCTGAAAGGAAACCTACTGGAACATCTTACAGCAGGGCTCTTGAGTTGAGTAAAGAAAACACAGAGAGATTCTTCCACCTTCTGTAAGATGTTTATGAGAAAGGTAAATTCACTCCTGACAGGATTTACAATGTTGATGAGAGCGGCATTACGTTGGTGCAATCTAAAGTAGGAAAAGTATTTGGCCTTAAGGGTAACAAACAGATAGCCGCCTTGACATCAGGAGAACGTGGGCCCTCATAACGATTGTTGCTTGTATGAGTGCTAGTGGTTCATTCGTACCCCCTTTAGTAATTTTTCCGAGGAAAAATATGAGTGAACAGTTGTAAAAAGGGGCTTCACCAGGAACAATCTTTGCAGCACATACTTCAGGGTGGATCCAAATTAACTCCTTCACTCAGTAGTCTCGACATTTCCTTGAGTTTGCCAATCCTACTAAGGAAATATGCCTGTGCTGTTGCTGTTGGATGGCCATTTTAGCCACACGCAGAGTATTGATCTGGTCGACTTAGCAATAACCAATCACGTAACAATTGTTTCGCTGCCACCTCACTCTTCACAGAAATTACAGCATCTAGATAAAACTTCCATGGGTCCTCTCAAAGTNCAATTGTTTCGCTGCCACCTCACTCTTCACAGAAATTACAGCATCTAGATAAAACTTCCATGGGTCCTCTCAAAGGTTACTACAGCGAGGAAATCAGGCAGTGGTTAAGGCACAATGAACGTTCTGTCAGTGCTTTTGATGTAATGAACCTTTTTGGCAAAGCCTACATTAGATGCCAAAAAGCTGAAATAGCAATCAATGGATTGAAAGTAACAGGCTTATATCCCTGGAACAAGAAACTGTTCTCAGATGCTGAGAACATTGAAGAAGCGAACAAAAAACGACATTTATATTTCTATGAATCTGTGTTAAGGAAGAAAAAACCNATGCTGAGAACATTGAAGAAGCGAACAAAAAACGACATTTATATTTCTATGAATCTGTGTTAAGGAAGAAAAAACCTGAAAATCAGAGCTTTCCAGAGAATAGAGAAGAATTTGGTGTAGACAAACCACAAGATATTTATGAGTTTGACCCAAATCGACCATCTACATCTTCGGCAGGTCAGGGCATTCCTCTGTCATCAGCTACACGCGAGGATTCTCAGTGTTCCACGTCCTCTAAGACAAGCCCCTTAGACATCACTCCCATCCCAAAAATCAAAACGAGGACCTCAAATAGGGGACGAAAGGCTTGCAGTTCTACGGTCATCACATCTACGCCTTGTAAAGCCCAATTGATGGAAGCTTAAAGAGGTAAAGAAGCCAAGGAAGCTGAACTGCAAGCACGTAATCGCGTTCACGGATGCTAAAGCAGTCGCGGACGGGGGCATAGTTCAGCAGTATGGCCTTCTAGAAAAGGCAAAGAGCTTTTACACAAGCGTCTTAATTTTGAGAAAAATGTGAAAGAATCAAGCACTGAGGATGAAAACAGCGTGTCCTCTGGAACATCGGGATTGGAGCTTCTCCCAGGAGTGTCCCCATCAAAAGATGATGAAGCTTGGTACATGTTTTGCAACAGGAAATTTTCCGAAGATTCTAAAGNCCAGGAGTGTCCCCATCAAAAGATGATGAAGCTTGGTACATGTTTTGCAACAGGAAATTTTCCGAAGATTCTAAAGTGGAACTTTGGGTGATGTGTCTTATATGTTCGCTGTGGGCCCATGTGGATTGTGGTG
This sequence comes from Clitarchus hookeri, assembly GCA_002778355.1. Classification (NCBI taxonomy): domain Eukaryota; kingdom Metazoa; phylum Arthropoda; class Insecta; order Phasmatodea; family Phasmatidae; genus Clitarchus; species Clitarchus hookeri. The sequence goes on from NQII01003940.1 coordinate 7,432, forward strand.
GGGCTGAAAAGGACGTGTTCATCTGCGACTTTTGTCGCTAAACGATTTAATTATTTTATATATTTTCTGTATCTTGATATACTGTACATATAGACTATATTCTGAATATTGTTTAAAACTAAAACCTGTGATTGTTATATCACACTTATACAATAAAACTACATTATGTTTCCTCTGATTTAATACCTTTTTTCTAATTTTCTTTAGTGTTATTTCGATAATTTTGATAAGGGGTCCAATTTAGGTAACTATTTTGCAAATCGCCAAAGTGTAAGGTTTTGAAAAAAATTAATTTTTCATTATGATTTTTAATTACGTTTTTGAAAGTAAAATGTAAATGTCTCATACCATTGCAAAGTAAATATTTCATGCTTTAAAAACATGTTTTCTTACTAATTATTATTTTTTGTTATATAAAACAAAATGGGGTTAGGTTTTGGTTAAATTCGAATCTTACTTGATTTTTTCTATAAATTATAATATTTCAATTATTATTCATATGAATAAGAATAAAAACAGGGAGAAAAAAGGTGTGTTGGTATTGCCGAGTATGTAAAATATCATAACACTGTGTGCGTGCGCACTCTAGCGGTGCGCTGTCCCTTTGGTGTAATTTTCTAGACTAAGTTAAGCTTTGTTTGCGTGAGTTGTAGGAATATCGTTGAAGCAGAAGTTCAGCAAGGCTTCAAATAGCTGGAAGTAAGTATGAATGGACTATAGAAGTAAGTCACACACTGGTTAACCTGTCAGTACGTTTGAGGAAATATACAGTTAATGTACAGAAGACGAAGACGGAAATGAGGTCCGCATGTACAAGATACGGAACATCTCCGCATTTCCGACACATTTGGGTGTCGCGAACGGGCAATGTCGAAGTTAAATAAATCCTCCTTCGCCGCTGTGACTATAGAACAGTTATTGTTCCTGAGGTAGATAGACAACTCACGCCCCTTAAACCTGATCTCTCAAACATCAAAGAGTACCACGTGCTACTTGCAATAGTACACAACAGTACAAACGCTATAACATTATTAGAAACTGGAAAACTGTCATACTTTACTGTATTGTAATAACAAGTTCAGAATCTGTACTTGCGGCCGGAGGTTGCAGTAGCGTGTTGAGAGAAACGGCCTTGAACAAAAAAACCAAAAAACCAACAAATATATAATTTTTATTAATTATTTAAACTTTAAACACTGATTAACACTTACACAACGGAAATAAGCAACAAATTGCAATATGTCCTTATGAGTTTAAATATACAAATCTCTAGTAGCACATTTACTGAGAGGTTCTGTGAATTTATTGAAAGTTTAGTGAAATGCCTGTATCGTTTTGATCATACTTTTGCCGAAAAGTGCGGGAGTTGTAAGGGTTACACTGGCACGTGCTACAATAACGCCATCGCCTCTATGCACAAGGATCTGAACTGGCGTGCAGTGTTCCCGTCGTGCTGGGTGTACGTGTGGGTCTTTCAGCGATCACACTATCAATTTATTGATGTAAGTCGATAGCAACGTTAAATACAGGCTCCTATCTTAGTCTGGGTCGTGTCCGGCTAGTATTATGTAAAATACAGCGATCAGAAAACACAACGTTTCTAACTATATTATAGGGCTCCAAAATAATATTTGCAGCCCGCGTGGTAACTTTAAAGAACCATTCCGTCCTCGTCTGTGGTACGATGTGCTTTGGTAGGTAAACAAACTGGCCACACGTTTAATTGTTTCGTCAAAAAAACGTGAATTTCAGACACTATGCGAGGCAGTTCAAGCAGGCGGGACAGTAAAAAACAAAATAGTGTGTAATTTTACGAAGATTAGTGAATAATTTGTTACCAGTTCTTACTTTTCCGTGATTTCACGGAAATGTTTCTATAACTGTAGTTAGTCGTGGCGCCGTTTCCTCCTGCTGGCAGGGTCGGCATGAATGTGAGGAGTCCGTCGCTAAGTGCAGCCGGTTCTCAGAGACACTGTAGCCCCAGCCCACCCAGAGAGAGAGACTGTATCAGGTGAAGTGGCAGGGGGGTGCAGTAACGGAAGATGACAAGATGGCAAACAAACTGTACAACATAGTGAGAACATCCACAATACGGCACTATCAGCCAACATAACCAAATGTCAATATCCATCCGTATTTATTTCGACCAGNCCGTCCTCGTCTGTGGTACGATGTGCTTTGGTAGGTAAACAAACTGGCCACACGTTTAATTGTTTCGTCAAAAAAACGTGAATTTCAGACACTATGCGAGGCAGTTCAAGCAGGCGGGGCAGTAAAAAACAAAATAGTGTGTAATTTTACGAAGAATAGTGAATAATTTGTTACCAGTTCTTACTTTTCCGTGATTTCACGGAAATGTTTCTATCACTGTAGTTAGTCGTAGCACCGTTTCCTCCTGCTGGCAGGGTCGGCATGGATGTGAGGAGTCCGTCGCTAAGTGCAGCCGGTTCTCAGAGTCACTGTAGCCCCAGCCCACCCAGAGAGAGAGACTGTATCAGGTGAAGTGGCAGGGGGGTGCAGTAACGGATATGACAAGATGGCAAACAAATTGTACAACATGGTGAGAACATCCACAATACGGCACTATCAGCCAACATAACCAAATGTCAATATCCATCCGTATTTATTTCGACCAGNGTGAGAACATCCACAATACGGCACTATCAGCCAACATAACCAAATGTCAATATCCATCCGTATTTATTTCGACCAGCACGAACGCGGATAAATTCTCATAAATCACTCCACCATATTTGTTTTACTCAAATGTTGAAATATTTAATAATGAAACCAAACACAGTTACAGTATAAAAATCTTTCTATACTTGGCAGCCAAAAACTTTCGCCACAATGTACGCTCTAGTAATGACAATGTGCCAAATTTTCTCTATTATCTAGTTCAAAAATAAGGATGATTGTAACAATTGTAAATGAAATATAAAATAACTTCGTGACTAGGAAAAATATTTTATTTTTCTTAATTACGTAACTTAAATTATTTAACTAAAAGTTACATTTTGGAACACTGCACACATAGCCGCAGAAATGTTCCCTGCCCCAAACTCTCCCTTAATAAATCACGTTTTGTTCCTAACCTGAGTAGAATAAACCATGGCCATGATCGATCTCTTCCCCGCCCTCGATTCTCTGAGCAACTTGCTCCGTCTCTAAGGGCTTCCCTGATGACGGATGTTAAACCCTCCTACTTACCAACCTCGGTGGCACCTCCCTCCTACTTACCAACCTCGGTGCCAGCCCACAGTCGTGAATTTGAAGAGTTCCGCCTGCCGCCGGCTATTTTGCGTATTCGTGGCCCCAAAACGCATGTGAGCTATAAGGTCGAACCAAGCTCACTCGCCACATGTCTCATAGCCTCTACGCGCAGTCTTTCCGTCGGCAACTCGCCTGAACGTAGTAACTTTAAGTGACATACGTACATTTTACGGCGCGTTAATAAAAATAAACGTTTCATGCTTGTTTGAAAAAAAAAACTGNTCATGCTTGTTTGAAAAAAAACTGTAAAGTTATTATAACTTTGGCAGTTAAATGCATCATGTAAACAAACATTTTAACCATTTACGTCTTATAAATAACCCCTGGAGTTGAAATGAGAACTTTAAACTTGTCTTTGGGCACGAAAAGTTTCTGAAATGATTTTCGTGTTCAGACACCAATACAAATTAGCCTATAGTTTTTTAATCGTGTGTTTTGTACTAAAACCTTTGCTATCTATTTTATCATCCGCTTCACCCGCCATATTGAATTTCTTATTTATTTCTTCTTGATTACAACTTAGGTGGATTTATTGAAAAATACGACAATATAAACTTTGATAATTACCAATTATACGCTTAGAAACATTACGGACATAACATATGAACTACTAATGCATATTTATCCAGCAATTAACTTTATCAATTAATATATAACATTTTGTATTATCATCTTTTAATAACAACCAGTGAACACCTATTAACAACCAGGTACAAGAATTCTCACAGAGCCAAGAAAAGTAATGCTTCTACAACGAAGTATTTTCAGTAATGACCGTGATCCTTCTGATATCACACGAAAACGAACCATTTTTGTATAAGAGCCTCCCACGCCATTCCACGTTCAAGTAAGCAGGTGGNCTCCTACTTACCAACCTCGGTGGCACCTCTCTCCTACTTACCAACCTCGGTGGCACCTCCCTCCTACTTAGCAACCTCGGTGCCAGCCCACAGTCGTGAATTTGAAGAGTTCCGCCTGCCGCCGGCTATTTTGCGTATTCGTGGCCCCAAAACGCATGTGAGCTATAAGGTCGAACCAAACTCACTCGCCACATATCTCATAGCCTCTACGCGCAGTCTTTCCGTCGGCAACTCGCCTGAACGTAGTAACTTTAAGTGACATACGTACATTTTACGGCGCGTTAATAAAAATAAACGTTCCATGCGTGTTTGAAAAAAAAAACTGTAAAGTTATTATAACTTTGGGAGTTAAATGCATCATGTAAACAAACATTTTAGCCATTTACGTCTTATAAATAACCCCTGGAGTTGAAATGAGAACTTGAAACTTGTCTTTGGGCACGAAAAGTTTCTGAAATGATTTTCGTGTTCAGACACCAATACAAATTAGCCGACAGTATTTTAATCTTGTTTTTTGTACTAAAACCTTTGCTATCTATTTTATTAGCCGCTTCACCCGCCATATTGAATTTCTTATTTATTTCTTCTTGATTACAACTTAGGTGGATTTATTGAAAAATACGACAATATAAACTTTGATAATTACCAATTATACGCTTAGAAACATTACGGACATAACATATGAACTACTAATGCATATTTATACAGCAATTAACTTTATCAATTATTATATAACATTTTGTATTATCATATTTTAATAACAACCAGTGAACACCTATTAACAACCAGGTACAAGAATTCTCACAGAGCCAAGAAAAGTAATGCTTCTACAACGAAGTATTTTCAGTAATGACCGTGATCCTTCTGATATCACACGAAAACGAACCATTTTTGTATAAGAGCCTCCCACGCCATTCCACGTTCAAGTAAGCAGGTGGGTCGTTAAGTTCATTTCGCGTTAACTCTGTCAACATGTCTTATAAAATCGTAGGTCTTTGAAATTGTATTTGAGAATGGCTCTTGCCTGATAAGTATTAATGCAATGCTGTCATTACGTGGAATCTGGAAAGCACTCGTGTGGGGTCATATGAACTCATGAAACCACTTATAAAGTCTATTCACCGTTTATCTACACTTTTAGAATCAAGACTTTGAAAGGTAACCCCGTGTATTACGTGTTTGGTGGTTTCTTAACTATGTAAGTCATCACGTGCGTTTTATAAATCTACCAATATTATTTTTGATTGAATAGGATATTTAATTATATTTTATCACTATACTACAACATTTAAATTATTTTTAATATGAAGAAAAACAGGGAGAAAATAGGTAACGGCTAGTAAAAAATAGTTCTTAAGTAATATATGATATAAGTGACTGCATACGAACGCTGTGCGTTGCCTCTTTGGTGTGATTTTCTAAACATTGTTAAGAATTGTTTCGATGAGGTGGAGAAATAGCCCGAAAATAGAACTTTAACAGGACTTCAAAAAATGTATGTAACCGCGAATGGGCTATCGAAAGACAGTAAGTTTACAAAGGAATGTTTTCAATAAATATTTTCACTAATGCGCAAAAAATTACGTCATACCGCTCACTTAAATTGATGTGGATTTCTACCTATGGAATTTATTTAATTTTTGAAAGTTTTAAAAGAAATTAATTTATTTTGTCATACACGTATGCACAAAATTAAAACTTCAACATCCATTACAAACGTACGAAATTGTTAGCTGATATTATTACAAATATACATTCCAGACAGGCGCTGATAGGAATAAAAATAAATACAGGAAAACCAAAGAAAAAATACGTTTTAACTTCTTGAATATGGCTGGTTTTGTTACTGCGTTATTTTTAAGTAACAATGAAGTAGATACGAATCATTTTTATTCAACGTGAGAAGTTTACTGCGCTGCCTATACCTTAATATAACGATAACGCAAAGTTAACGCAATGAGGTCCGTGTGAATTACAATTGTAACCAACCCTACTGAAAGAGGGACGTAGCGGTTGCCAGATGCAAAGAAGGTAAGTATGTAAGACTTAACGCTTCGTCGATGGCAAGGTCATTAGAGGAAGAGCACGGTGCTTAGTGAAGCAGGAATGGGGAAGGAATCGGCCATGTATAGGCTGTTCATGGTAAACTTGAAACTCTGCAATTTTTAGGGGTTATGTTTTATATTAGTTATAGATATTTTAATTATATATAATTAGAGAGCACTTGCTTATGTTGCCACTTTCTTCAATATGATTTCTAAAGTTGGCATTATTATATCTGTTAACACTATAATCTTCGGTTATTTTAATAGTTTCTTAACATAAAGATCATATGTAAATATTTTTCATTGGTTTCNGTTAACACTATAATCTTCGGTTATTTTAATAGTTTCTTAACATAAAGATCATATGTAAATATTTTTCATTGGTTTCTAGACAGTATTCAGTATTAACATTTTGTTTGTTATTTTTCATAATCCTGGTTGTNGTAAATATTTTTCATTGGTTTCTAGACAGTATTCAGTATTAACATTTTGTTTGTTATTTTTCATAATCCTGGTTGTCTCTCGTCGCGCCCTTGCTTATGGGCGGAGATATGTGTCATAGTCAGGCGATAGCCAATCGGAGGACAGGAGACAACATAAGTAAGCAGCAATAAAATAGAACTAATTTTTTGTGACAGAATTTTTCTTACGACGGCCAAAGATGGGTGTGTGTACGTCAAAATAAGTTTTAATGATATAATAAAGAATAATATATATGTTTATTATTACAATAATTGCGACATGTTTTTTTAAGATTAGTTGTTATTAATGGAAAATAAAGAAGATTTACTGTATTAAATTTGAGAAGATTGATAAAAAATTTGTTGAATGTGTTGAAGAAATTAGAAAACGTATTAAATTAAAATAATTTAAAGTTGAGAATTGCGACGTTTATATTTTAAGCAAAATGTTATAAACGGCGCCCAACGCGATAATTGTACATTTGTGAATATGTTTAAAATGTAACAACTGGCGATCCAGCGAGTGGCTGGAGCACAACTTCGAGATCTTCTAGAACGTCGGGAACTTACGAGCTTCAGAGTTGAGAACTCGGTAAAGGGAAGGACTGCGCCCTAGAAACAATCTTCGGCTACAATTGAAGACGAATATATTTTGACAGAAGATAGACGTGTTTCCCTCAACGCGGGACGCCATGGAGTTCCGGGAAGCACAAGGCTCGAGCAACGAGAACAATTTTTGTTGTGTTTTTTACAGGTTAGAAGAGAAAATGTTGTGAGCGCACACTGGTAACCAATATTGTTTTTATGATTTTCAAGAGCGATAGCGAGGAGGAAAGGACAACTTCTGTAGAATTTGCACAGTAAATTACAGTCGAAAAGCAAACAATTCATATAGAAGGCACTTTAGGTTTGTTATTAGAGAAAATTGAAACAATAAGGGAAAAAATGCAAACTGATAGTGAGGTCATTAAGGANAATTGAAACAATAAGGGAAAAAATGCAAACTGATAGTGAGGTCATTAAGGAAAAAAATGCAAACGGTTAGTGACCGTCTAGAAGAAAGAATTGAAACGGAGTTTGACCAGTTGAAAGACAAATTAGAAAGTTTTGAAAATATAATTAATGAAGCAGAATTACAAATATCAGTAGGTATACAGAAAATTCGGACTTGATAAACAAGGGTAGAAGAAATCGTATAACATCAAAATATAGATATCGCACAGGTCGAACAACTTTAGTTAAAGGAAAGAATAGCTTAAAACCTTGAAAATATCTCAAAAAACACAGATGGAATTGAAAAAAAATGGGTTGAAGTTGGTGAACAAGAGAGAGAAATTGAAATTTAAGGAGGTCGGGTAAAGGGAACAGAGGAAAATGTGGAAAAGAAGTTAGAACAGGTTTTTGGAGAAAGTCCAGCAATCCTAACTAATATTATAAATGCGAAAGTGTGTTTGTTTGTTTCTTTGCTTAATTGTCCTTCTTTCTCGTCCCAACGGAGCCACGGATCGACGTGATTTTTTTGCACAGAGATAGTTGGAGGGCCGGGAAGTGACATAGGCTACTTTTTATCCCGAGAAAATATCTCATTCCCTCAGGGAAATATTTTTCGTAAAAATAGCGCTCGGGGTACAATGCTGCGTCAATGCAAGTTGTTAGTGTATGATGAAAGCACAATGTCACACAAAAAAGTGATAGAGGCCCTAAACTGAACTCTACAGGTTGTAGGAAATAATACACACATTATGGGAGGAATGGTTGTATTACTGGCTGGTGACTTCCGCTAAACTCTACCGGTGATTCAAAGGGGCACACCTGCAGATGAAATCAAAGCCTGTCTGAAGTCGTCAAGCTTTTGGGCAAATGTCAAGAAATTCAGTTTAACGACAAATATGAGAGTGCACCTCTACAATGACGTTGATACAGGACATTNGGGCAAATGTCAAGAAATTCAGTTTAACGACAAATATGAGAGTGCACCTCTACAATGACGTTGATACAGGACATTATACTGATACACTATTCAAAATTGGAGATGGGCGGTTAGAAACAGATGCCGAGGGCTGTGTGTCACTAAGGGGGATTTTAGTAATTTGATGCAGTGTGATACGGAACTGATTGCTAGCGTTTACCCAGATCTACAAAGAAATATAAATGACTACCAAAAAATTACGTCGTTAGTGCTCTGTTATATGTTTATGATCAGTGTCTGTCTACTAAAAATACCGTTATTTATCCCTATAAGTTTGTTACTCTAACCACGCGAGCGAAGCCGTGGGTAAAAACTAGTATGACAATATATAGAGAATTTCAGGGAAGAAATTAAGGCAGTTAGAAAATAACGTAAACAACATTGTGAGGCAAAGTATAATAAATTATGAGAACAAGGGTACGTATCAATAGATGATAAGAATGCTTTTTTTTTATCTCGTGAAGTTCTAGCTTTTTAAAGTAGTGGGGGAAAAAAATTGGGAACCATTTAAATACATAAACGAGGACAAGGGAATTTTTAAATTCCGCGTGATATGGGAGGGGGGGGGGTTCAAATAATTAATAACAATTTGAATATAAGGTAAGAAGTGAGAAAATGGGATGGGTAAGCTGTGAATGTACACACAATATGAGAAAAAGTCAGGAAAAGGGAAAGAAAGAAAAAATCAATGTGGGGTATGAAGAAAAACAGAACAAATCCGCAGAAATAGGGTGAGATTGAAGAAAACAAGAGGAAGAATTTTTTTGGAGGCATACAAAACAAGAAAAATTTGGAAAAAGGCACAGAAAAAAGAGGGCCAAAGTTAAGTCAATAGAGGAAAGAAACTTGTTGAAGTACTGCAGGAGTAAATTAAGAAGAAAAAAGAAAAGAAAAAATATGGTTAAAGTTGGATCAGGAATGAGAAGTGGGAAATTGAAGTGCTGTATGAGAAAAGTAATAAAGAAAANAAAAATATGGTTAAAGTTGGATCAGGAATGAGAAGTGGGAAATTGAAGTGCTGTATGAGAAAAGTAATAAAGAAAAGGAAATGAAAAGGGGATAAAAATGAGAATGGTGAGAAGTAAAGGAAAAAGAAAGAAAAGTAATTAAAACAGACTATATTCGAGTTAGAATGGGAGAATAATGGCATTTATTTTTTTGAAAAGGATAATTATTTGAGAAATGTAATGATTTTAATTCTGTAAAAATTTGTAAAATAAGAAGGTATTAAAGGTAAGAGTTGTATTTAAGGCAAAAAAATCGTAAAATCACAATGCAAAGAGAGATCAATTTTATTGAAAGGAAATTTTTTTTTAAACATACAATAAATATTTTAGTTAATAAAAAAATTCTTGAAAAAATATGCAAAAAAAAAATTTAAAAGTAAAGAGCAAATGTTACTAAAGAAAGTACAGAATTTAAAGTCAAATAACAATAGAGAATTTTATCACGGAATAGTCACAGTAAAAATGGAAACAAAATGCAAATAAAAATGTATCAATATTAGGTTAGTGGTTCTATGGTATTATGATAGCGTACACCAACAAAATTGTCAAAGTTATATATGAGTCACATAATCTATAAATATATTAGAAATTACAAATGAAACATCTGTCACACGCATCAGACCATATAAATAATCATAATAATAATCACAGATGTAAATTATGACTCTAACAGAATGTGTAAAACAATGTGGGTAGAGTGATATGTATAGCTGCTATCATGGTTGTTAATAATTTTTTTAAATAACAAAAAAGGCATAATCGAGTGGTGAGGGAAACAGTTGTCTTATAATAATATGAATATAAAAATAATTTTTATAAAATAAGGATGANAAAATATGGTTAAAGTTGGATCAGGAATGAGAAGTGGGAAATTGAAGTGCTGTATGAGAAAAGTAATAAAGAAAAAGGAAATGAAAAGGGGATAAAAATGAGAATGGTGAGAAGTAAAGGAAAAAGAAAGAAAAGTTATTAAAACAGACTATATCCGAGTTAGAATGGGAGAATAATTGCATTTATTTTTTTGAAAATGATAATTATTTGAGAAATGTAATGATTTTAATTCTGTAAAAATTTGTAAAATAAGAACGTATTAAAGGTAAGAGTTGTATTTAAGGCAAAAAAATCGTAAAATCACACTGCAAAGAGAAATCAATTTTATTGAAAGGAAATTTTTTTTTAAACATACAATAAATATTTTAGATAATAAACAAACTTCTTGAAAAAATATGCAGAAAAAATTTAAAAGTAAAGAGCAAATGTTACTAAAGAAAGTACAGCATTTAAAGTCAAATAAAAATAGAGAATTTTATCACGGAATAGTCACAGTAAAAATGGAAACAAAATGCAAATAAAAATGTATCAATATTAGGTTAGTGGTTCTATGGTATTATGATAGCGTACACCAACTAAATTGTCAAAGTTATATATGAGTCACATAATCTATAAATATATTAGAAATTACAAATGAAACATCTGTCACACGCATCAGACCATATAAATAATCATAATAATAATCACAGATGTAAAATATGACTAACAGAATGTGTAAAACAATGTGGGTAGAGTGATATGTATAGCTGCTATCATGGTTGCTAATAATTTTTTTAAATAACAAAAAAGACATAATCGAGTGGTGAGGGAAACAGTTGTCTTATAATAATATGAATATAAAAATACTTTTTATAAAATAAGGATGANCATAATCGAGTGGTGAGGGAAACAGTTGTCTTATAATAATATGAATATAAAAATACTTTTTATAAAATAAGGATGAAATGGTAGAACGAAAGATATCAAAAGTAACGTAAAATTAACTTAATAAAACACATAATTATTTTTGTGGAAAACCAAGGATATAAAGGTTTTGGCAATTAAAAGGTCAAGTTAATGTTTTATTTTTCATAAATAAACTATTGTAAAAATGTAACATGGATATACAAAAATTGTGAAATCTGTATTTTATTGTAAAACACATATTGGAGTAATTGTAGGAAATAAACACTTAGATTGATTTCGGTTTGTATCAAACCGAGAGGGGTTTATGTAACATTGCAATTTTTTGATCCATCAATGTGCGCCACCTCTCGTGAAAATGCTGTGACGATGTCCGCCTCATCGCTGGCAACGAACCGTGGACAACCTCGGAGACTACTGCGAAGGATGTTAAACAGCTCGTACAAGTTCTATACGGACCGTTCACATGAGTGTATGCAGTTTGTACGAGAATATATCAATCAAACGGTGATTTCTTTGTTCCTTGCCGGACATTCCTGCATCCATACCTCATGTGGTGTCATCTTTAAAACATACACGTCGTACACTTTCTACTGTACGTAGTACATTTCCTGTGTTGGGTCGTTTTCGGCAGATAAACAGTAGTTGCCATGACTTCTGAATCAGCCCTCGTATATTAAGAATATTATATATGTACACACTCACATGCCACATAAAGTGGACAATCAGAGACAGTGGTATTGTTTGGTTTTCACTCACATTTGTGACGTCATTTCAGTCGCAGTTAAGTTTAACGAATTGAGTGTGTTAGTTGTTACTGGTGTTCATCCTGCATAATTATCTTGTAGCACCGTAGTGGTTTATGAGTAAAGAAAAACTGTTGGTGTACGATGTCTTGTTTTTTCTGAAGTTGTTTTTAAATGCACTTTGTGAAACCCGAAGCAGCTGGGCTTTGTTTACAACGCGAGCTCATCAACTAACGCCGTGCCGGTGTACTGAAAAGAGCCAAGTATTCTTCCACAATCTCTACGTCTTGATTACTTTTCAGCATTTGCATTTCCACCGGTGCCAAGATTTTACTCTCCGCACTTCCGTCTAATGATTTCACGGCACGTAAGCTATTTGAATGTTTAGTCTTTTAGAATGTCAGCCAGTAATATTCGAGAAGAAGCATCTAACGGACTGCGTATGAAGTACTATAGAAAATATGTTTTTATCAAAATTTAAAATACGAGTTTTTAATTACATTTGAAATAAGTTTCTNTATGAAGTACTATAGAAAATATGTTTTTATCAAAATTTAAAATACGAGTTTTTAATTACATTTGAAATAAGTTTCTAACAGATGAATTTAATATAACTACAGTTTAAAAATAATAACATGAGGCATTTATTTAAATATTAGTATTTTGAAAATCAATTTGTACGATGATTTATTTTAAAATACCGACTTGGAAATACACCTCAAATTATCAAGCCAAAAAAGAAAATTAGCTATAGGAAAAATTTCGTATTCTTATTTTATTCAGAACAATTCTATATTTTTTAATTAAACGCGAAAGATAAATAGTTTTCGACACGTAGTGTTTTAACCGTTTTACTAAGAATAATGTGTTTGTTTAACAGTGATTGCGATACCTCTAAGAACCCTGCAGATTTATTGTTATATGTTAACGTGAATACGTCTTTAAAATCAGACTGACACATACAGGTTCGTGTTAAACTGCTAATAAATTAATCTCCACGTTAAGATAACGAACGACAGATTTATCGTGAAATTCCATTTTATAGTTTTTTTTCCGCACGAAAAGGTATATTCCTTTTCGTTGTAGCTATTAGCTCAACTTTATATAACACGCGTTCTTATTGGTTAGTAGATCATGTTCTCTATGAAATGCGTCGAAGAAAAGCTTGTTGTTATTTTTTCCTATGTTGTAGTTGAGGTGGGTTGAGGTTATTATATTAATGAAACGGGCAAGGTGTAATGTTTTTATCTCTGAGGATGAAAGTTTGATGGTTAATTAATAAAAAAAAAAGGATTTGAGAACAAGTAAACAGATGCCATAACATGGCATCAATCCACCTGAGACCAAGGAACGGATTTTCAGTTCCAAAAATTTTGGTGTGAATTTACTATAAAATGCAACCATTACTGAAAAATGTTTTACCCCTCGCAAATATTTTGGTGGTGGAAAATTTACAACAGCCAAATGTTTAATTTCCAAAGTGGTCTTCTACCAAGAACATCAAATAATTTGAAAGCAAAGTGCGATAATCTTGAAGTGGCAGCTCACAACAGAAACGACAGTAGGCGGACAGGCGTTGGGGGAGCTACAATAATGGAAGATACTGTGGCAGACCACATAAGATGATTGTTGCCTTGAGCCATCCAAGGACCGCCTGCTGAATCCAACTGCGGCGCGGCAGAAGATAGGCACGTGTCTAGTTTATTGTCAAGTTGTAGTCAATTGTACACTCTTGCAGCTCTGTTGATACTAGGCGTGGTGTAGATATTCGCATAGCTTAGTAGGTCGTTCACCAATGTGAACGTAGGTCGTTCAACTTCCACTGCACCCTCCGGAAACTTACCTAGGCCTGCCCAGGTTAGTTTAATATTTTGTTATGTTTAAGTCAGTCACATTGAAAATTCATTGCTTTCATGTAGGTATGAAACAAAATGTTTTAGTATTTTGTAATATTCATTATATCTTTCGCTCAGTTGTTGCAAAGTTATGTTATTCTAATCCTCAAACACATTATTTACGCTTGAAACTTCACGCGAAACCTAAACTCACTAACGACGACTTCGGGTGACAATTAGTTGACGAGAATTATAAAATGAACTTTAATATTGACAGAAACTGTAAGAAACACAAACGGATTTATTGCTTTTTTAAGTTATCGTTAAAGTCTAACAGGAAGTTTAACGCATACCTGTAAGAGTACGACAACTTCGGGTGACAATTAGTTGACGAGAATTATAAAATGAACTTTAATATTGACTGGAACTGTAAGAAACACAAACGGATTTATTGCTTTTTTAAGTTATCGTTAAAGTCTAACAGGAAGTATAGCGCATACCTGTAAGAGTACGACAACTTCGGGTGACAATTAGTTGACGAGAATTATAAAATGAACTTTAATATTGACTGGAACTGTAAGAAACACAAACGGATTTATTGCTTTTTTAAGTTATCGTTAAAGTCTAACAGGAAGTATAGCGCATACCTGTAAGAGTACGACAACTTCGGGTGACAATTAGTTGACGAGAATTATAAAATGAACTTTAATATTGACTGGAACTGTAAGAAACACAAACGGATTTATTGCTTTTTTAAGTTATCGTTAAAGTCTAACAGGAAGTATAGCGCATACCTGTAAGAGTACGACAACTTCGGGTGACAATTAGTTGACGAGAATTATAAAATGAACTTTAATATTGACTGGAACTGTAAGAAACACAAACGGATTTATTGCTTTTTTAAGTTATCGTTAAAGTCTAACAGGAAGTATAGCGCATACCTGTAAGAGTGAACCTAAACGCCGATATTTCTCCATCTCCAGTTTTGTATTCTCGACGTAAGCGGAGTTTTGTTAGTAGTAGTTAAGAGTTGTTCGGGAGCAGTTGTATAAAATTTTCTGTGTATTTAATTCGTTTTCACAGCGCCATGAAGGGGACACGTTGTCAAAAGAAGAGATATTTTTCAAGACCTGTTTTCAGGAATATTAATTCTTTCGATTGTCACGTTGCTAAGGATGATAGTGTATATATAATGTCTCTTGAATATATTTGAATAAGATAATTCACACTGGTCACTGTACTGTTGTGTGGATGCCTGAAAAAGCAAACCCATTCAGACGATATAAGTTCGTAACTAATAACACAATTGAAATGAACGTGGTCTCTTACCGTCAGGCACACAACCCCGATGAGATATGACCTTGAGTTGGCGCCGCGCTTGCACGAGGTGGGTGGGGGTCCGCCCCGACTGGTGGGAAGGTTCGGCGTAGACGAACATTGACTATCAGTATACCTTGTGACTCCGATGTGCCTTAACGGTCATTTCCGTACCAAACGAACATTTTGTCTAGACGTGTCGATTTAAATCATGAAAGCAAAGTGTAAATTTAATTATTTTCATTCCCATGTCTTAGAGAATACATTACCCGGTAAAAGAAAAGCGCTGACGTTAAACCCACAGCCACGTATTCCTGACACACCTACACCCCGATTATTTTTCAACAGAGATAAACGTTATATTAATCTTCCCAGAATATCTTAGCATCGGTTCATATACTTTGCGTAGTAATGAACACCACCGGCAGTGGAGAAATGAGAGAATGCGGTAGGTTTGACTTGGTTCCCGCCAATGGCAAGTCGACAGCCAAGCGCCACATGCCACTTTAACTTGGCCAAGTTCAGAGAACCACAACCCACAGAAGGCCATTCACGTTTTCAGGCAAGTTAGACCGCGTGGAAATTAAACTCAGTATACGCCATTAGCCACACGTGCTTGTCGCTGACACCTACTTCATGCGTGCGATTTCACATGTAAATGTCGTTTCGTGAGATAATACGCACATGGGTATCGACGCAATATATATTTTCCATAGAGTTGAAGCTACTTCCACCTGAGTTGTACAGATTGGTGGCTAGTAGGGTACTGAGTTACTGTACTTTGGTGCAGACTAAGGGCACCTGTAGTTGTTGCATAAGGGGTGAATAAATACTTGTATTATCAGGTAGTTCACACACAAGTGTTTTATTTGACTGAAAAATGACATGGGTATTTATACACGCACGAGCCTGAGCCTTCCCACACGTCGTAGGCCTGAAGGGCAGGTTGGCGGAAAACTATGCATCGGGGAAGGTTACTTGAATGGAGACGTTTTTACTTATCTGTGACTGCGGCTTCTGGTGAGTTGTCTTCGTTGGTTGGTGTAGCTGGGTCTGCCCGGCGTCCCCTTCTCGGAAGTCCGCGGTTTGTTTTCCGAGACTTGTGATGTCTCTGTGACCTCGGCTGGCCATTCCCCCCGGAGACCGTAGCGCATCACCTCTCCTACGTAGACGCTCCCGACTCCCCCGTCTCGCATCGAGCGCCGTAGAACTAACTTTCGTCTCGGCTGCGCTGGGCGGCCCCTTAAGTATNCCCGACTCCCCCGTCTCGCATCGAGCGCCGTAGAACTAACTTTCGTCTCGGCTGCGCTGGGCGGCCCCTTAAGTATCGCGCTTTGCGTCTCGATGTGCTGCTCCGTCACCATCCGGCACCATCGACTTCCTCTCGGGGTGGCGCCCCTCGTTATGGGGTCGCCACTTGACTCCCGACTCCTCGCTCTCGCGCTTCGCGTCCCGACTTGGCGATACGGCTGTTCTGTTCCCGTCACACGACTGCCTAATCTCGTGTATCGGCATCGCTCCTGCATATGGTCTCTCAGCGCGGGTTACAACTGACTCTACATCTTGGTTCTGATTTAACGCGTTTGTCACTATATTCCAACTACCTTTGTCAGTACTTTCTCACGAGAGAATTGGGGAGTTACCCTGTGTAACTCGGGCGTTTTTGTGCCTGATTTTGTGTCTTGTCAGCGGCTTGTGCGCTCCCACCAGAGAGGTGGAAGGGTGAGGGGGTGTCGCGGGGATTCCTATTGTACTCATTTCTGAGCTGTGGTCTGCACAAATTCTAGTCGGGNATGAAGTACTATAGAAAATATGTTTTTATCAAAATTTAAAATACGAGTTTTTAATTACATTTGAAATAAGTTTCTTACAGATGAATTTAATAACACTACAGTTTAAAAATAATAATATGAGGCATTTATTTAAATATTAGTATTTTGAAAATCAATTTGTACGATGATTTATTTTAAAATACCGACTTGGAAATACACCTCAAATTATCAAGCCAAAAAAGAAAATTAGCTATAGGAAAAATTTCGTATTCTTATTTTATTCAGAACAATTCTATATTTTTTAATTAAACGCGAAAGATAAATAGTTTTCGACACGTAGTGTTTTAACCGTCTTACTAAGAATAATGTGTTTGTTTAACAGTGAGTGCGATACCTCTAAGAACCCTGCAGATTTATTGTTATATGTTAACGTGAATACGTCTTTAAAATCAGACTGACACATACAGGTTCGTGTTAAACTGCTAATAAATTAATCTCCACGTTAAGATAACAAACGACAGATTTATCGTGAAATTCCATTTTATAGTTTTTTTTCCGCACGAAAAGGTATATTCCTTTTCGTTGTAGCTATTAGCTCAACTTTATATAACACGCGTTCTTATTGGTTAGTAGATCATGTTCTCTATGAAATGCGTCGAAGAAAAGCTTGTTGTTATTTTTTCCTATGTTGTAGTTGAGGTGGGTTGAGGTTATATTAATGAAACGGGCAAGGTGTAATATTTTTATCTCTGAGGATGAAAGTTTGATGGTTAATTAATAAAAAAAAGGATTTGAGAACAAGCAAACAGATGCCATAACATGGCATCAATCCACCTGAGACCAAGGAACGGATTTTCAGTTCCAAAAATTTTGGTGTGAATTTACTATAAAATGCAACCATTACTGAAAAATGTTTTACCCCTCGCAAATATTTTGGTGGTGGAAAATTTACAACAGCCAAATGTTTAATTTCCAAAGTGGTCTTCTACCAAGAACATCAAATAATTTGAAAGCAAAGTGCGATAATCTTGAAGTGGCAGCTCACAACAGAAACGACAGTAGGCGGACAGGCGTTGGGGGAGCTACAATAATGGAAGATACTGTGGCAGACCACATAAGATGATTGTTGCCTTGAGCCATCCAAGGACCGCCTGCTGAATCCAACTGCGGCGCGGCAGAAGATAGGCACGTGTCTAGTTTATTGTCAATTTGTAGTCAATTGTACACTCTTGCAGCTCTGTTGATACTAGGCGTGGTGTAGATATTCGCATAGCTTAGTAGGTCGTTCACCAATGTGAACGTAGGTCGTTCAACTTCCACTGCACCCTCCGGAAACTTACCTAGGCCTGCCCAGGTTAGTTTAATATTTTGTTATGTTTAAGTCAGTCACATTGAAAATTCATTGCTTTCATGTAGGTATGAAACAAAATGTTTTAGTATTTTGTAATATTCATTATATATTTCGCTCAGTTGTTGCAAAGTTATGTTATACTAATCCTCAAACACATTATTTACGCTTGAAACTTCACGCGAAACCTAAACTCACTAACGACAACTTCGGGTGACAATTAGTTGACGAGAATTATAAAATGAACTTTAATATTGACAGGAACTGTAAGAAACACAAACGGATTTATTGCTTTTTTAAGTTATCGTTAAAGTCTAACAGGAAGTTTAACGCATATCTGTAAGAGTGAACCTAAACGCCGATATTGCTCCATCTCCAGTTTTGTATTCTCGACGTAAGCGGAGTTTTGTTAGTAGTAGTTAAGAGTTGTTCGGGAGCAGTTGTATAAAATTTTCTGTGTATTTAATTCGTTTTCACAGCGCCATGAAGGGGACACGTTGTCAAAAGAAGAGATATTTTTCAAGACCTGTTTTCAGGAATATTAATTCTTTCGATTGTCACGTTGCTAAGGATGATAGTGTATATATAATGTCTCTTGAATATATTTGAATAAGATAATTCACACTGGTCACTGTACTGTTGTGTGGATGCCTGACAAAGTAAACCCATTGAGACAATATAAGTTCGTAACTAATAACACAATTGTAATAAAGGTGGTCTCTTACCGCCAGGCACACAACCCCGATGCGAGGTGACCTTGAGTTGGCGCCACGCTTTCACGAGGCGGGTGGGGGTCCGCACCGACTGGCGGGAATGTTCGGCGTGGACCAACATTTACTATCAGTATACCTTGTGACTCCGATGTGTCTTGACGGTCATTTCCGTACCAAACGAACATTTTGTCTAGACGTGTCGATTTAAGTCATAAAAGCCAAGTGTAAATTTCATTATTTTCATTCCCATGTCTTAGAGAATACATTACCCGGTAAAAGAAAAGCGCTCACGTTAAACTCACAGCCGCGTTTTCCAGACACACCCACACCCCGATTTTTTTTCAACAAAGATCAACGTTACATTAATCTTCCCAGAATATCTTAACATTGGTTCATATACTTTGCGTAGTAATGAACACCACCGGCAGTGGCGAAATGAGAGAATGCGGTAGGTTTGACTTGGTTCCCGCCAATGGCAAGTCGACAGCCAACTTGGCCAAGTTCAGAGAACCACAACCCACAGAAGGCCATTCGCGTTTTCAGGCAAGTTAGACCGCGTGGAAATTAAACTCAGTATACGCCATTAGCCACACGTGCTTGTCGCTGACACCTACTTCATGCGTGTGATTTCACATGTAAATATCGTTTCGTGAGATAATACGCACATGGGTATCGACGCAATATATATTTTCCATAAAGTTGAAGCTACTTCCACCTGAGTTATACAGATTGGTGGCTAGTAGAGTATTGAGTTACTGTACTTTGGTGCAGACTAAGGGCACCTGTAGTTGTTGCATAAGGGGTGAATAAATACTTGTATTATCAGGTAGTTCACACACAAGTGTTTTATTTGACTGAAAAATTACATGGGTATTTACACACGCACGAGCCTGAGCCTNTACATGGGTATTTACACACGCACGAGCCTGAGCCTCCCCACACGTCGTAGGCCTGAAGGGCAGGTTGGCGGAAAACTATGCATCGGGGAAGGTTACTTGAATGGAGACGTTTTTACTTATCTGTGACTGCGGCTTTTGGTGAGTTGTCTTCGTTGGTTGGTGTAACTGGGTCAGCTCGGCGCCCCTTCTCGAAAGTCCGTGGTTGGTTTTCCGAGACTTGTGATGTCTCTGTGACCTCGGCTGGCCATTCCCCCCGGAGACCGTAGCGCATCACCTCTCCTACGTAGACGCTCCCGACTCCCCCGTCTCGCATCGAGCGCCGTAGAACTAACTTTCGTCTCGGCTGCGCTGGGCGGCCCCTTAAGTATCGCGCTTTGCGTCTCGATGTGCTGCTCCGTC
>NQII01003940.1:28415-55329 GCA_002778355.1 Clitarchus hookeri
GGGTTACAACTGACTCTACATCTTGGTTCTGATTTAACGCGTTTGTCACTATATTCCAACTACCTTTGTCAGTACTTTCTCACGAGAGAATTGGGGAGTTACCCTGTGTAACTCGGGCGTTTTTGTGCCTGATTTTGTGTCTTGTCAGCGGCTTGTGCGCTCCCACCAGAGAGGTGGAAGGGTGAGGGGGTGTCGCGGGGATTCCTATTGTACTCATTTCTGAGCTGTGGTCTGCACAAATTCTAGTCGGGGCACCCCCTGTTTCCTTCGACGTGTGGCTTATCTGGCTGAAAGTTCTTCCCCGAGCAGCTGTATGCCTCGGGACATCCCCTGTGTCCTTCGTCGTCTCGGTTTATCCCCGGGGGTGAATCCAAGGGTTGAAAGTTTCGTGGACAGCTGCCTGCCGTGAATATGTATTAATAATATGGCAGGGTGTGGTAACAGCGCTCTGCCTATACTAGTATGCGACACGTGTCAAAGTAATGACATTCGATGTCCACATATATCAAATAGTGCTTATGCTAATATGGCCAGGAATNATGCGACACGTGTCAAAGTAATGACATTCGATGTCCACATATATCAAATAGTGCTTATGCTAATATGGCCAGGAATCAACAACACAAATATTTCTCACTTTTATAGTGAATAGCTACTCAAAATGTATCATTCTATAGACTGGTGATACACANCAACAACACAAATATTTCTCACTTTTATAGTGAATAGCTACTCAAAATGTATCATTCTATAGACTGGTGATACACACTATGCATGCCGATGTGGACAATATTGACCAACTATCGGTAATTATAAAAATTGCACATATTTATATCACCAACGTCTTAATATCGCAAAAAGTTTCATTTCGCCCAATCCCATGCATCGCGATTTTAATATATTAGTTACTATTTCAGGACTGAATAACATTTTATACATTATTGTAACGTGGACGACGTACCGCACTGCAATGTCACCCACTCTTAATGTTCAGAGAGTTCAGGATTCCATGACGATAACGAATGATTATATCATACCAAGTTCGATGGTAACTGAGGAGTTGTGAAGGCAACCTCAAAGCAGCTAAATGCCAGCTCACAATAATGTAAACACTGAATGGCGTAATAAGAGTGAGTTTGCCAGAGATTTATGAGCAGTAGTTGTTATAAGATTAAATGTTTCATTATAATTTCAATGCATTTATTGTTAACCAACTANAGAGATTTATGAGCAGTAGTTGTTATAAGATTAAATGTTTCATTATAATTTCAATGCATTTATTGTTAACCAACTGAAATTGTATTTTTTTTATATAAATTGTACAGACAAGGACAAGTTTTAGTTAAGAAAGGATTTTTTTTTTTCAAAAATTATCACAGTGCCATGTGATACACATATTAGCAACTGCCATCACATTCACAAATATGTTGAATATGTATGTGGATATAGAATGCATAAGACAGAAGACCTTCACAATGGGCTTAAAGTGTGCATACAACACCGAATACACACTGCGTAACTTACTTTCATCAGACGTTACTCTTGTTTTATATGTGTTTATGCAATCATCACTATAGTTGAGTGAACATTCGCAGATGTTATTTTTACTAAACCGACGATTAGGTGTATGTAGGAAATCATGTGGGGAAAAGCATATATTGAATATGAATACTAATATATTTTTCGGTAGCGAATATCCGGAAACCACACTCTTATTACATTACAGACATTACATAAATGTTGTAACGATTGACATTCCGCTTGCTTGTCAAATTTGAACTGTGCGCAGCAATAAGTCAGAAAGACTTTCTTGGTTTTCGAATAAACGTTGCCAACAACACGACTGGCTCTTGAATTTCGNAGAGATTTATGAGCAGTAGTTGTTATAAGATTAAATGTTTCATTATAATTTCAATGCATTTATTGTTAACCAACTAAAATTGTATTTTTTTTATATAAATTGTACAGACAAGGACAAGTTTTAGTTAAGAAAGGATTTTTTTTTATTTCAAAAATTATCACAGTGCCATGTGATACACATATTAGCAACTGCCATCACATTCACAAATATGTTGAATATGTATGTGGATATAGAATGCATAAGACAGAAGACCTTCACAATGGGCTTAAAGTGTGCATACAACACCGAATACACACTGCGTAACTTACTTTCATCAGACGTTACTCTTGTTTTATATGTGTTTATGCAATCATCACTATAGTTGAGTGAACATTCGCAGATGTTATTTTTACTAAACCGACGTTTAGGTGTATGTAGGAAATCATGTGGGGAAAAGCATATATTGAATATGAATACTAATACATTTTTCGGTAGCGAATATCCGGAAACCACACTCTTATCACATTACAGACATTACATAAATGTTGTAACGATTGACATTCCGCTTGCTTGTCAAATTTGAACAGTTCGCAGCAATAAGTCAGAAAGACTTTCTTGGTTTTCGAATAAACGTTGCCAACAACACGACTGGCTCTTGAATTTCGNCGCAGCAATAAGTCAGAAAGACTTTCTTGGTTTTCGAATAAACGTTGCCAACAACACGACTGGCTCTTGAATTTCGACGAGGTATTGCATGAAGATATGCCTGGCAAAATGTTATGAACCAGAAGTGATGGGAATATCCAGAGGTTGCTGTAATGGTTTCACACGCCCTCCTTCTGTGCGAGATGTGTGTCCTTCTCTGCTGAATCCTTGGCAGGACCAGGACACTGGCAAGTCCTAGGTGCGTTCAGCTCGGCAATTGTAAACTGTAACGGTGCCATGTAAATCAAATTGCTTCGCTAATATCGTGTAAATATGTAACTGCACGAATGAAAACATTTGGTAATATTTTATGTTTTAACATTTGGTCATTTTAATTAATTTTGTAACTGTAAGGTCATTACTGTAAACGCAGGAAAACTGAACATAATAACCAACTAAGAGCATACATATACCCAGATAGCAGTTTCACGCAACTGACTGCATTTTATAATGTGGGCGTTGTGTTTGTGGGAGATATGCGTAGCTGGTCCTTGCACTTCNTTTCACGCAACTGACTGCATTTTATAATGTGGGCGTTGTGTTTGTGGGAGATATGCGTAGCTGGTCCTTGCACTTCTTCGAGATGTCTGGCTCATTTCCACACTGCAGAGGGCATTGGCCANAAACTGTAACGGTGCCATGTAAATCAAATTGCTTCGCTAATATCGTGTAAATATGTAACTGCACGAATGAAAACATTTGGTAATATTTTATGTTTTAACATTTGGTCATTTTAATTAATTTTGTAACTGTAAGGTCATTACTGTAAACGCAGGAAAACTGAACATAATAACCAACTAAGAGCATACATATACCCAGATAGCAGTTTCACGCAACTGACTGCATTTTATAATGTGGGCGTTGTGTTTGTGGGAGATATGCGTAGCTGGTCCTTGCACTTGTTCGAGATGTCTGGCTCATTTCCACACTGCAGAGGGCATTGGCAAACCACCACGGAATCATTTTACATAAACTGTTGAACGTTATTTGAACACTTTTAAAAGACCGGTTTACGATCGACTTTCCCCCTCATGTTGTATCCTGCCGCTATATGTAAGAGTAACATCGCAATTCATGCGTAGGGCCAGTGACTTTTCGCGTAAAAATCGGAGCACACATTAGACTTCAATACTATATACACACCTCAGCTGTTGTTATACCTCCATTGGCTGCTGGTGCCGTGTCCGTCTTTGACAAGCCACAAAGTAACTCTACCTTTTTTAGCCAATCAAAGAAGCTGGACGACCCTACAGTGCTTTGGACTGTATCTTGTCTCGAAATATTTTCGCGAAATATCACTGCCCCTATTCATGCTCCATCCAAGTGGAAACCAAGTAATTGTTATGAACGTAAATGATAACTGAAGATTAAAGACAATGGAAACNTCATGCTCCATCCAAGTGGAAACCAAGTAATTGTTATGAACGTAAATGATAACTGAAGATTAAAGACAATGGAAACGCTTACTTGGTGGAAGCATATCCAACGTAAAATCGCCGTTTCCTCTACCTCTTTACCCAGTGACATAAATACAATGCCTTCACTAGTTCAACTGACCGCTTGGCAATCGACGTCTAGTCATTCCCTTCACCGCGCGAGACTCGTTTGAACTTACCTCTTAGTAACAGCTATCCTGAGAGAAACTTGTGAGGGCACCGGCTGCTAGATGGCTCGAACAGTGTTTCGCCCCTTTACTTACTTGGACGATAGATATGCACGTCAGAAACACTACGCACCTCTTCCAGGGTTCCTCCTGTCTTCGTCCTGGCTAGGCGTGGTTCAACTCCTGTCAGGTCCTTCGCAGGCAATATTAATGCTTTATCGTGAAACGCGAGGATTTTATTAGTGATTTACTTTTCATTTTCGAGCAGGTGAAGCGCAGACTAAATGTAATTTTATAATTGTGTGAAAAAGTGGCGTAACAATAAGGAGGAATATATATATATATATTAAACTTCGTAAATTGTCAAACAAACTGGTTTTGTTCACCAATATGCTTTGATATACCGTTTATAACTTCTAATTGAATGTTCCAACGTAATGCTGATACATTGAGAATAAACTATGGTTGTAGGGATCACCCAGATTGTTTAAATATGAACATCCATCCAATGGGCCATATGTACCTTTTATAATATCGTTAACATGGGTTGATATACCAACCGAACAATTAGTTGTATTCCTGCTTGTATTATAAGGTTGCCACATCAGAGCACTGCATTCCTACTACAAAACAGAGAGTACCTCCAACAAAACAAACANCTTGTATTATAAGGTTGCCACATCAGAGCACTGCATTCCTACTACAAAACAGAGAGTACCTCCAACAAAACAAACATAATAAAATTAGGACTGTTTCCGCGACAACTAGGATTGTAGTAATCTAAAAGAAAATTCTGTTGCGCTACACTCAAACCATATTACAGATATGCTCATTGCTAACAACAAAACCCTCTGTTAGGTTATTACAATTCTGATTGTTGTGCAAACAATTCAAATATAGTTGAAGTTGTTCTGTGGTTGGTACTATCTATTTTGTAGTTGGAACACATTGCTCTGCTGNAAACAATTCAAATATAGTTGAAGTTGTTCTGTGGTTGGTACTATCTATTTTGTAGTTGGAACACATTGCTCTGCTGTAGAAACCAGAAGCAAATGCAATCACAGCCAGCAATACAACCAACAGTTCTGTTGGCACTACTGTCTATTTTAAAGTACAGCTCATCAGAAGGCTGTTTCCATGTTGAAAGTCAACGTCATTCGTACAACCATGTTTTTTCACAGTGTACTTAATGTGTCGTCGCTTCTGGGTTATATAATTTTTCCATATTTTATGCAGTGTGTAATTTAGATATTGATAGCACCAAAATTAAATTTGTAACGAACGCAAAAATATTTTGAGAGGAGTGCCTATATGCTTGCACTTCCATCCTCAATAGTAGATGGTCAATTACGTGGCCCTTCTTTACATGGAGACGTTGTTTCACCTCTGATATCAAATAAAAGAGTTATTTTTTAACAGTCTAAATTGAGGAGTCGTAAGCGGAATGGCATTTGAACAACAAGCCTTCCCTTCACCCCTGTAGAGTTTATCCATTTTCTCTGCAGGTGGTGAACCATTAAACAAATGCAAATACTGCGAACTCCCGGACGCGTTTCGCAACTGCAGAGTGTCAAGAAAGCCGGAAACTCAAAGCAGCAGTATTGGATTCTGGAAGAACAGACTGGATGAGAGTGAGATTTAAAAAATAAAATGAGGCTACTGGAGTCGTGTCCTACTTTTTTTTTTGTATTAACTAAAGTTTCATTCCAAGTTTTAACCAGACTCGTAATGTAATGGGAATCCTCCTTTCTTCTTCCCTTCGTCCTTATGATGCCATAAGGGCGCACTCGTTCTGAATCCTTAAAGAGACTTGTTAAAAACTTGCTGATAAAGTCCCTTTCGAAATTTTTACTACTGGAATTTTTAGCACAGCCTCGCATCGCCTGAAGTTTATTTTTACTTTATGAATTTTTGCTGAGACAAGTTTAAGGCAGGAATTTTAAATTTTCCCATAGGTGAATACCGTATGTCGCAGAGGACGAAGGTACCTACATCATTAATATTGTTTCGAGACCTCTAACATAAAACCATTACTTACAAATTTGGTACTGATATTGCCGTGGTATATTCATCCTCAAGACTTTCATTATTATATGTGCGTATTAAAATATTTTCTCACAGAAATGCGTGTCTGTTCAGGTAACAGTTTGAATGTTTCTGAATATCAAAACAATATCAAACAAACAGGTTTAAATCTTACCTACGACGTGTTGCTACACTTTTTAAGTGTCAGTACATTCACGGCAATAGTTACGTAAATGTACAGTTAACATATCGAAACGCGATCCGTAATAAAAAGGGAGTTGAGTTTCATTAATACAACGTACAGAACTTCTCCTTATATACTTAATCTTTGGATTTCGCAAAATAATTGTGCAATTTTTTTAAAACGCACATTGTTAATAAACATTTAATGGGGTAAAAATTTTTTCCAGCGGATTTGTGGTGACTTTATGATGTTTCTCGGGTCTTGATAAGTTAGTTTTACGTCCCAGCAAGCTACACAGGCAGGCAGGCAAGGAGGACTCCACACAGCCCGTATCTGTGAGAACGCCCACGCTTACTACACACGTGTCGGATGCACCGGATGCTGGAGTGACTGGATGTTACGGAGAGGTTTCTCATTCCAGCTGCGCCTGGACTCTTCAAGCGCTGCTTCCCAGCACAGGTCAGTTTTCTCTGTGGCCACAGTCTGACCTTCCGGAAGAGCATTTGTACATCCCCGTGCCATCTATCGGCAGCTCTGGAACTATCTTCTAGTGCAGCGTTTCCTAACTTTTTTCAGCCACGAACCCCTAGGAAATCAAGCACAATTTTCAAAAACCCTCTTAATAAAAAACGGCAAAAAATTTTGGACTATTAATTTTAGTACTACAAATACAAAACAAATATATACTTTTTTTTCATAAAAAATACGTCAATGTGAAGGTTGGTGTTGCTTTTTTGCAACTAAGTTAGTGATATTCGGGTTGATGTTACTGCTAAGTTGTAATCTCAAATAGGGTTCCACTTGTAATCTGTTCAGTCACGGCACGCACTCACTTCAGTCAGTCTCGCACACCGCCCGCTGGCGCACGTTCGTCGTGCCAAGTAAGCGTAGCGATTACCAGACACCTGGTGGCATCTATTAATTATTGTGTAATGGTCCAGAGATGAGACTGCGGACCCCCATACATACACTCGCGGACCCCAGGTTAAGAAACACTGTTCTAGTGTATCCTTCCACCAGCTACGCTCCAGTTCCTACTAGACGAACTTCTCGGCGCCAACAGCAGCGGCTACGGCGACATCAAGCAAGGCTGTAGTCGCGGAGTGTGTGTTAACTTTCTATACACGTAGCTGGCTTGTTGATTTGGAAATGTAGTCAAGCGCGATGTAGCCAACTAGTTTTTTCATTTAATTCTGGTGACCTCCGGCAGAGTGCAGGCATGCGTGCTTTCAAGTAGTGTCGTTTGAACTCTTCTTTATGGTCCTCATAAGGTTCTTCTCCTTCTTTTTCTTTCTGGATGATTTCCCGAATAAAGATGCGTGGCTCATGTTGGTGTCCGAGTTTTATCAAACACGGCAGAGCAATCAGATATAAACATTTTTTAAATAATTTTTGTCAGTTTTGTATAACTAATTTTTTTATCAAGTTGCAAGATGGTCTCTAAAATAACCTTTTTTAAATCAAGATTAAATTTTGTGATTTCGTATTAATTTGGCCTATAGAATTTGGTATTTAATATAAATGACGTATGAAATACTAAGATACTGTTAGTATCACTAATGAGGAAATCATGTGAGGCGCCCGGATAACGTTGTTGTTAATTGCTAATTACAAATTTAATTTTTGATTTTTTAAAATCTAAATTTAACAAACTTAAAATATTCTTGAAAGAAATGTATTGATGTAAGTAATGATTTGATCTATGAGAGATGCAGTTATGTTTCAATGTTCCAATATAGATTTTTTTATTTAATGGAAAATACAATGGTCGTGAATCTGCTGAAAGTTTGTTCTTATATTTAATTAAACTCCTAGTGGTATAAATTGTAGAAAATTTCCTCTGATTAACTTTTAATTATATAAGACATATTTATTTAGTCTGATGGTAATGTGCATTTATAATTAATTGCGCCACTGCTTTCCAGTATGCAATTTATATGTAATTTATAAACGTGACAAATGGTTATTGTTTTGTTATTGGTAGTGGCACAGAATAATAACGAGTCTACACAAAAGTATAATTGCTGCGGAATTTTTGGATTTCCACGACAGACAAACCTATTACTTAAAATCTCAAAAATTACCTTCAGGCACCTGTGAAAATTGGCAGCACCTAAAACACACCAACAGTGAAACTGGAAAAGATACATTTGTCAAATTGATATAAATACCAGGTTTAAAGACAACATTTCCACAAGAAGGTGACAGACGAGGAGTAAGCGACACGAATTCCAAATTTATATTAATATAATATGGCAGAAGAATTTGTTTGTTTGTTTGAATGGGCTAATCTCTGGAAACAGCAGTCGGCTTTGAACAATTCTTTTTGGATTTGATAGCTCATTTCTTCACGATTGTTATAGGCTAATCAACATCACTATACGACCCTTAGAAGCCGAGCAAAAAGAAAGAAAGTCAGAAAAAACGTTAAGCGAAAACGAAGTAATACCGCGGGCGGGCAATGCGATGCGGTGAGTCGGCGGCCGAGGGCGGTCACCCGACGAGAACCGAACAAGAGCCGAACCGAACNAGCGGGTGGGCAATGCGATGCGGTGAGTCGGCGGCCGAGGGCGGTCACCCGACGAGAACCGAACAAGAGCCGAACCGAACATTGCCGAGAACAGCCGAACTTTGCACGACTACGAGGTACCATGCCGCACGGCTCAGACGAGCCAAACCGAGCATTACTGAGAACAGCCGAACTGTGCACGCCTACGAGGTACGATGCCGCGCGGCTCAGACGAGTCGAACCGAGCATTACCTAGAACAGCCGAACCGTGCACATCTACGAGGTACCATGCCGCGCGGCTCAGATAAGTCAAACCGAGCATTACTGAGAACAGCCGAACCGTGCACATCTACGAGGTACCATGCCGCGCAGCTCAGACGAGCCGAACCTAGGATTACTGAGAACAGCCGAACCGCGCCCATCTACGAGGTACCATGCTGCGCGGCTCAGATGAGTCGAACCGAGCATTACTGAGAACAGCCGAACCGTGCACATCTACGAGGTACCATGCCGCGCATCTCAGAAGAGTTGAACCGAGCATTACTGATAACAGCCGAACCGTGCACATCTACGAGGTAACATGCCGCGCGGCTCAGATGAGTCGAACCCAGCATTACTGAGAACAGCCGAACCGTGCACATCTACGAGGTACCATGCCGCGCGGCTCAGATGAGCCGAACCGAGCATTACCGAGAACAGCCGAACTGTGCACATCTAAGAGGTACCATGCAGCGCGGCTCAGACGAGCCAAACGGAGCATTACCGCGAACAGCCGAACTGTGCTCGCCTACGAGGTACTATGCCGCACGGCGCAGATGAGCCGAACCGAGCATTACCGAGAACAGCCGAACTGTGCACATCTAAGAGGTACCATGCAGCGCGGCTCAGACGAGCCAAACGGAGCATTACCGCGAACAGCCGAACTGTGCTCGCCTACGAGGTACTATGCCGCACGGCGCAGACGAGCCGAACCGAGCATTACCGAGAACAGCCGAACTGTGCACATCTACGAGGTACCATGCCGAGCGGCTCAGACGAGCCGAACCGAGCATTACTGAGAACAGCCAAACTGTGCACGCCTACGAGGTACCATGTCGCGCTGTGCAGACGAGCCGAACCGAGCATTACCGAGAACAGCCGAACTGTGCGCGCCTACGAGGTACCATGCCGTGCGGCTCAGATGCGTGGTCGGCTTCCTTCGCAACAGTCATGTCCTACACGGAATTTTTCAGAGCTTATATACGTTGGTTGAATAATTTTAATTTTTTTTTTTTTAGTGGGTCAATAATAGAAATTAGGTTTTTAAAAATAGGTTTTACATTGTTTATAATGTTTAATTTGTAAATACTTATATATAAACACATTGTTGTATCTATTAGAATTTGTATTTAATTTTTGTTTAGTTGGTTAGTACTCAGTAATTAGGTATGTATGTTACAGTTTATGTTTTTAACTGATAGGTTTGCAGTTCAGGCATAAGTATCACTACGTTCGTTTTTCTGAATTTAATTATTTTGGTTTATTTGTACTTAGGATGTAACAATATAAAAGTGAGTTTATGGATTGTTTGATTAGTTAGTTGTATATACATTTGTATAATAATTTGATTTAATATTCTTCTTTGTTAATTTCATATCTTTTTTTTTCTCTCAGTGTACAACCACGTTTTTTTTTGTCTGTTTAAATTTTTTGTTTAATTCAAAATGCCTTGAAGAAAATCTCAGCTTTCTCGGCATTATGCAACAGCAAAGCGCTTGAGACTTTTGCGTGGCAATGAAACGGAAAATCTAGCGTTGAACAAACTCAGCGTTTAATTGAATAGCATGCACGAACTTCTGCAAACCCTGCTCGAGAATCTAGCGTTGAACGATCTCAGTGTTTAATTAATCATTATGCACGAACTTCTACACGCCGTGCTCCCGAATCTAGCGCTGAACGTTCTCAGCGTTTAACCCAACAACGAGTAAGATCAAATTTTATTAGAGCACGTATGCAAACCAATATACAAAATTTGGCCTTTAATTATAATTTTAATTTACATTATTCCGCGATAAACGACGTTGACATTGGCAGAATGAATAATATTTGCAACAATTACCAAGCACGTAAATGGAAAACTGAAGCGCTCGGTTTATGTTGCAGTAGCGGCAAAGTAAATATCCCTAAAGTTCCGGAACCAACACCAGTTTTTAAATTATTATTATTAGGTATACATTCAGGTTAAAAACATTTTTAATGTCATACGAGACAATCTGGTACTCTATTTCAAATGACGTCATTTGGTGCCAAAGAAATTCGCGAGGGGAATTTTATGCCTTCATTCAAGATACACGGACAAGTTTACCACTTGATAGGAAATTTACTTCCTGCTCAAAGTGCGCTGCCCGAATTTATGCAAATATATTTCGTTTCCCAAGCTGATTAGCTATCTTTGCGTTCAAATTTAAATTCGAATCTACAAATTGATCTTATCGATCCATTGCAAGAAGAGCTTCACGATCATAATAGTTATATTCAAAGTTTCAAATATAATCTTGAAAACAGACCAGTGCACTATCTAAAACTAATTATACACGCTGATCTAAAACATCCCACCGATCACCGTGGTCGGTATAATGCGCCTACTGTAGACGAATTCGCTGTTCTTTCGGTAGATGAGGATAAAGGTCCGAGAGATATTGTGTTAAATACTAGAAATGGTCATCTTCAAAGCGTTTCTGAGTGACACTGATTGTATGACCCACTACAATATCCCCTGCTCTTCCCACGAGGAGATGATGGGTACTGCATCAACATTCAACAACAAAACGGTGCTGCACGACCTAAGACAGTATCATGTATGCAAGTTTATGCTTTAAGGCTTATGGTGAGAACAAATGATATGAACAGTTTACATTACTTTAGAGGATTATGTAATCAATATTGTGTTGATATGGCGGCATATCAAGAGTTTTTTTTAAAAACTCAATAAAATAATAGACCTCTTAACAAAAAAGAATATATTTGGACCAACTTAGGCCTTTGTTTATAGCGTGGAATGGCAGAAAAGAGGTTTACCACATGCGCACATTTTGCTATGGCTTACAAACAAAATGCGACCAGATTCTATAGATGACGTAATATGGACTGAAATACCCGATAAACAACAAGATTCTGAACTTTACAGCATTGTCATGAAAAACATGATCCATGGCCCTTGTGGACCAAATAATCCAACTTCACCATTGATGAAAGAAAACATCTGTTTGAAAAAATACCCAAGGAGGTTAATTTCTGAGACACAAACTGGTGATGATGGTTACCCAACCTATAGACGTAGAGCTCTAGACACCGGGGAAAATATAGGTTTCTTGCATGTAAGAGGAACTGATATTAACGTAGACAATAGGTGGGCTGTCCCTTATAATCCAGTTTTATTACGAATTTTCAACGCACTCATTTACGTGGGATTTTGCCAGACAGTCAAAGCTATAAAATATATATGCAAATACATTAACAAAGGTTCTGATCAAGTCACATTCACTGTGCAAAATGATAACGATGAGGTAGAGAAATATCTTAATGATCGCTATATTAGCACTTCTGAATCTGTTTGGAGAATTTTTCAGATTCCTACTCATGAACACTTCTCAACAGTCGTTCATTGAGCGGGGTCCATTTGCAATATTGACACAGAATTTACTTTAATGATGAAAACTTTCAGGATCGCGTTAATAATCCTCCTGCGTCAACTTTCACTGGATTTTTCGAGCTCTGCAGAAACGACGATTTTGCAAAATTTTGTTATACCATGAAGTACCGCAATATTACATCTGGAAAAGAAATACATTTTCTAGAAGAAAACTTGGCCAAGATGTTGATGGGTACCCTGGTTTAAAAAAAGACGCAGCTTTAGGCCTTGTCTATAATGTTCATCCAACTCAAACAGAATGTTTTTACTTAAGAATATTATTGATGAATGTGCGCGGACCAACGTCTTTCAAACATCTTAAACAGTTAATGGCATTATTTTAGCTACATTTTAAGGCGCTTGCAAAGAATTAGGATTATTAGAAGGAGATGAACACTGGGAAAATACTCTTTCAGACGCAACTATTTCTGAGTCAGCAGCAAAACTTACAGAGTTATATGGTATCATCCTAATATTTTGTCATCCATCAGAACCAATCGAATTATGGAGAAACATTTGTAATAATTTGTGTGAGGACATAATAAATACAGTTCGAAACGAAAATCATGACCTGCTAATGCCATACAATGATGAAATATACAATCAAGGTCTTATATTGATAGAAGACAAAATTCATGAAATGTGCGAAAAATATCTTACTAATTTCGGACTCCCGGCACCGATTCGCAATAATCCTAATAATATGGACCCTTTAGAAGAAGTTTTGCGGAGACCATGGTGGAGAATTTTGTTCAAAATAATTTGAAAAGTATTTTAAATCTAATGGAATCATTCACCAGAAAACTAACCCCTATACTCCACAACAAAATGGGATGTCAGAGCATTTAAATCGCACTATTGTTGAAAAGGCTAAGTGCTTATTATTTGACGCTTACATGAAGAAAGTTTTTTTCGGCAGAGGCAGTAAACAGAGCGGTTTACTTGCGTAATAGATTGTTAGTCTCAGGTTTGAACAAAACACCATATGAATATTGGTCAGGTGTTAAACCAGATGTGAGTCACCTAAGAATTTTTGGAAGTACTGTGATGGTAAATGTTCCGAAAGAAAAAAATTGGAAGTGGGACGAAAAGGACTAAAACAAATTTTGTTTGGATATGGAGAAAACACAAAGGGATACGGAGTGTACAATCCAAGCAACAGAGAAGTTATTACCAGCAGAGACGTAACAATAATGGAAAATATCAGTAGTGAGGTTCGTATTATGGTTAACAAGCCTGAAAGAGAAACAAAGGAAGACTGAGACTTAATGGGGGATGAAAATCAGAAGGATGATATCTTTAGTGACAATGGGCATTCAAGTCATTTTCTTCAAGATAATGGCACAAGTGATACTAAATTTGTTCTACATTATGATGAAGTGCCAAAAGTAGTGAAAAGATCTGAGAGAGAAAGGAAACCTAAAAACCTTTGAAGATTTTTGTGACATATATGTGTATTGACGAGACTGATCTTGAACATGTACCACTGACAGTGTCCGAAGCTTTATCTCGACCTGATGGCGAGATGGAAGCTTTCCAAGAGAATGAAGCATGGGAATTAGTGGACTTGTCAGAAAGAGGTACAGTTGTCGAGTGCAAGTGGATGTTTCAAGTGAAGAGTGATGCTCATAATAAAGTTAATTATCGTGCTGGATTAGTAGCTAAGGGATACGCTCAAAAAGAGGGTATAGTTTATACTGAGACATTTGCCCCAGTAATTAGACATTCATCTTTAAGATTGTGATACCTCCTCAGCACTATGGCGTATAAGTAGGTATTGATTCTGCTCTCTGTGTAAGGCACCAGCAATTAATGCTAGCCCTCAGTGTTAGGGCGTAGGAATGTGTTGACGCTACTATCCCTCGGTCCAATTTACCAAATAAATTCACCCTCCCTGCGAGTTAACATAAGTCAGTTTTATTTTCTCTTAACAGGTTAACTTCTAAATTAACACACGAGACCACTCTCCCCCCCCTCCCAGAGCTTCGTAGGCTATGTAGGGCTTGACGCGGCGATTTGTGCCGTGGGGAGCAAGGTTCGTCACACTTCATCTATGTCTCTACTTAGCTGTCTCGAGGCGATGGTTCATCTCCCAGCCGGCGACCTCGGGACCGCTCCATCACTCGGTGGATGGGCTGCGATGCCTGGGCTGCGTCAGTTCCTCGCCGAACGGTGTTGACGTCTCGATGCCTTCTCTCAAACTCGTTCCTCCCGGCTCCAATCCGCACTCCTCGCTTGACATCGGCCGACTGCCTCGTTCCTTCCTCTTCCTCGTGTTTTTGTAAGCTCGTTCACCATATAAAACTCGCATCATCTCTGCACGTAGCCGGGCTGACCGTCGCATCCTCTGGGTCGTAAAAACTTGTTCGGCGCTCCTGCTACCCGCACGTGGGTCCAGCGTCGTCCCTCGATTCTGGCATCGAAGTTTATTGCTCTGCCCTGCACATGCTGGAACACTTGGTGGCCCCTTGGTCGGCGCAGGTGTGTTTCTTCTGCCTCCGGATATCGCGTCGCTATTATTCTCGCACGCTCGTTGAAAGCTGTTATTATTTATTGCGGTAGCCGGCTCGGGAGAGACGCAGCTGCTGGTGTAAGCTTAGCGTCCCCTTGTAGCTGCGAGATGCAGCTGCGCCTGTCTTACTTCGCATGTGGCCCCTACGCCACGTGTTCATTCCACCTCGGGATCCTGGCGTCATTCCTCTAGCACGCTCGCCAAAAACTCTCATTATTTATTACGGTAGCCGGCTCGGGAGAGACGCAGCTGCTGGTGTGAGCTTAGCATCCCCTTGTAGCTGCGAGATGCAGCTGCGCCTGTCTTACTTCG
The DNA here is from genome assembly GCA_002778355.1 of Clitarchus hookeri. Taxonomy (NCBI): domain Eukaryota; kingdom Metazoa; phylum Arthropoda; class Insecta; order Phasmatodea; family Phasmatidae; genus Clitarchus; species Clitarchus hookeri. Next base: position 43,776 of record NQII01003940.1, read on the forward strand.
CATGTGGCCCCTACGCCACGTGTTCATTCCACCTCGGGATCCTGGCGTCATTCCTCTAGCACGCTCGCCAAAAACTCTCATTATTTATTACGGTAGCCGGCTCGGGAGAGACGCAGCTGCTGGTGTAAGCTTAGCGTCCCCTTGTAGCTGCGAGATGCAGCTGCGCCTGTCTTACTTCGCATGTGGCCCCTACGCCACGTGTTCATTCCACCTCGGGATCCTGGCGTCATTCCTCTAGCACGCTCGCCAAAAACTCTCATTATTTATTACGGTAGCCGGCTCGGGAGAGACGCAGCTGCTGGTGTGAGCTTAGCATCCCCTTGTAGCTGCGAGATGCAGCTGCGCCTGTCTTACTCCGCATGTGGCCCCTACGCCACGTTTTCATTCCGCCTCGGAATCCTGGCGTCATTCTACTAGCACACTCGCCAAACCCTTAATATTTATTGCGGTAGCCAGCCTGCGAGTTTCGACAGAGTGTGCCTTCTGACGATAAAATTTATTTCGGGACGCGAGACACGTCAATGGTTAATAGCTTTGTCAGTAAAAGTGAGTTTTAAAATATCACATTTAGACGTAAAAACTGGATTCCTTAACGTATTACTTGAGGACAGTGTGTATATGAGGCAACCAGAAAATATTGTTATGAAGCAAGCCTCAAGAGCTTGGTATAAATAAGTAGCTGAATTTTTGTTAAAACTAGGATATGAAAGGTTATTACATGAACCTTGCGTTTATACAAAAAAGGAGAATGGTTTATAAACAATTATTGCTCTATATGTCGATTATTTATTAATATTTTCAAATGATTGTAATAACACTGATTTATTGAAAATTGAGTTAGGTTCACAGTTCAAAATAAAAGATGTTGGGGAAGCCAAGAACTGCTTGGGAGCAAAGATCAGAAGATATGAAAGTTATAATAGTATATCTTTAGACCAAGGAAGTTATGTTGAACAGTTGTTGAAAAGGTTTAACATATCGGAGTGTAAAACTGTATCAACACCGTTAGACAGCTTTGATGATGGTACTGACAGGGAAATCAGGACTTCTGATAGGAATGTGCTTTATCAAAGACTCATTGGTAGTTTAATGTATTTAGCAGTCACGACACATTTTGACATTGCCTTTTCTGTTAGTTATTTCAGCCAATTTAATAACTGCTATACTGATTGCCATTGGAGATATGCCAAGCGTGTACATAAAAATATTTGAAAGCTACAAAAACACATTCTTTACAATTTTAAAAAGATAATTGTTACATAGAGGGTTTTGTGAACGCTGATTGGGCCAGCAATAAAAAGGACAGAAAGTCCTATACCGGGTCTGTTTTCAATTTTTTGAGTGGTGCTGTTTCATGGGAAAGCAATAATAAAAAAACAGTGCCTTTCTTTAGCACAGAGGCAGAATACCTGGCTCTCAGTGAAGCTGCAATGTATATATATATATAATTATTATCCGATTTAATAAGTTTTTATGGTATAATAACTGTCTACAATGATAATTAGGGTGCACAAAAACTGTCTGCGAATCAGATATTACTTAAAAGGTCAAAACACATTGACATTATACATAATTTTGTCAGGGAGGCTGTAATAAATAATTTAATAGATATTAAATATTTGCCTACAAGGGAAATTACAGCTGACATTTTAACTAAGGGACTGTCTAGTGTCAAACATAGTTATATTGCAAATAAATTAGGATTAGGTACATTTTGTAATAGTTGGGGTGTTGTTCTTCTCTATTTCAAAATTGATGACGTATGTTATGTCTGTATACTATATCTGTATCATATTACTGTATGTAGTTCGTTAAGTTTCAATTATGCCCAGCGCCATGTTGTTTTACTCTAAATAAAGTCAGTTTTGCTTGGAAACTTATCGAGTGCGTTTATAAATAACAATTTGAACCAATATATTCATTACTAATGAATGTCTTAAATATAATTCCTTCCTTTCTTTCCAAAATATTATTACTTTTCACAAAACATTAACAAAATCAGAAGCAGTTTGTAGGAAAGAAACTATTAAATTAGTTTGGTACGCAGGAAACAGAAGTCTCATAGAGCAATCTAAGAGGGGTGACATTAGTTGGAGAGAATTTAAAGGGGTGTAAACGTATATATCTCTTTCATATTTTTACCGGGGTGGTTGAGTGGTAACGATTAGGAGAAGGTTCAAATAAATATTATTTTGAACACACGAAGTCGTTTTAGGAACAAATAAACTTAATAACTGCAAGGAGATTAATGGCCAATAGTATATTTCTGCACTAAGACTTTTCTAATGCTGAATTTAAAACGTATTTATTAACATGAAATATGTAAGACTGATTTTCCTGCTGTAGCAATTTTATTTAACGGCGATTTTAAAGTAAGTTATTGACAATAATTAGAACGTTACATAATTTTCAACACAACTTGGTGAAGTAGACAAAAGAATAAGGGGAAATAAACTGATGGAGTGACAAATGAAGAGGTATTGACGAAAATAGGAGGAAAAGACCAATGGAAAAAGTACGAAAAAAAGGTATTGACTGTTGATTGCTGGGGCATATTTTTCAAATAAATTATCTGCAGATAAAATATAACATACAAATTAAATATAAGAGGAAGGAGACACATTGTAGTGCTTTATAAGTGGAATAATGTGTAAACAGATGTACGAAAATAGGAAATACAAAGAAAAATAGAGAGTGGCGATTTCAAAATTGTTACAAAAAAGTTTAATTATTGAAGGAAAATGGTGGGTTCATGCGTTATAAAATATACCGTTGTAAAGATATAAGTGCAGCGACGAGCGGCATGCTGAGAGGTGTGTTCCCGCCGAGTGTGAACGAAACTGTTGGAGAAAGGCTGTCGTGCGGACAATGCGAGGCGACACCACAGTAATGTCGGCAGCCGGCGTTTGTTTTCACTGTACCGAGCGTGGTCGGCAAACTGTGGAGGCTCTCGCGTGCTTGGCTGCCGTCAACAAGCGACCTGTGACCTACCCGCGCGCCAGCCAATCAAAAGCCAGGGAAGTGGCGCACGCGGACCGTAATGAGGCGATGTGGAAACCCGCCCACAATGACAGCTTATAACCACACATGGAATTAAAGTAGCCTTTTCAAAGCCTATAACATACGAATAAATGCTAACATGTTTATTGAAGTACACAGACGTTCAGAATACAATGTAGATAAACCAAGACAGACAATTGCTAGATAAAAGAATTTGGCCTTCTTTGTGGAACAAACATTTGGTCAGAGTGATATAATTTGTTGTGCCCTTATTCACGCCCCTGTTCATATATACCACGGAGGCATATAATATTGTTCATAGGAGTAAGGTCCAGCTCATGAAATGTTTGGGCTGTTCAAAGTAAAGTAAACACTTTGAAACCAACCTTTAAAAAAATATACTTTCAGTCTAATAGTTGCGTATCTTTCCGCATACCTGTCAAAACAAACACTACCATGTGACTTTCAGCTGGTGTTTACATCAGCTGGCTCATTTGTTCACTGCATATTCATTACATAAACAAAACAAAAAATGTTTATTTTATTCAGCACCATAAACACATACGCATTTAATTCAGTAGATAATGTTGGTCTCTGAATATTGATTGATGTTCACGATTCTCTCTCTGTTTAAGACATATATTTGTGCCTTTAATTGTGGTCGACCTTTCTGAGGTCATGAGAAAGTATGTTTGGTTAAGGTTGTCAACTTTTAAAAAATTTCTAACTCCAAAGGAATGCTTTTCATGCAGTATAAAATATTTTCTTGGTGTTATTGTTATAAAACGAGTGACATACGTGCCGAGTTATCAAATAGTAAATTGGCAAATACTAACAAATAGCACACACGTACATTTGTTAAAGCTTTCAGAATTGCAACACGTACCGCAAGTATACCAAAACTCACTCATCCGAAGTTTCCTGAAGTTTATTCCATGTTTATAATTGATACCGACTTCAATTGCACGAAGCAGCACATTTTACATGTCAGCATATTATGTAAAATTTCAGAAATAACTGGGACAAGAAACTTTGAAATACAGCATAAATTAATAACAAACATTGGCATCTCAAATACCTTATTTCAGGAGTTACAAACTGACATTTAAAATCATGTTGATCGTGAACTGTTGCTTTGATGACTACGAGTGCGGGCAGAAAAAAAACACTAACCCGCCAACTTGTATGTCGCGTGATCCAAGTGATGAGGCGAAAGTGTTACAAACATAAATGTGCTACAATCACGCCAAATTTTATTCTTATTTGTAAACAACGAAAAGAAACTAAATTGCAGGTGGCAATATTTATTAACTTTACGACTAGCATAACGTTAAAGCGTGGTTCTACTTCTAGTAATTTGCTGGCAATTTGAATCTAGGTGTTGTCGTTATTGCTTACGATAAAATATACGGAGATACGGGCAGTGATATTTTTCAAAGGTTGATTTCAAGCGTGCTCACTTGATCGTGAACCTATCCATGTGAGTATGAATGCGCGAACTTCATTAGTAAGGAACTGACATAAGGACGGGTCGCTGGCGCCTGTAGTGCCAGTCTGGGAGATGACATCACCTCCACGCTTACTAAAGATGACTCTAGTGTGTGATGTGCGCCTTCTGCTGCGGAGTGTTCCTAGGACGGTCTCCCATGCATGTAGTGACCACAGCGTACCTTGCTGAACCGCGGTGATGTGAACATAACCAGGTTACAAACGTAGCATGCCCCATCGACTAAAGACGAGGTAGGCCGCTGATTCGTCTTCTGCGCATGTACCCAACATCCACCTCGTCCAAATGAACACAACTGTCAAAGTCACATTGCCGACATTGACGAACGTGTTTGTTTTTAATACTAATTTTCAAAAGAAAAGCACGTTTACATAAATAACTTACTTATACTAATTTGAATTGAATCAAACTGCATTACAAATTCGTTAAAGGAATTATACAGACATCTCAAAGCACTTGTTTAATAAATAGTGTTCTAACCTCGAAAATAATCGATGCAGTTTTTGCTAGTCGTGTTGGTAGAAAAGCCGTTCAATGCTGGGACATTGAGACTGGTTGTGCGCAGCGAGCGCAATCGCTCTACCTCATCTTCAGTCTATGGTATGGCCGTCGGTGCAACGCATTCACGTACTTAACAGTTCCTTGATTTTCTTTGGTGGTGCATGGATAAAGCAACCAGGCCCACGAAAAGTATAGATTTACATATGGTATAATTACAAAACTCAACGTCTCTCTGTCTGTCTGTTAGTGCGCTTATCACTCGAGAACAACTTAGGCGATTTACGTGTTTTTTTAAATTCATAGTTATGTTCTCTGGCCAGGTTTAAGTATAAATTATATTACGTATACGGAATAACCAGTGACGATAATAGTGAATCAAGACGGAAAAAAGTTTGCCGCCAGCGCGCTCTCTTGGAATACGCTGTCTAAACCGTTAAAGATAGAACAATATCATTTTGTAAAAATTTGCATATAATAAAAAAACCTAAAGAAACTCCGTGGCAGGATTTATCTATGTATAACAGAGAAATAGTAATAAGCGTTTTTACCATTTGATTTCTCATAAAAATATACGTAAAGTTCAAGCTGTTATTTCCCCCTTAAAAACGTCGTATTTATCAAAGAAATAAGTCATTAGAACTGCTTAACGAAAAAAACTTAAACAATTAATCTATAGTCCACGCGAGCGGAGCCGTGGGCACACCTTGCATGGTATAGAGAGGGCTATCGAAATTGTTTAAGTAATCGTGAACATCCAATAGAATACGATTTTGTTAAAGACTGCGTGTTGTCAAAATATCCAGTATTTGTCTGTGTGACACTTCACAGGAAAGTGGCGAGTGCTACACAACTTTCTTGTGACGTCTTGGTGAAACATACGAGCCTCTACTGGAAAAGCCAACATCTTAAATATGCCCTTGAAAATTGACGCCAAATCTGATTTACAGCTTGCTCACGTATTGCTACAGCTTCTCGAAGTAGTGTATAAGGTGTAGTTTAAGTTACGCCCGCCAGTTGAACGATTTGGTCGTAGTAACCAAAGATACTACTTCCGGTAATAAAAACGCCAGTTGCGTGTTGAGTGTAGAGATTGTAAAAGGCGTAGTCGACGTGAACAAAGTCTTGGTAACTTGGGGTGTGTGGGCGCCCGGAGGTCGGCCAGGAGTTACCACCGCACCCGGTGGAACACGGCCGCCTCCAGGGACACATGAGCACTCGGCGACGATCGGAAACAACAATCTGTGCAGTTGTCTGAGGCAGTCCCGTGGGCCGGCCACACACGATCGACGCCTTGGGACAGACTCGCCAGCACTCTGCATTCCTCCCAGCATGCACACATGGAATGCCTTCCACTATCGTTCGCTACGCTTTGTTGTCACACGAAAGTCTCCATCAGTTAGTGCGGATAAGTTTTTCGGAACGTACTTTATATTATTTTAACTATATTAGGCTTTCTGACTGCCGCTGAATAACAGCAAGGCCTTAGTAAGGGAACACTATGCAAGGTGATTCTAAAATCATGGGCCAAACATTGAGGCGTGGTAGAGCTCACTAAAGCGAACAATTATTGTATAGGAATTAATGGGCGGGAGTGACGCGTTGAGGCACAAACACAAAAATAACACATGAAATGCAACACATTGTTTATTTACAACGTCACCGCTAAATGCCTTTTTACAGCAATGTTTATAATAATTGCTCAAAATTGCTACCACCGACAGTAATGCAAGCTTGGTAGCGTCGGTGGAGTGATTAGCGAACAGATTCAAATACGCCGGGTATTTCACGCACGCGTGCAGCCGCACAGGACAGTCGAGCGACGAGGTCTTCAATGGAATCAACTGGAGTCTTGTAAATGAGGGCTTTCAAATGCCCCCATAGGAAAAAATCGAGACTCGATAAATCTGGCGTTCATGGTCGCCGTTAATGTGTTATGTTTTTGTGTTTTGGTTTTTATGTTTGTGCTTCAACGCGTCACTCCCGCCCATATATTCCTATACAATAATGGTTTGTTTCAGTGAGCTCTACCACCCATAAATGTCTATCCCATGATTTTAGAATCATCCTGTATATCCCAGAATGATGAACTCCAGACGAATTCTGGGATGATTCCTTAATAGAGACCATCTGTTTTAAAGAACCATGCCAGAATTCGCCTGGAAATATTAAGGGAAGCCCTGGAAAACCGAAATCAACATGTACCGAACCGGGAATCGAACACGGGTCCTCTCGAATGCGGCGCCAGTGATTAACCACTGTGCCACCTCGCTCGCTGAAATGTATTCATGTATGAATTTGTTTTGCACGATTTTATTGTCATGATATCAGCTGTCTTGTGTTACAATAAAGTGGCATTTCGTGCCGGCAATTATGTGTACTTAAAGTGAAGTGTGTGTGTTTAGATCAGTTCTTTAATTTGCCATACACGACACTTCTAGAGTATTATACCTAAAAGTAAGAAAAAACTATTTTTAATTTTACGTGAAATGTTTCACCAGTGCTTCAAATATTTAAATATGAACTACAAAGATTGTTTACCCAAGAACGTTTATAATAATGGCCGAATAATGATTACTTTGTCCTACCATGAACGTGTTCTTACAACAAAAGAAGCAATCATTTGTGTATAATGATGAAAGCTCTTAAGAACGTTAAGTGTCCAACTCATGGAGCAAAACTCTGGCAGATCACTGAAGCGCATTCGCTTGCCTCTCTTAGAAAGAGTTGGGTAAAAGATACTAACAAGTCTCCACCGACACCACCGCAATTAGTGTATAAGGCTTAGTACACTGCTATTTTGCATCAATTCGGGAAACTTGTGTAAAATTCTCATAGGAATGTACGGTGTGATAGTTTCTTATATGGACTTGTACCATTATACGCGTAGCACTGACCACTGGCTTCTATGTCTCGTGTTTCGTTAAAAATAATACATTTTCGTTTACCAATTTTCGTTAACTCTTTGCAGTAGAAAAATTTTGAGATCCTAAGTTTTTAGTACTTCCATAATTATCTGTCATTACAGTTGGGATTTTCCAGTGTTTGCTGGTATTGAACAAACTTTGGAAAAGCTAATAAAGCCTTATTAATCGTTATATTCGAGAAGAGTATAGCTGCCAAAGTGGACGTAAGGTCGTATCAAATGCTACTAAATTTCTCACATCCTTCTTGGGTTATGAATGTATTCATCCCCTCCTTGCAAGGATGAATATAATTATCTATAGTGACTTAATCTTCATTTGTTCATAAAAAAATCGAATCAAGAAGGTAACTGCTATACATTTGCATCAATCAAATGTACGTCGGCCACACAAGTCACACTCTCTTACATTCCAGCTGGTCAGCTCAGTTCCAGCTCTCCTAACGTACCTCAGTGTCAGCAGAAGTGCCGCAAGACGACGTGGCGTGGACTCGACTAATGTCTGAGGTATGCAGAAGGCAATTCACACCATGAATCCTGCAGGGCAGTCCACAAATCCAATCTGCGCCAATTTGAGAAAGGGTTGCACGTCTGCCACGTTTAATGATTTTTGTTTGTCGTCGTTTGTCCCGTTCTTTCGCGATCTTTTTCCGGCCACAGCGATGTCGAAGATGTGATGTTTTACCGGATTCTCGATATTCACGGTACACTCGTGAAATGGTCGTACCCGAACATCCAAATGTTATCGCTACCTCGGAGATGCTATGTCCCATCTCTCGTGCGCCGACTATAACACCATGTTCAAACTCACTTAAATCTTGATGACCTGCCATTGTAGCAGCAGTAGCCGATCTATCTGCCGACCGCATCGCGTTACTCTGATTGGTTCCATACCTGTGATATTTGCATACGCACGTCTATGCCAGTTTTTTTTTCGCTCTTCCGTGTATGTATAGGCAAAAATGAAGAAAGGGAAACGTTCGAGTCTGTACTACCAGAGTCAAAACGTTTGCTGTATTCAGAGTGTGGAGAACCGTCGAATCCGCACTTGCACATGAGGGTTAGTTTTAAACTGTTCTGAACTCTAATGTGAAATACGTCCTTCTGAGCCTCAGAAGACGGGTGGCAGTGCGGTCAAGAAGTGTCTGCATGTTTACTTCAGTTGCAGTTTCTGATAACATTTTGTATTTCTTCGGCGGAAAACTATATTTTTTAGCTTTCGGAATGTTTAGAAGCAGGAAACCTCTGTTTGTCATGCTCTCGAATAATATTTTATTGATGTCCGGTGAGCTTAGCATCAATACACATGGCAAGCACTTCTGATCCTGTGGTTCTCTGGTGGACTACATAAACTTTCGTAAGCTTCTTGATATTTTGAAGCTGGTGTGGGTGATGTTGCTGTAAAATCTTTTAAAATTTGTGAGGCTTCCACTTTGCAACAAGAGCACAAGCTCATTTCAGCGGCAAATGAAAGCTCATCACTTGAATATGTGGCTCACAAGTATTATATTTTCAGTGGTTTTGTCCTATGATATGATTCATGGTAACTCCTCGTATGTCGACCATTACATTTTCTAGTAGTGACCTTTTCGCAGTTTGGAAACCCAACTGATGAGTCTAGCCAGTCCTTGCTCTTACCAAAAACCTTTATTCTATCCTACGAGCTTGCTGCCAACTGTTCTTAAAATCGGATACGAAAAAATGAAATTCGCTTTTTGAGAGCCGCAATAAATACCTCTGTGCATTTTGTCTTGATTCGGACGAAGTATTGCAAAAATGTAACATTCTTCTGCATTGTGAATGCCCAGACTGCCTCATGGTATCATAAAGTACTTGTCTAGTTATAAATACATCATCGGAGAAACCAGATTTTGCAAAGAAAGAAAGACATACGAATGTTTTGGGTCTTTAGGTCATGCATACTTGGCAATTCGATTTGTAGGAGCTGTGTACCTTGACGTGTGACGTAATAGGAAATTAGGAGCGGTGCTGTCACTAACCCTCCTCCCACCAGCTTAAACCAGTGTAGGGACTTCGGATGACACATGCCGCCCATTTACGCATCCCGAGGTCAAGCAGAGAGGTAGTCGTGCGTGCAGGCCATTCCATGTGCAGGCCTCCTCCCACCCACCCTCTTCCTGCCCCCTAGCAAGCCCTGTGAAATTTGTAAACGCCGAGAAATGACGAGACAGTCGTGCGTATTCCGCCTGAAGTCAGAAAACACGCACCAAGAAACAGCTGACAAGCTGAAAGTGGTGCCGAGCACCCCCCACCCCCCTTACCTAACCACGGGACAATGTGGACATGCACTGTGGAAGAATAAGTTGACAGAGTAAGTTTCAGGGTGCAGGCTATCTCCCCCCTCCCAACCTTCAGGAACCATGGCACGTTTTAGGAGTGCTTCGTTATACTGCACCTTCCTCCCCCCCTTCTCCCAACAAGAGACACATGCAGGAAATTAGGGAGGGAGTCGAGAAAGGATATAAGCCTCTTTGGCGGGGAGGCTGGCTGTTGGTACGTTAGTAGATCAGTAGAGCAGTACAGAAGTGAGGAGTCAGTCGTTATCACCGCAGAGAGAGAAGAGTTCGTCAGTACCGCAAAGAGAGGTCAGTTGCGCCAAGAGAGTAAGGGCAGGAAAGATCGGAACCCGGCCACGTCTGTCAGTCGAAGGAACGAGCAGCAAGTGGCGCGGAGTTCGGTACCTCCACCCCGGGATGCACAGGAAGATAGTCAGTCGCGACATTAAGGGGTCAGTAAAATCAGGATGCGAGATGCGAAATGTAGACCAAATTCAGAGACAGTTACCAGAGTCATGCCGGACGAGTAGTATCACTATGCAGGAACCTGAGTCAGCCAGTCAGTTACCGCATCAGTTAGTTAGCAGTCAGTCAGTTACAATGCACCGAGAAGGTGGAGTCGAGTGATGAACTTCACCGAGAAGTGCCATGTGGAGATAGTGGGATTGTCCAGTGCAGCCCGTAGCCGCGAAGGACAGGTGGGGGCCCACACAGGGTCCCTCGCCGGGACATGGTAGGGTAGTAAGCAGTCAGTTACTACTCTACACAGAGAATGGGAACGAGTGGTGAACTCCACCGAGGGGCGCCACATCGAGAGGAAGCCAGCTACGTGTAACAAGCCAACCACAGAAGGTATTTGGCAGGGCCATCCACCTCACCAGACCTCACCAACTTACAGGTTACTGTTAAACACGACAAAGTTGTGGTTTTATTTGTTAACGGGGCGCTCTTAGCCGCGAGGCCATACCGCACCCCGGCCTCCCAGTAGGCGGGGAAGAGGGATCACGCCCTCTCATCGCAGACATGACCAGCACTTTCTGAATTGACCAAACCCGTTTGCCCCGACCTGTACACAGGCCGCACCAGGCAGAGCCCCGATCTGATATTGCAGATCGCACAGAGCATGTCCTACCACAAGGCCTGAGATTCTAGCACTCAGATTACCAAGCGTGTGGTATAGCCGGAGCACTACCCACGCCCCTGACGTGATCTCGGGCACGCCCCCGGAACAATCCTGTTCAACGTCCGGCTCTTTTAGCAAGAGGGGGAATCTCTCCGAGCCTTCTCCAGCATGCGGAGTCAACCACTGCCAGCACGAGTCCAACCTCG
>NQII01003940.1:64301-215769 GCA_002778355.1 Clitarchus hookeri
CTGGAGAAGGCTCGGAGAGATTCCCCCTCTTGCTAAAAGAGCCGGACGTTGAACAGGATTGTTCCGGGGGCGTGCCCGAGATCACGTCAGGGGCGTGGGTAGTGCTCCGGCTATACCACACGCTTGGTAATCTGAGTGCTAGAATCTCAGGCCTTGTGGTAGGACATGCTCTGTGCGATCTGCAATATCAGATCGGGGCTCTGCCTGGTGCGGCCTGTGTACAGGTCGGGGCAAACGGGTTTGGTCAATTCAGAAAGTGCTGGTCATGTCTGCGATGAGAGGGCGTGATCCCTCTTCCCCGCCTACTGGAAGGCCGGGGTGCGGTATGGCCTCGCGGCTAAGAGCGCCCCGTTAACAAATAAGACCACGACTCTGTCGTGTTTTATCAGTAAGTACTTCTGGTAAATGACTTTACCTGTGTGACCTGATTGCAAACACATATCATGGCTCCCTTATATCGGAAAAATTTGTCATTATAACTGGAAAACTGTCACAATTATAAGAGACCAAAGTCATTTCTACAACAACTTTACCTGTGAGGACACCAACACTCTTTACTCGCTCAATTAGACCCTAATGTCTGACAAACATTCCTTGACACCTGCCTGTAATGACAATTTCACTAGAAGCAGGCAGCACAGTGGGTTGACAACAGACTACTGGGCAGCTAATTGGAGATGACAATCATAACGTGTTGACACCACAAACTCTGTACTGCTTGCCCGTAGCACACCAAGTCAAGTATAGATACAGCACCCCAGTCTACATAGTACATCAAGCCCCGAAATACATTTCTCCTGTATTTCTGCTATGTAAACATCGTGCTCTATGCTAAGGTCAACAAGCTTCTAGATAACTTTCCTCTTTTCCTTTAACTGGTGTGGTTTACCTGTAACTGTAGTCAAATAGCATCGTTCAATGTTGTCGTCGGGCAATCGTTGGGGGGAAAGCTCGAGGATGTCTGGTCTTACTACTGTTATGGTCGCCCCAGGGTCAACGACCATCTGGCAAGGAACATCATTCAGGCTCGCCTCTACCAATATTGCATCCCAAAACTCTTTCACAGTCCGTATATGTAAGAACATTGGGGCCTTCTCTCCAGCAGCCACCGACATTTGCCCCATAAGACCGGTGTTTACAAGTTTAGAGAACATGCTGTATTCTCACCTGCCTTTCGATGCCTCTTTTCCCGCTACAGCTTCTGTTGCTGCTGCTACTGCTGTTGTGGGCAGTAGGCCCTCAGATGTCTCAGCTGTTCACATTACCAACACCCAGGCGGTTTAGGTGGGGTTTGGCGAAGCTCTGTAGCACGGACCCTGGAAGTGATGTCCCTCATAAACGTCTGCATCTCCTTCATTGTCTTCTTAATGCCATCGTCAACGTCTTCATTCAGCACTACTGCCTGTACCGGACGTCGGGGTGCGGTCTCCTGTCTTGCTGACTCCACCTCCAGTGATCGGGCCATGGTGCCTTGCATGTTGGGGGGTGTAACAGGACATAACGCTTGCCGAACCTCTGTGTCGAAGATGGCATCGATGAAGAAGCCGACTGCGATGATGTCGCGCGCCTCCTCGGGGCATCCTTCTTGAGATAGATGGGAAAGCCGCACAATGTCTTGCCATATCTCCTGCAGTGGCTCCCCTGGTCTCTGAGTGCGTTTCGCAGTTGGGCATGGTGGGAATGTCGCAGTTATTGGTAGCCAAAACTTAGTTCCAAAGCCGACACCAAAGAGTGGTTCTCTAGTCGTTTTCTCTCTGGAAGATTGTAGTATTCTCAGTGCGGGGCCTCTCGGCACAGCAGCGAGGTAGTAAGCCCACTGTTAGGTTATCCAGATATTTAAGGTAGCGACTATTACAAACTGGTGTTGGTACTCCCGCCATGAAGTCTGGCAATTGTAAGGTGCGGGTTTAATTGAAAACCTCTTCCCCACTACTGACTGCGTGACACAAATACCGCAGAGCTGCTGACTATCCTCCGTGGATGCTGTGTCGGCTACAACTTGCACTGCTTCCCCCACTTTTGTCAGCTGCTGGTTTGTTGTTACTGGAACTCCACTGCTGAAGAAATTCTTTCCAATTCTTCATTGCATTCATTTCGTTCTCGATGCTGTCAATCATGTTGTTTACACTGTTAACTTTTTCAATAACACTGTGCATTCTCGTGTTCACTAACTAGCTAATGTCTTCTTTGTTCTTCTCTACGTTCTTATTTAAACTATTTTCAGTTTAAATTACAGAAATAATTTAGATGTTTACAATTCCATTTACACTCTCTTTCACACTACTAATTTGGGTATTTACAGCTTAGTTCACACTCTCTTTAACACTTCTTATCTCGTTATCAAGGCTATTAACACTTGTGCACACTTGGCTACCTAATCCCTCAATTAATGCTCGTAGCGCTTCCATTTCTGCAGATTTTTCTAGTTAATATTCACTGCAACGATTGTACAAAACAGTTTTAATAATTTTCCTAAAGCCTAACTTTATTTACAATTAATTAATGGTAGCCTACATCCCACTTCTGACACCAGTGTTACATGGGACTCCTAGGCGGCGTATCAGAGTTCGTGAGGGATGTAGGTCATAATAAAAACAAAATAACTATATTTGATTTTTAATTTATTTACTGAGCTATTATTTACAGCATTAAAATATGTATCCACACTTACTCTTTTTATTTAACAGTGAGCACAAAATTTAATGTATATTTCAACTGTAATTTACGTCCTTCTTAATGTGTCTGTTTAGTTACAGTCAATTAACTCATACTCATCATTCACACGTGTTCTGTCTATCTGTTGCCATCATTTGTAATGTCATTCACTCGCGCATCTAGTCCAATAGTCCAGGCTGCCAGTCGCACTCTGCACTTCTTGATACTCGCAGTCGCAGATTTCCCTTCCACTGGTCACTTCTCTCGCCGCTCGTCTTCTATCGCTCGGAACTCAGCCAATCTCCTATTCAAACTACTATACTCAACTCCCGGCTCAGAGAGTTGTCACACTTTAAATCGTTTGCCCTGTCTATCCAGAAGGTTCAACGCACCCCGATTCATGCTTAGAAAACGAGGTCAGTAATCCAAAGCATTCTTCAGATAAACGCATAAATCGTCCCCGCCGAAGGTCAGAAGCGGCGAGCCGACAAAAGGTTATCGCAGCAGAATGCCTCCATAACTAAAAATGCTAGTAGTGTTATCGCTCGACTGTCATTCAAACATCCATTATAGTACAGTAAAACTAGCCCAAAAATCGGCCGAACCCAAACATCCAAAAAAAAAAGTTCTCTCCAGCGCCAAATTGTTTTGTGCCCTCCCCGTAGTCGGTAATAAAAAGTTACGCAACTTCTAGCGTCGGATTTTGGGAGACATGGGTTACGGAAATATGGCCGGAGTAAAAATGGACGGAGTAAAAATTGCATAATTTCTCAGATAATGTTAAAAAAAGCTGTAACGCAGCGTGGAATCGTATTTTTGCGTTTCACGAAGTAAGGTTGCAGTTGAGTAGTATTGCAGTCGTCCAGGAGGATTATCTTGAAGGGATCGTTTCTATTACAGAGGGTTCGGTAGGTACAAGGTTATGGGGTGGAAGACGGGCAGGGGAGGACCGGTCGACTACCTGCCTGGAGCCTGGAGCCCCTGTTATTTCGGTAGCGTCTGCCTTACGCGCTCGTGTAAAGTGAAGTTTTTCTTCTTCATTCCTCGTGAAGTTCAACTGTTGTCGTGGTTTGAGTGTACAAAACTACAGTAACTGTGGCGTTTACAATGGGACGTGTGTCGGGATGGCGGAGTGTTTCTTAAAACCTAGTTGTGAAAAAGGTGGTGAGCTTGTTCCCTTGACCAGAAAGGGGGTTGAAAAGGTAATACAGTGTAGCGAACTTCGTCAGGATAGAGTTAAAGAAAAGTTTATTAATGATGCTTCATTTTTAGTGCACAAGAAATGTCGGGCAAGATACATATTATGTCCACACCCACCAAAACAGGAAGAGGAAGTTCCTGCAAAGGTACCCCGCTTATCTTTTGATTTAAAAACCTCTTGTTTTCTGTGTGGTCGTAAGTGTGTGGATACATCTAAATGCAGGAACCCAGCCCAAGAAAAATGGAGTTTAGTAGAGAAAATCGATGTTATTAACAACGTTCGAGATTCAGCAGCTAACAGACAAGACAGCTGGGCGGAAGATGTGCTTGTGAGGGTCTCACAAGTCGTATACTTCGTTAGTTCAGATGGTAGGTACCACTGGTACTGCTACCAGCGGTTCCAGAAACCAGGTTCATCGAAACCTGAAAAAGTAACTGCAACCAAAAGAGGGTCAACCTCTGACGCTGGCAGAGACCATGGGTTTGAACAGTTCTGCTATTACTTGGAGGAAAATGATGAATGCCAGTACACTTTCGAAGAATTGAAAAAAATATTTAATGAACTGAATCCTGGACTTGAGCCATATATTGGCATTACTCACTATGGACAAGTACTGTTGTTTTTGATGGATATGAGGAAGAACAGAGCACAAAAGATGAAGAGAACCTGCGCAGATCACGAACTACTACTCTAGTTGAAGTGAAATTATAAGATGCGATTAATGTCACTCTTGGGCAAGCTGAATTTCTAGCTAATGGTAAGAACAAACTGGAACTGATTTCTCTCCTTACAGTGCACTTGCAAAGAGCAGGTTGCAAAGTACATCAAGCACATGGTAATGCTGACACAATGATAGTTCGCACAGCAATTGATGAAGATGAGAAAGGACTTGGAGTCACTGCAGTTATTGGAAACGACACTGACTTATAAGTATTGTTGATTGCTCATGCGCCAGCCAACAACCAATTCAAAATGGTTATACCAAAGGAAGATAATCAACAGGAAAAAGAGCACTCCATTTCTTACATTCAGTGAGGCATCGGGGAAATGAAATATGTTCTCTTGGCTGTATATGCTTTCACAGGATGTGACACCGTTTCAGCAATTTACAACAAGTAGAAAATAGCGCCTTTCAAGAAAGTTCAAGCCAACAAGGCACTTCACACAGAGCTTCTTACTTTTAATGACCCAAACGCTGCGGCTGATGCGGGAAAACATTTTCTCCTTTCCATGTTTGGATCTCAAAAACCGACAATTTGGATTCTGTACGCCACCGATGTTATTTGCGAACGATCTCAAAACCGCCTCTGCACTCCACGTTCAAGTTGGCTGCACTTCCCCTACTTCAGCAGCTGCCAAACGACACTCTTTTAGAGCTTATCACCAAGTGCAGCAATGGCTCTATGAGCAGAAAGATCCATTGAAATGGGGTTGGAAAAAGATAGGTGGTCGTCTACGTCCTATTACAACTACACATCCTACTGCTCCCGAAGAATTGCTCTCCCTCATCGTTTGCACCTGCAAAGACGAATGCGTTCAAAACTGCGAGTGTTGAAGGAGTGGTCTGAACTGCTCAAACATGTGCAGCAATTGCTCAGAACTTTGATGCGTCAACAAAGACACGCTAATCATTGTCGGTGATATGGATGATGATCTTCAACTGTACGAAGAGGAAGATGATTCCTTTCCTACCACCACACTAGATGAACTATTGGCGGCTGACTTAGAATAAAATATTGACCTACCTGCAAGATTACTTTCAGAGATTTGTATTCAACGTCTTCTTTTTTTAATAAAGCAATCTTCTTTTTTATATTTAGTTTTTTTTATTTACATGATCTTCCTATTCATGAAATTATCTTTTCAACGAGATATTGACGAAGTACAAGGTTGATCTGACATAAAAGAGCAAATGGGATAAAGGTTTGGTAAATTAGGGGAAAAGAGTGTAATAGGTACCTATTGTCAAATACGGGAGACATGATATGTTGGACATATTTACGGTCAAATACCTATAACGGAAAACTGGCAGAACAATATATTGTGGCAATTGACAAATTGGGGATAAGTATTAAAAACACGTATTAAAAATCAAAATACATATTTTAATTATACGTAATGTTACTAATTTGATGTTTTTTGTTTGTTTTTTTTTTCGGGACATTTCAAGAAAATTAAAAAATGACATTTTACCCCTACTATATCTCTGAAACCGTTCACTTGGGCGTAATCATGTATATGACCATTTTTGTTTAAAATTTAATGTAGCTCATTGTTGTATGGGGTAACGTTTGCTCTAAACCTCATAGTTTCCGAGATATTTGCTAAAAACTGTGAAAAATGGCTATTTCACCCACTTTACACCCCCTCCCCTCTAAACTCTACCCTAGAAGTTGTGTAAATTTTTACAACTGACAACGGGGGGGGGGTATAGAACAATTTGGCACTGGAGAGTACTTTTATTTAATGTTTAGGTTTTAATCTAATTTTACTCTACTATTAGTGACTCGCCTCACCACTATCATATATCTTATTTGTACTTCTCTTCCGCCCTCTCGCGTGGGATACGAAGCAGCGAGAGTGTAACAATATATACAAACACTGAGTAATGTATTTATAAAATATAAACAATTTTTATTTATACATACCGACCAATTTTAAAAGGTTATACCCGAGGTGGAAATAGAAAGATTGAGAAAGGCAACATATTATCAAGGTCAAACATCAAGAGCGGTAGGCGCATCCAAAGTTTGAAAAAAAAATTTAAAAATTATAATATTAAGGAAACTGCTTGAGGGACAGAAACAAAGAAATGGTTACTAATTATTTAAACCGAAATAATCACTAATAAAGTGAATTTCCTGTACATGTAACCTACCCCTATCATGTTGAAAGCACGTTTTACCACCCTTATTTTTGCAAACAAATATGTTACAGGTAAAGTTTCCTGTCTTTGACTTCAGGTAATGAAAGAGCGGCCAAAATAACAACATGTATTTTGCGAAAATTGTCTAACTCTCGCCTTTTTCGAGGGAAAATTACATGTTTGATTTCACAAAGAAGTGTTACTGCCTGTCAGGTAGGCAACCCGTAGTGGTTGTCTGCACAGAGCGCTGTAGTGGAATGAGTTTCCCCCAACTTTGGGTGTAGGCCTACATTAGTGAATTGCACAAATTACAGTTCGGTGGAATTTTTTCACTGTTAAGAGTAAAGAAATCGTAAAATAAATTGAAGTTCTTTCACTACTATTTAAATATCATACCACCATTAGCAAATTTAAACTAGTGTCCAAATGGTCGCTGCCAAACTCTATGTAACAATTAATTCGGAGAATAAAAAGACTGGCGTGCCAATTTGAAAACACCTAGTGTATTTTGAAACTTGTCACAGGCAGCTACACTGAGGTGACAAAAGTCATGGGATAGCAATACGAAAATTTACATATGGCAGTAGTATCGCGTACAAAATGTATAAATGGGCAGTGCATTGGTTGGGCTTTCCTTTGTAGTCAAGCGAATCATGTGAAAAGGTTTCTGACCTAATTATGGCCGCACGACGGGAATTAACAGACTTTGAACGCGGAATGGTAGTTGGAGCTAGACGCATGGGACATTCCATTTCGGAAATGGTTAGGAAATTCAAGATTCCGAGATCCACAGTGTCAAGAGTGTGCCGAAAATATCTAATTTCAGGCATAAACTCCCACCATGGACAACGCAGTGGCCGACCGCCTG
This sequence comes from Clitarchus hookeri, assembly GCA_002778355.1. Taxonomy (NCBI): domain Eukaryota; kingdom Metazoa; phylum Arthropoda; class Insecta; order Phasmatodea; family Phasmatidae; genus Clitarchus; species Clitarchus hookeri. The sequence continues at coordinate 71,892 of NQII01003940.1, forward strand.
TACTTAATGACCGAGACCAACGATGTGTGCGCAGAATGGTCAGTGTTAACAGACAAGTAACACTGCGTAAAATAACCGCAGGAATCAATGTGGGACGTACGACGGACGTGTCCGTTAGGAAAGTACGGTGGACTTTGGCTGTACTGCCAGCAGAAGAACGACTAGAGTGCCTTTACTAACAGCACGACATCGCCCGCAGCGCCTCTCCTGGGCTCGTGACCATATCGGTTGGACCCTAGACGACTGGAAAATCGTGGCTTGGTCAGTTGAGTCCCGATTTCAGTTGGTAAGAGCTGATGGTAAGGTTCGAGTGTGGCGCAGACCCCACGAATCCACGGACCCAATTTGTCAATAAGGAACTGTGCAAGCTGGTGGTGGCTCCATAATGGTGTGGGCTGTTTTTACATGGAATGGACTGGGTCCTCTAGTCCATCTGAACCGATCATTGACTGGAAAGGGTTATGTTCAGCTACTTGGAGACCACTTGCAGCCATTCATGGATTAATGTACCCAAATAATGATGGCATTTTTATGGATGACCATGCGCCATGTAACCGGGCCACAACCGTTCACGATTGGTTTGAAGAACATTCTGGACAATTCCAGCGAATGATTTGGCCACCAAGATCGCCCGAGATGAATCCCATCGACCATCTATGGGACATAATCGAGAAGTCAGTTTATGCACAAACTCCTGCACCGGCATCACTTTCACAATTATGGATGTCTATAGAGGCAGCTTGGCTCAATATTTCTGCCAGGGACTTCCAACTACTTGTTGAGTCCATGCCACGTCGAGTTGTTGCACTTCGCCGGGCAAAAGGAGGTCCGACACGATATTAGGAGTTATCCCATGACATTTGTCACCTCAGTGTATAACTATGGCTAACATATCTTCCTCCAACTCAATGATTGTGTCGTACACCAGAGCCTTGATGAACCACCACAGAAAGAAGTCCAGTGGATGAAGGTCAGGAGAGCTTGCTGGACACACAATGGCCCACCTCTTCCATCCCGCCGTGCTGGAAATTCCATTTTGAGGTTATCATGTACCTCTTGTATAAAGTTGAGGGGCACTGCCGTGTTGAAGACACATACGAGTATGTTGCCAGACCATGAGCGGCACATCCTAGAGGAAATCTGGAAATTTAAATTGCAGGAAATGTAATTCATTCGTTGTGGCAACCAGTACGACCTAAAGAGATGATCATCTACAATTCACACCCAGATCTTCACAGTACATCTGTGCTAGTTGGCTGTGATGGCGTTTGCATAAATATTGGTATTGTCCCACAATCTGACTGTCCCTGCTGTTAAAATAACCGTCTCTCGTGAATGTCGCTTTATCAGTAAACAATGCAAGGGAAGTAAAATGTGGAACTACTGAGAACTGTTCCAGAAACCACTGCCAAAAATCACGCCGAGGAGCGATATCTGCTGGTCCAACTGCCTGCACCTTTCGCACGTGGTAGCCACGCAGCAGCTGCTCGTGCCTAACACGCCATACAGTCGAATGGGAACACCCATTCCGTGCGCAATGGTGCGGGTGTTTGTTGACAGGTTTTCCTCCACAACATTTAGTACGTCTTCCACATTTGATAAACGGAAATTCCTCGGGTGATCAGACCTATCTCGTGCCTTAAACGTGCCTTTTTCACGCAGTCTCTGAGTCAGAGTTGTGAAGGTCTCGTGGTGAGGTTGTCACCACTCAAAGGCCTCTCATGGTACAATCGCACAGTAGATAGTGCATTACCATCAAATTCTCCGTAAAGCAGAACGAGGCCTGTCATTTATGAGTTCGTATACTTCACCATGTCGACTTGTAGTAGAATGCATGCAACGTACATTGAAGTGAGAGTTTTTATTCTTCAGTCCTCTCCTCTGTTCGGGAGGGGAACAAAAGTACTGATAATGAGAGTGGGGGAAAACCACGACGCCCATAAATATATCACGCCTCTTAGAACGCCATTAGACGAAACAAGTTACAATTCTCTTCCGCCACAAATCACCTGTACGTAACGTCGACATACCACTACAGCTTAGCTCTTAAACAACATACACTGGTTGCTTACCTGGCAGGCAGTAACACCTCTTTGTGATATCAAACATGTAATTTTTACTCGAAAAGGGAGAGCATTAGACGAATTTTGCAAAAGACATTTATGTTCATACTTTTTCTGGCCTCATATAATCTCTAATCAAAAATGGGGATTTTTTTTCTGTAACATACTTTTTCGCAGGAATAAGTGTAGCAACACTCTTCATAAAAATGATTTGGGTGGTTTACTTATACTCGAGATTCACTTTATTAATTGTTATGGTTGAAATAATAAATAACTAATACTTTGTTTCTGTCCCACAAGCACTTATCTAAATGTGACTGTAAGGTATAATTTTGTTCCCAAACTTTAGAAGCGTCTACCATTCTTGCTATTTGACTTGTACCATGGGTTACCTGTCACAATCTATCTATTTCCATCTCATTAATAACCTATCAAAATTTATCGGTATGTTTTAGAGTATAAAGTACTCGACTAGTTACATTGCGAAAATGTTTTGCGTATACCCAGAAACATAGGAGTTATTAAAATCTATTCTAGATATTTTTAATTTGCGTATAGGAGAACAAAAGTTACGCAAATGCACGAGTTTGTTGAGTACTATTTTTTTATACAAATATTCCTGAATCACACTTTTAGTAACAAATTTAGAAAAACAGAATATTAAATTACTACTTTAATATAAATATTTTTTAGTATAAACCTGAAAGAACCTTTATACGGACGAGAAGCAAAAATAATTTATATTGTATTGTTGAGTAATTACTGTCTTACAGCACGAAGACCAATGTTCGCAAGGTACAAGTACATAAAATTAAAACCGCAGTTTTTATTAAAGACCTATTTTACAAATGAAATGCCACTCGTAACGCCTCCCCCTTTCCCATTCTTCAGTAACCATGCAATCGACGTAAGAACGGAAGAGAACTCAGTTAGCACTAGGAAGCCCGTCTTCCAGACTCTACCTGTTCGAGTGTACATATATGTGGGTCAGATTAAAGTGTATTTATTTACGACCCTCTCATTTCACGTATCAGTATTTTCCACCTGTGTTCATGGGGTCGTGGTGGTGTAGCAGTCAGAAAACTCGCCTCCCACCAAGGCGAACTGGTTTTGATTACAGGCGGGGTCACCCGGAGCGTATGTAGGAAACATGGCGAACACTGCCCTTGGCCAGTGGGTTTTCTCGGGGTACTCCCGTTTCTCCTGCTCTTGCATTCCACCACTTATCCATCCTCACCTCACTTCACCCTCGCAGATCTCGCTGTTTATCTCCGCCCTAAATATCTCGACTGAACTCCACTGCTCTATCCTAAAACCTTGAATACATTCTCCACCAACTCAGAGTCTAATAATTGATTGGTACTTGTGAAGGCGAGCTTCTTTACATCATCAGTTAAATAATTAGCATATTCACACATTGATTACGTATGTATTTCAGTGCACAGCTACGCTACACATTTTACCGGACAGACAGCAAAACCACCCGGTCGGTTCTGCTATATATGCGTTCAGCTCATTTTTTTGGACAGTTAGGAGATATACATTTGTTTTATGAACGCATCGTAAAAGGTTTTGGCGGAGAATAATACCGGAAATTGTATCGGCCCAGTGAAGGAACATGGAGATTTCGTCGTGATAGTCGTTTACTCGCTGGAAATACCTACAACTTCAATTCGGCACGCATGTAGCTTCTACATGACAAAAACTGGAGATAGCCTTTTCATTCGTATTGTTACATGAACGTCTGCGGGGTGTATCTGAGTTCGTGATGGATGCATTTGTTAATAAAACTAAAAAAAAACTAAATTTTATTTCTAATTTATTAATATAGCTCTTATTAAAAGCACTGATCCATTTTTCTTCAGTGTTATTCTTTTTATTTAACGGTGAGCACAAAATAATTGTATATTTTAACTCTAATTAACATCCTCATTTTTGTCTCTGTTTGGTTACAGTCAATTAACTCATATTCATCATTAACACACGTTCAGTCTATATATTGCTATCATTTGTAACGTGTTTCACTCACGCAACCGGTCCAATAGTCCAGTCTCCCAGTCGCACTCTTCGCTGCGCCGATACTCGCAATCGCAGTTGTTCCTCCCGCTGGTCACTTCTCTCGCCGCTCGTTTCTCTTCTCGCTCGTCGTGCTTCGCTCGATTCCAGACACTCATCAACTCAACAACTCCCGGCCCGGGAGGCCGATGCGCTTTTATAACAGTCGCCCTGACCATCTGGAAGGTTCAAGGCAGACCGAGTCACGCTGAGAGAAACGGGGTCAGTAATCCAGAGCATTCTTCGGATAATCGCATAAATGTTATCTGCCGAATGGCAGCGAGTCGCCAAAGCGTTATCGCGGCAGAATGTCTTCATATTTCAAAACGCTGGTAGGATTATAGCTCGCTTGTTAATAAAAACATTCCATTGACTTGCCACCGCCGCTATCATATAACAACGTTGTCCTTCACTTCCCCTTTCACTCGGGCAAGATGCGAAGCAGAGAGCGCGTTACAGTATCACTCCGTTATTTCAACAAGCTCACAGAATGCGCAGGTTGTATTCTGACATGCACGTACCAGTGATGTTACTCGAGGTTTTGACTGGGGAACGGCCAATCTATCTATGTTCCTCCCCAACCTTGTAAAACAGCGGCCCTATCATTTTTCTCCACAAATTAATATAGTGAAAATGTTATGTAAAAATTTTATAACAGAACAGTACGGTGGCAGTTTGTTTATGTTATTCGATACCTGATGTTTCTTCTGACACTTCGTTGTCCGACAACATTTAGCTGCAGAAGTGCTGCCAAAGACCGTACTCTCTTTGAGATACAAAGAAGGATGATACATCGGTCGTTATATCTCCTTAAGCTAACATCCCGTGTATCTGAACAATGGGAATGAGGCTTTGTCTGTGCAGGTTGTCACTCGCCCCGCTACCCGCAAAACACACTATAGATACCAGCAGGTGTATTAAGACCAACGGAAGCGAGTCTGTTTCCGAACGCAACTTTGCGGTCTGCCGTGTTGCAGATAGCGTTTTACCGATAATGTCCACTCCTCTCTGCGACGATTGCTGTATTTTACTTTAAAGTAAACTCTTTTCATCAACACACACTTTGCGACGACAGTTGGCAATACTTAGATTAAAAAAATATCTCTCTTTTGAATAAAATTGAGGTAAGTTTCTGTCGTCAACGTTTCCCAAACGCCGTTTTTGAGGTCACTGAGATGAACATCACGTGCGCAAAGAAAAAAAAGAAGTATTGTTACATGAATGCCTGAGGGATGCACGTGAGTTCGTGAGGGAAAAAAGAACTAAATTCAATAATTATATTTATTCTCAACGCTACAGTCAAACATCTGTTATTTACCAGTCTGTGCATCCTATTAACTCTTATTATTCTTGATGAGAGCATTATTTAATAACTATCTCCATTTAAATTAAAGTGTTTATCACAGGCTTTGCTCTTGCTAATGTCCCTTAAATTGCTCCAATTATTCCCACACGTTTAGTTAAAACTGTCTTTTTCCATCGTCCTGATTGTTTTTTCACTCACGCATCCAGTCCACAGTCCCGCAGATCAGTCCCACTCTTCACTGCACACATTTTAATGTGTTTTCGGTAATAGATTACGTTGTCTGAAACTTCTATCTAGGAGGTTGAGTGATTTTGCCAGGCTCCTTAAGACAGGATGAGTGCACACAACTTTAACGTTTGTTACTTGTTGTTAGCAACCACAGTTTACGACACTCGAACTCCGGAGCAGGACATTCACAGCTACCAGAACAAACAACCACACCAAGGGAACTCGACAGGAAAAACTACCAACAAATAGCGTTGTTGACCACAGAGACTTGTTGAAGGAAAATTATTATTTCTCATACCTCAAATATATTTGTTACATCAGAAATTGCATGGATGCACCAGAAAAACATATCTCATAAAAATGTGCCAAATTTTTTAACAATTAAAATTTAAGTGTATGTGTCTATTTCAGATCTGAAATAATATCTGATATTTTAATAACCCTTAGCATCACTAGGCATCTCTCGTGACGTGCCTTTCAGGAATTATTTTAACTCAGTTCTTTTCAAAATAATTTCAAATCTCTTTACAATTGAAATAAAATTAATATTATTCTCAATTCAACATAGTATGGGGTAAATTCTGTAAATCTTAAAATTGGGTTCCCATAGGTGTAATTAAATAATAAAATCACTTCAATGCCGAAATTAAAAACGAAATCTGCAACAGACACATTTAAATTTTATTAAATAAATGTATTTTATGTAATTTGGGAAAATTATAAAAGACTTATGTGCAGTAACTTCAAAATTCTTGATGGTCATGAAATATTTTGAAATGGCTGACTTGGCTCGCGCCATCTAGGATGCTGGGGACGTCTTATCGCCGTCTTCATTACAAGTCTCACTGGCCTAGCGTGCAGGCAATTACAGTCCAGCTGTCACATATGTCACATATGTACATATATTAACACCATAAATATTACTCGCGTGCCTTGTCCGGACGTGCTCTCTTCTCTACGTCAGCCGAACACGTCTTCGCCGTATCGGGACATCCTGTTATGCACGGCGGGCTAGTGAAATATCAAATAAAGTAAACTAACATCCTACCAGGCGGCCAAACCCACAGCATCGGTGTCCTGCCCGGTGAAAGTCAAGATGGCTAACAATCCCCAAATTACTTACTTAAAGACGCGTTCGAAAAAAGGCTCCTATCACGAGAGAGCTAGCTCACAGATGCTGTTACACGGCATACGTTGTCATGGCAACTGTATACAGACTCCACGTGACTTGGCTTCCGAATGCCAAACTAATTATCCATTGCATTGCATCGGAATTATTCGCATTAAAAATAACAATTATCCCTATTATTATTGCCATAATAAACGGAAAAATGAAAATGAAAAATAAAATTACTTATATCTATGTTATTAAATACATACGAAAAATACTTAACAGAAAACGTTAGATTTGTTTTGTTACAATAGTTTGTTTATTTAAATGTGACGTTTGAATTAATCGTTCCTCCAGATTACAGTTATATTACATTTACTTTTTATTTCCTAGCAAATTGTCACCACAACATTTTTTTATTGAACTCTCAGTGACAATTACAAATGCATGTTTGGGGGGTTTCTCTTGAAAACGCTATTGGAAGGCACGAATAATGTTATAAAATAAAGTTAATATCTAATATTTCGCATGAAACAAGTATATATAACAATCCAGGGCAAAACAAACTCTTACACACAAATAAATATACTTTTATTCATTTACCGCCAGCTTAAAAGCTGCGTGTTTGGAACAACAGTGCGTCTTCCGGCGGAAATATTTTCTGCGCCAAACTCTCTCATAAGGAACATCGTGTTGTTTCCAAACTGAGTAGAATGATCCTTGGGTGAGGCAGGCACATCTCTGTCTTCGCGAGTGTCCCAGCCTGGCTCACATGTCACTGTTACACTGAAGAGCCAAAAAAAAAAAAATGGTATAGGCGTGCGTATGCAAATAACAGAGGTATGGAACCAATTAGAGTAACGCGATGCGGTCGGCAGCTAGATCGGTTACTGCTGCTACAATGGCAGGTTATCAAGATTTAAGTGAGTTTGAACGGGGTGTTATAGTCGGCGTACGAGAGATGGACCATAGCATATCCGAGGTAGCGATAAAATTTTGATGTTCGAGTACGACCATTTCACGAGTGTGCCGTGAATCTGCTAAAACATCACTTCTTCGACATCGCTGCGGCCAGAAAAAGATCGTGAAAGAACGGGACAAACGACGACTGACGAAAATCATTAAACGTGACAGACGTGCAACTCTTTCTCAAATTGGCGCAGATAGGATATGTGGACTGCCCTGCAGGATTCATGGTGTGAATTGCCTCCTGCATACCCTCAGACATTAGTCGAGTCCATGCCACGTCGTCTTGCGGTACTTCTGTGTGCCTGGGGGGCCCTTCACGATATTAGGCAGGTGTACCAGTTTTTTNTACTTCTGTGTGCCTGGGGGGCCCTTCACGATATTAGGTAGGTGTACTATTTTTTGGGCTCTTCAGTGTAATTACGAGTAGTAGTGCCGAATGCATGTGACCCAGCAGCGACATGACGACATGTATGAACGCTGCGGTGTCCAGCTTGACGTGCAACTGAGTCGGAGACAGTGGCTCAGACAACAGCAATAGAAAGTCTTCAATTGCTGTGTAGAGGGGTAATGGGGTAGAAAGCCATGCAAGCTGCATAGTCGCCAATCTCCGTGTTGCACCTTTGAACTGTTTTTTTTATCAATNTGTGGACTGCCCTGCAGGATTCATGGTGTGAATTGCCTCCTGCATACCCTCATACATTAGTCGAGTCCATGCCACGTCGTCTTGCGGTACTTCTGTGTGCCTGGGGGGCCCTTCACGATATTAGGCAGGTGTACCAGTTTTTTTGGCTCTTCAGTGTAATTACCAGCAGTAGTGCCGAATGCATGTGACCCAGCAGCGACATGACAACATGTATGAACGCTGCGGTGTCCAGCTTGACGTGCAACTGAGTCGGAGACAGTGGCTCAGACAACAGCAATAGAAAGTCTTCAATTGCTGTGTAGAAGGGAAATGGGGTAGAAAGCCATGCAAGCTGCATAGTCGCCAATCTCCGTGTTGCACCTTTGAACTGTTTTTTTTATCAATNAATGGGGTAGAAAGCCATGCAAGCTGCATAGTCGCCAATCTCCGTGTTGCACCTTTGAACTGTTTTTTTTATCAATAACACTATCCAAACAAGACGTTGCTTACATAACTAACGAGCCTACTTTCCTCTAAATAACTGCGAATAAATTATAATGAAGTTGTTAAAAGCTTAGAAGGTAGGAAGGCCTTGACGTCTCGTTTACAGTAATATCATTTGAGATCAAACCAGAAACATAACAACAGTAGTGAGGCAATTAGAGATACAGACGTGCCATACCCGGGACTCGAAGACAGAACACCTCGTACTATAAACTAGCGTGTAATCAACAGCATAAGAGAGTTCGAATTCGGAGCAGAAAATTCAGATGTAATCAGTTTTGCATAATAGGGTTTACTAACCTAAATATTTGCAGGTACATAATTTTGAAAATGGATTTCTAAGCCACTTAAAAAAAACACATAAATTTACATGGCCTACCGTAGCGCTATTTGTGTAAAGAATTAGGTGGAAATCGGGTGATTGGTGCACTAGATATAGCATAAAAACTTTATTTTCTTATTTAGTGCTGTCTAAGGAGAAAGCCAAACGATAAAGTTTATGTATACGATGCTTCTAGTAGATGCTGTCTGCATACAAACTATGGATGCACTATGGTTAAATAGTTTAATAGTTACAAAAATCTTATTAAAATATTTTAATGGCCACCATTTTGAAAAACAAAGCTTCGCCCCACTTAATAAATGTGAAATAACATGGCCTTCTGTAGCACTAATGGAGAACAAAATTTGTGGAAATAAGTAGAATTGTTCGCGAAATATGGTAACATATTCAATATTCTCTTCTGGTATTATTTTGCAATATGTATGGCAAAAGAATCTCTCTGCATGCAGAATGGAATCTTCTAATGAATACTGTTAGTCTACACGCTTTGGTTAAATTTTGTCGATTTGTTTGATAAATATGACAGAGTATCCTACATAAATGAAATTACCATCATTAAACAAAGGCTTGCTGCACTTTAAACATGTTTTTTTACGTACCCTATTTGCATGTAAAATTATGCGTTAATCGGTTGATTGGTCGTCTATATATGGTGTACAAACATATTACAAAGTTAAGTTAGAATCTATTACATAACTTCGTAGATATGGCATGCTAAGCCAAGAGTGTTGTTATAGCCGCTATTCTGATAATTAGTGTCTGGCACATTTAAAACATACCAATTAATATTGTCTACCAAAATACAACTTTTTCGCCTAATTTTTTGGGAACACGTTCACTTTTTCCGAGATATTACATGAAAATTTGATTCTTTCATGTGCGGCTACCTTACAGAATGGCGAAAATGTACGCTACGTTTAGACAAATTTGATGATAATAACAAATGGTGCCATAGAGAGTTAATATGAAATTTGTTTCGTAGCTTCGTATATATAAGATACCCAGATTCAATATTTATATACCGCCATTTTGAAAATAACTGTCTGGACACTCAAATATATATGTTTATATGACCTGCCATAGTGCTAATGTTTTGCCAAATTTAGTGGGCATAATATGTACCTTTTCTCTGGAGATATGTGAAATTTTTTTAACTTCTCATGTTAAACTATCTTACAAAATGGTAAACAAAAGAGACTTTGTTTGAAAAAAATTTGATGACTGTAATATATACCGTCTGGATAAAAATATAATTTCGTATTAATTAAATGATTTTGACGATATAGCCGTGAAAATAAATTACTAACCGCCATTTTGGAAATAAGTGCCACACCTTCTTCAAACATACCAGTTTACATCACCCGCCGTAATGTTACTTCATTGCTAAATTAGCTAGGAATAGATAAAAATTTTCCCCACGATATAATATTAATTTATTCATGTGGTGCTATTTTACAAAATGGTGGTAAAATTTGCATTGCGTTTATATATGTGATGCTTGTAATAGATAATTTCAGCATAAATAATCTGGTCAAAATTGGTAGAACGGTATGGTAGATATATAAAATAAAACTAATAGATTTGTTTAGCCACCATTTTCAAAATCAGTGCATTAAAAATTTCGATTGTATCCGCTTATATGCATTACCATACTTTTGCTTACTTGCCGAATTTGGCCATAATCGGTTCAGTAGTTTTCGGTATAAAACATAAAGGCTTTCCTTTTTCATTTGGCGGACGAACAACAATATTCATGAGTTGTTTTAACAGTTGCTTGCTATGTTTCCTGNTTATTAAGTGAAACATTGCAGACATACGCCATGGCTTCACTATTGTCCTCACATAACACCAAGTCCGAGACATATGTACCTCTATGTCGTCATCGTCGTGTCGGCTAGCCATGCGGCTGTTAATTCATCGTTGTGCCACCCTATCTTGTTTGTTCTCCTCTCTGAGCTCGTCTGTGCTGTCCTAATTTGGCTTGCCCTAGAGTTTATCAATTTTTTTTTTAAGTGTGATACTTATTTCTGTAAATGTTTTTGTTTTCTTTGTTTTTTTATATCTGATAAAATTGTTTGTGGGATTCATTATACGTTTTGTTTATTTACTTTGACTACAGATACTCTCAGGTAGTATTTTTTGTTTTCGTTCTTCGTGTTTTGTTTCGTGTCTGAGACTTGGTTATGTATGATGGCGTAGTGTAGCAATGGCTTAAGTCCGAAATATTTCACTTTATCAACAATATTCATCTCAAATTCATTGCTTGCACAATGCACTTTCAACATTAAAAATTTTTTTGAATCGTTTGAATGATACCCTAGATGTAACATATCACGTTTAATATAAAAAAAAANTTCAACATTAAAAATTTTTTTGAATCGTTTGAATGATACCCTAGATGTAACATATCACGTTTAATATAAAAAAAAACGCTATTCTGAAAGAAGGTGCCCGTCGTGGACGAATACTATACACGTGAGATGTCCTCACCAACTTTANAAAAAAAACGCTATTCTGAAAGAAGGTGCCCGTCGTGGACGAATACTATACACGTGAGATGTCCTCACCAACTTTAATATTTGCACCGAGTTTGATGAAATTCTTTTCACGTGTTCATAAGGGCTTATGGTGGGACACACACAGACACATAGGTAGGAATGTGATCTCATATGTCTTTCTTTCCTTCGGAAAATAGGCTTACATATACGGAAATGATTCGAGGTTAAACACTGTTTATACAAATAAGTAATTTGAGATATTTTTACACTTAGTCTAATCTTGTTTTAATCAAGCTACAAAACATTAAATATATTCATAATGTTTTAGGATATAAAGCATTGGTTCTGTTGAATATTCAAACGAAAACAAACACGTTCGTCGCTGATGACCACGTGCCTTTGACAGTTGTACTGGCGATAAGCCGTTTAATGTTGAGTACACGCACAGAAGACAAAACCCGGTCTAACTCAACTTTACTCTGGGATGTAAGATTTGTGTAGAAGTGCAGTTTTGCGCTTGCAGGCTGCCTGTCAGCTGAGACTTGGTTCAGCTACTTTTTACAATTTCCTCGGATTACTTCAGCTAACTTGTGGGTTATAAACTGATGTGTTGTTTTATTCTGCTCTGTTGTACTACCTGATTTCCCGCATGTTACATATAGCATGTAAAAAAAAATTGGAGAAAATTGTTATTGCGTAAGGCTGCTTTAATGATGTGCAAGCTAACTTCTTTCTAAATGTTCATAATGTTGAATAATTCTTGTGAAATTATCCAGTTGATAACTCGATAAAAAACAAAATCGTTTTAAAAAAAAAAGTAAAACTGTTGCCGGTTATTAACAAACAATATGATACCTTTTAACTTTAAATATTTATCCATACAAATTCAGAAAATTTATTTAAACACGAAGTTGAGTTTCAGATAAAGTGTAAAGTCACAAGATTAGCGTGGTGAAAATTATAACACTTAATTTCTCTGAGGCAAAACAAATTTCGCTTTAAATTTTATCTGAAAAGCNATTAGCGTGGTGAAAATTATAACACTTAATTTCTCTGAGGCAAAACAAATTTCGCTTTAAATTTTATCTGAAAAGCTGAAATGTTAAAGGCAAGCCACATAACAAATTTCCAAGAAATATTCTCCATTGCATTGTTAAAATCTGATAAATAATTTTGATATGTTGCCTAACGTATTAATTTTGTACAGTTTTCAGATTTATGAAATATTTATATATGCNTGATAAATAATTTTGATATGTTGCCTAACGTATTAATTTTGTACAGTTTTCAGATTTATGAAATATTTATATATGCTCCATATTACTATATGAAATTAATTATGTTTGAAGGCATATTTCATTTTACATCGAGACTAAAAGTAATATGCTTAATTAAAGAAAATAATGTTTGACCTCTTAGGGCTCTTTGCCCGTTCATAGCCAATGAAATATATTTTTCCATTGTTGCAAAAACGACATTTTTAGATTCACGTTATACCCAAACCGACATAGAACTTGTTTTATTATTATATGTAATAAGCTGTAGGCTTTGGGTTGTACTATAGAAGTACGAACCATTAATTAAATACTCTGCAATGCAGTATATCCACAAGGAAGAAGATTGGTAATTGATAGAGACCGGAAAAAATTTGCGAGTTCAATGACCTGCAGGCTAGACTCTACAGTCTTATGTACAAATATGCAGACATCAACTGCACGTTGGTTGCTTGCTGTCACAGTGGAAGGCGACGATTGGACCAGCAGTCTCCAGGAATTGCCAAATACGGCGTGGGCCAATGGATTAAGTTATTTGAACGCATGTGTTTTGAATTCTAGCTTGTCCTAAAACGAATCCGCGAATTCTTCAGGTCTCTAGTAATTGAACCACGCGATGTACAGTAACGGCCAAAAATGNTGTCCTAAAACGAATCCGCGAATTCTTCAGGTCTCTAGTAATTGAACCACGCGATGTACAGTAACGGCCAAAAATGACTTTCCTCTGCGTAATCTCTGCATTGTGTGCACTAGGCGTGAATGTACTCGCGGCTGGCAACGTCGTGCTGTGAGCTCGGGAAACTAGAGAACACCGAGGTCACGATGACCGGATGAAGCAGGTGAGAAAGGAAGACGAGAGAGAGAGGGAAGCTAATTTCGTTAACGAAGCAGGTAAATGAGCACGACTACCCGACCTCACTTCGCCTGCGTCCTGAGAAGCAGAATTACGCAGATTTGCGTTTCATTATTTCTCTGGAGACAGTTTTCTTAAGAAAATGGCAACGAGGTGGTATGGCAAAAACGTTCTCCATCTGTACCATACGAGTGCAGTTTCCAACATTTCTCTTATATTTCGTTTGATATTTTCGATACTATTTTATACGTAGTTAAATATTTTTAAACCCGGAATTCTTGAATCATCAAACTCCAAAATTTCCACACTGAATGAAATCTATTCCGACATTGTAAAAAAAATGTTTTTACTGCATTTTTTTAAACTCAACAGTGAACCTAAATAACCCTTTGAGACCCAGCGAACACAAGTTTACATCACGGACGTGTAAGTAATTTTTGGCCTGTATTTTGTGAAGTTCTGTGGACATTGATTTTCCCTGTAAGTAAATTATTCATAAACAGTTTCACGGGCATTGGCTACGTTTGGTTCTTGTTAGTCTCGAGGAACACAAAGCCCTCATCTTATTGGTCGCGAAAAAGAAACAACTGTCGTGTCTACTTAAGTACAACGGTGATCATTAAATTAATTTTTTTGCAACACATGAAGTCGTAAATTAAACTGGGTATGAAAGAGTTGAAGAAACTTTGTCTAGAAAATTAATAAATGTCCTCACAGTTTTAAATAAACAAAAATGAGGGATGAATTTGCCTATTTGGCGTTCCAAAGCTAAACAATTATTTCCTTCGATTTTCTTAGATTAACCAGTTTGACGACACATTAAAATCATAATTAAATTGTTGCAACGGCGTAATTTTATGGTGTGCACTGTACTGGAGTTCAGCACATATTTTGCAACCAGTCGACAACGTGCTTTGTACTCTACGGTATTGGCTTTAACCATTCTCGACAACGAGGCGTACAAAATACCAGTAATCAGATGAGAAACTGACACTTCCCGTGTGCAGTACCGTTCATAAATGCCATTCTCGTGCAACGTGTGTACGACCGTTGGCATGGCAACTGGTACTTACTCCTCATACACGCATATTGAACTAACCTAATGAACTTCGTTCATCGAGTTATTTACGACGGACTCTTCTTGTGCAAGACTGAACAGTCTGTTGTTATCGCGGCAGATGAAAGAAAATACACTATTGCTCTTCAGCTTCCGGTGAAATAATATTGTAAATACCAGAAATCTAAGTCAAAACACCACTAAGTATAGTTATTTAAAACTAATTGAAACCTCAAGTTACTGAATTCTGGTGTTCATTTATTTTTTCCCACTTTATAATTTTCGATTTTATCCGAAATTGCCTCCTTTACAATCGGCCGCTCTATACAAATGCCTGTATATCTCAGCATGATACACCCCAGTCTATAATGCTACGGAAATAACAGTTATGTAGTTCAAACTAACGTAATCTATCCTAAGAAAAATGTGCGAATAAATTATTTTCTGAGTTGAAACTTATGTGATAATACTGCATACCGTTTTCGTATCCCAAGAGCATTTGAAGTAATCGTTGGTGGTTTGAGTCGTATCTCCAGTATTTGTTTTAACACTTGAGATACTGTTTTAGCACACTGCTACCACTTTCCTCGAAGAATTAAAATGATTTATGAAATTTTTATTCGGACTAATATGTTTACGAGAATTCATACTGGTATACACAGGTTTTTTTATTTTATACCGCTTGTTATTTTGTTTTTGATGGAAATATGTCGGACGGGAAAGACGCTGACTGATATGTAGCCGTAACAGCCTTAACGCTTTTACGTCGTTTTGTACAGTTTTTTTGAAGTCGCTCAACTTTTTTTGCGGGGCCTTAATGTTCAACCGTTCCTGTCTTGTTTCCGACCATAAACACTTGGTTTATCTGATATTTATTTGGAAGCGAAGAGGTTTTTCGTGCCGCTTTTTGTTTGTCGCGAGCGGCGCAGACATTGTGACTCGGTCCATAAAAACTAATCGAAGTTGGCGAGGAGATTTATGTGGCGACGCACAAAAAGGGTTTTATGTCGCAATAACGTCGCGGCGATGACGGCGAGACAGACAGGAGTGCGCGACAAACACTTGCCGGGGTTTTCTAGTCTCGCGTTCGGTTGCTCGCTGTCACTATCGCGCTGACAGCTGCTCTTCACGGCGGCATGTGCCCGTAGCGAGTATCTAACCGCTGCAGGTGCCAGAGAGACAGCGCTAGCAAACTGCTACAGGTGCGAGAGAGACGGCGCTATCAAACNTATCTAACCGCTGCAGGTGCCAGAGAGACAGCGCTAGCAAACTGCTACAGGTGCGAGAGAGACGGCGCTATCAAACTGCTGCAGGTAGAGCAGGTCAGAGAGAGAGAGAGAGTGAGTGTTAGTGCGAGAGTGAGAGAGAGGGAGAGAGAGTGTGCAAGTGTGTGTGCGTGTGCGTGTGTGGGTGTGTGTGTCGGTGCCGGTGGCTCGCCTCCCTATATCTCCGCTTCGTCCGCTGGCACGGTCCGACTTGCGGCAGTTGATATTAGTGACGGCCCGGCTGTGTACTAACTGTTACAAAAATATTCTGCGCGCGTCGGCAAACGCGCAACTGACTATACGGAGTGAAATGTTTCTAAGGGGGTGCACCCGAACACCGTAACGTAAGACGGTTACTGGCGATTACACGCTGCTGCCTTCAGCCAACGCCATGAATGCGTTTCAAGTTGTGGCCAGCAAGGACACCAAAACGGTCTTTACAAGTTCGTCTCTCCATACTATCGACCAATAGTAATCCAGTATGGTAATACCTGAGTTCTGCGAGCTTCGTGTAAAAACAGCTCAAAAGTTAAGTAACAAAATAGGCCGTTTGAAGGGAGTAAATATGCAGGTCAGAAGCCCGGGGAACACAGTGTTGCATACAGAACCGGACTTAGTGACCAAGGGCTCCTAGGCAATTACAGAGACCGGGCCCCCTTATTGGTAATAAAAAATACTCTATTTTATTTTATATTTTATTAATATTTCTTAAATTATAAAATAGACAAGACAAGCAGACCTAGACATAGAATAATAAAATACCAAATATACTTTTTACCCATAATTTTTATTATCATCTCTTATAGGAAACATACGAAATTTGAATATGTACCTACTTAATTGGCGACGCAAAGATCACGCACTAAAACATTGGATGGATGAAATTTCTACAAAAATCCACAATGAATATCATCGGAATCTTAAAATTAATAAGAAATATTTTATTTTCATTTATATAGACATGTGCTATATTTTTCCTGAACTTTAGGTGGACTAAATTTTATCAATAACACACAGGAAATGCTTCATATATCATCACAAATTCAAAATTAATAAAATAAAAAACTTTTAGACCATATTCGTCTACTGGACTAGAATTCTCCTAGACTAAATAGCTAGATAAATGCTAGCTCAAGGATATATGAAATCCTTTTTACACAGGTCAATAAAATTATCCAATTTTGACTAATGTAATAATAAATAATTCTGTGTTGTCCTGTGTCCTCTATTACATTTAATNCAATAAAATTATCCAATTTTGACTAATGTAATAATAAATAATTCTGTGTTGTCCTGTGTCCTCTATTACATTTAATTGCCGGTGTATATTTGTACTTTCCTATTTGGTTTTCTTGATAAATAATATTAAAAAAACAATTAGTCCCCTGGCCAGGGCTTCCCCGAGGCTAGTGCCCTAGGCAGGTGCCTTGTTCGCCTAGGCTAGTGCCCTAGGCAGGTGCCTTGTTCGCCTATGCTGAAGACCGGCACAGGTCGCATAGCAAGTTACTATCCTTGGCTGAACTCTGAGTGCTCCGGGAAAGAGTAGCGTAAGTCTAGCACTCTCGTGTTACCGCTTATTTTTTCGCCTAATTCGTCCACATGAGACACAACACGGCGAATGGGCAACCAGTTTGGGAAATATGTTTAAATAATTTTCATTAAATGGTCTTCTCGCTATAGTGATCGACAGATTCGGAAACGAGAAACATTCTGTTATTAACGTAATGCTAAAAACATTCCGTTCGCAATCCACTTTAAATTGATAGGAATTATGGTTCTCTGTACGGTAAATGTGCTGTGTTTCTAGGTCGTCACAATGGCTACGGCTGTATAAGCCATCACTGTTTGCATTTCCATGACGGCGAAGCTATGCTAATGTAAGCTTTTAAGCATCAAACATTCTTTACAATAAACAATTAACGTTGAAATTGTCCTCGTATTTATCCATTTAGCATAAAGGTACAGTTACAAGTCATGCAAAGTAACAATATCTGTAACAGTAAAACGATCTCTAATACCAATATTGGTTATTTCTCTACTTGAACAATAATTGGCCAATAAAATACTGGAATTATTAATATATACACCTCAGACTGAGAATTACAGAACATGAGATTAATCCACACAACGTATTTATTCAACCGCAAGGACCTTGAAGTGTACTGAATACAAAAAATGTAGTCTCTGAAACGGGACACAGTAGAAAAAAATATTACAAAGCTCTCTCAAAGTAAGTCTTGCTTTAAATAGTCTTAAATATCAGTCTGCAGCGTCACTAGCATATAACTTATATAATCACTCGATAGAAAACAGATTATATATGTTAATTCATACCAATTATGCTAAAAGTCACTTAAGCTATGTTGTAACTAGTTAAATGATGCAGGCCCAATAGTCTATCTAACTTTTACAGCTGTCGTCATATTTTTATAGATTGATATCTGATAAGGTTTGTTCGTGAACTAGGTTACAATATGTTACTTTTCAAGAAACATTACTTAAAGTAGATCACCGGTAAGGAATTTTACAACTTCATGCAATTAATAACTATAAATGTACTAAAATGTACAGGATGAGTATAAAAGAATGCACCAACTTTTAAAGTCTATAATATCAAAACCAAACAACCTACAACCTTGATTTACCAATCAAATTAACCGTGGAACCGTAAAGTTGTTCACCATTCATTAATAAATGTTCAATGTGACCACCATGAGCGGTCCGAACGACATATTCCCTAATTACGTAAATATCAGAAATAGTCGTGCTTTCTGAGGTCGGGTGCCCAAACGTTTGTGATACAGAGTCTACTTACCCTGCTCTTCTGAAATTCTAGACAGGAAATGTATCTAATCTAGCGGACTCGATAAAAGAGGAATTATAGTGAATCACCTCGCTTATCTCAAACATGTTTACCTGTGTTTATCTGCAACATTTGGCAACATGGTGGCAACGTGGGCTGGAAACGTGTACAGCACCAAGGAGTGTCCACCCAGGAATGTGGTATTGTGGTACCATACGGGGAGAGATGGGGCGAAGATTGCTACCTGCACAGGATATCTTTTCAAATACGAGATGTGAAGATTCGAGTCCTGCTTGTTTATTCACATAATTCGGCCTACCAGCCACTTTCGTGTTCATTACCGCCGAAAAGGACAACAATGTTCGACATTTTGCTACGTCTGTCTGCGGTTATTTCCACCGCATTTTACTTCCAAATGCACACAAATAAAGGATTTGAATGATTTCTATCGCTGTTTGTCTCACTCAGAACGCATTATAAACGAAAATAAATATTTAACAAATAACCACGACCGTAGTAGCTTGTGGGTCTCCGGGGGCTAGGGCTGGGAGCTGCGCTGCCATGGGGCCGTCCGCCATCTTGGATGACGTCACAGACCAGGACGGCGGCTTTGTTCAGCTCCCCCTCCCCTCGCCCTCCACCATCCATTAACCACCAGCGACCTGTACCATAGAAATGATTTTAATAATTATTATTCTTATAACAAATATTTAATCAATAATTAAAAAGTATCGGCTGCCCAACGTGGACTGTTAATAATTATATCGGTTTAGAGTGTCACTGCAGATCATAATTCCATCAAATAAAAAATTATTTTAATAAAAATTTAATAAATTTTGCATGCTCCTTTCAGACATATTGATCCCTCCCCCTTCCCCGCCCGTCAAAAACCTTTAAACAAAAAAATTATCAAAAATTCTAAATGCGTCTGACCACCTCGGATTTTTACAGGTTTTCCTAGAAAAAAAGCGTCCGTTTGCATAGAACCCCCTCGCACGACCCATGCTAGAGTGCACGAATCGCCAGTGTGTATATTTATTAACGAATTTAAAGATAAAATTTTCCATATACGAGGTGTATAAAAATTCAGAATTGTTAGGCTAGACCCCCTGCAATCACACTTTTAACTGTAATGCAATAGTGCATTCTAGGTAGGACCTTGTAAAAATTATGAGAATTTTAATACTTAATTTTTTTTAAATAAATTCAATATATATTTATTTTAAAATATTTACTTTATTTAATTTGTTTAAACTGTTGTACGGAAAAAAAGGTTTAATTAAAAAAAATTAAGCCGCCCAGACTTGTAATCATGCATTTATGCACCGACAGGTGCGCGAGACAGACATACATGTCGTAACAGGTGCGTGCGGCAGGTGACATCCGCAAGGCACCGCGAGGAAGGGGAGCCAATGACCTTGATCGCACGTGTGAGATTTGCAGCACCGCGCGAAAATAACAGGAGAAAACTGTTATAACCGACCATACTCAAGGTCAGGGCCGCAGGTGTTCGTCGCAGCTTTCAAGGTGGTGAGGGAGGGGGTGGTCAGGAATGGGTTTGTGCAATGTTAGCATTTTCACAGGTCTGCACCTGCGTGGCATTAGGTAACTGCACACGTGCTTCCACGTCGTTCTCACACCTACTCGATGACGGGTAACTGTGAAGTCAACATGCATCGGAAGAGCAGTGTTAGCTATCTCAAATCCCCTAATATTGCATATAAGGACAGGCAAGAATAAAGTAAATGTTAATTAAGGTAAAACATGGTTTTATAATTTTTTTTAATGCATGTACACAAGTGTATATATATATATATATATATCTTATGTTTTTAAAACATTGGTAGTTCCTATTTCAGAATGTTTTTCTCATCAAACTAGGTATCGTCTCGCTTCGAGTGTCCGAGCCACCTCACATAAACACATCCATTACATCGTTTCAGTACCTTATCGACCAAATAAACATCGGGGAAGTTCGTAAGCTGGATCTCCTCTGTGTAAAAGCCTCTGACTTTGGGTTCGCCTCGTAGGTCCTCGAGGTAACACATGCGCAGATACCCATGTCGTATGCGAACCAACCTGTACAATTCTGTCGACCAGTTGTGATGATAGGCCTTGTGGGAAATAACACGCTGTTTAGAGATGCACACCAGGTCACAGTTGTTGCCTTTAGGCATGCACAGGTCCCTCTTTATTGGAACAGCATACACTGTCCTAAGCAGGGAGTCATCCTCGATATCTTCTGGCTTCATGTGAGTGGTAAAATGAATGGTAGAATTGTACTCGCCGACGAGTTTCGGCAGTAGCTCAAGCCACTTGTAGTTTCCGTTCGTCATGAAATGTCTCCACAATTTGGCGTTCAGAGTCCTGTGCAAATGCTCGACGATACAAGCCTTAACTACAGTTTCATTACTGCAGGGAAAGTAGCGCAAAAATATTATTTACCATCGTCGGTGTGGATGTTTTTCGGTACACATCCTTCGCTCAACTCATTCTCCATGGCTTCGGTGACGTCACATGCATTCTTCGACTTCAGTGGTCTGGCCGAGGCATACTTGGAAAACGTGTGTATTATGGTCAAAATGTCGCGGTGGCCTTTATTCGCAAGAGCAAAGTCTTGCATTTCGATCAGGTGAGATTAGAAAGTATCGTCCTGGCCTTTCATGAAATACTTTCTCCAAGGATAATGACTTCTGTCTGACCTGTGCAGTTCCCCGATAACTGCATATTTCGTTATCTCACGATGTAGCCAGCTTCGACGAGTTCTTCGATGATGGATGTAATCTTGTTGATGTGGGACTGGTTACCCGTAGACTGCGAAGCGACGAGTAGCCGTAGTCTATCGACGAGTTTGTCCGGATCATCCAAATCAGATAGTCTATCTTGCATTTGGTGTCGACCTTCTGAAGCAGCAGAAGCGATACAGTAGCATCAACCAATTGTGAAAATAGTCCCGCGATAATGCCGAATTTCGCATAGGTCATGTCCTTAAATCGCTGCAAGGAGGGTTATTGTTCACATAATTAGCACGACTCGACAGTAGCAGGTGATGGTACTTGTGCAAATCCAATTTGGTGCAGTGTCCGGGATGCCTACGAAACAAGAGTTCGCAGAGACCATGCATCACGTAAACCTTGTGCTTGTCGAAAAAAAATCACTTCCTTGTTTCTGAAAAATCATTTATTCATGATGGTGTCGCAAGACACGCATCTTGTCGCTGTTCCGATCAGAGAAGAAACCGATGCAGTGTCCAATGTTGGTGCCAATCTCAGGTCCATGCTTTCACGTTCGTTTCCGTTCTTGAGCATGCAGAAAATCAACCAGGGGCAAATTGTCTTCGTCACTAGTGATGCCCCCTTCCGCGGGCAGTTCCGGACTTCTTTTCCGTTTACGCATAGGTGTCAGTCCTTCCACCTTGATTTCATGTTTGATATTCAGCCGAGGCAAAGCTCGCTCCTGGCGTTATTGACCAAGTTCGTTGATATGGCTGGTTAAAGGCTTGTAAGCCTCTTCCCATCGATTCTCGAGAACCACCCTGTAACTTTTCGAAAGTAGATATTTCACGAGAATAGCTTTGATGGTCTGCTGCAGCTCGGTCGTCAGTTCAGTTCGGTCTGCCATCATTCATATAATGGAATAAACACACAACCACACAAGTATATATATATATATATACAACACTCTCAAGTTGAGGAAAGAGAATTTTATATCCCTTCCAATCGGTCGATACATGCATCCAGCAACTTCTTGCTATGCCTTGCAACATCGGTTTTCGCAGCCAGTTTGGACCTTAACATATTTTGAAGAGTTTTCAATTCTTCCTGTCTCTGTGCTTTCGACACATGGATCAGGTATATTATCCATGCCCCTATGCCCCCCTGTGGGCTGGTCGATGGCCACCAAATCTTTCAGCACTTATTTTTCATGGTCTTTTTTTGCCCAAGAAACGACAAGCTCCTGCGAACAGCGATGAGGCGAGCTTCCATGAACCCATCATCGTCAAAGCCACACCTGTACCTTCCCTTATGAACTGGCGAATCCTTATCGATCACCAATACGCTGTACTCGTTCCAGCACAACGAACAAGTATCCTTAAATGCTGCCAAAGCCATGTTCATATTGACATTGTCATTTTATGCATGCCGCAAGTTCATATCGTCCATGCAAAACAACAAGAGGAAATTCTCATTATCGCGTAGCAAATGTTTGGCACCTGCGAATAAGTTTGGCTCAAGTATACACAGTCCACATTCACATGCCTTCTCATGCTAAAGTACACCTTGATGCAAGACTGTTTCTCCCATGCCACATCGTCGAAAGAAACACCGAGTTTTGCAATGCTTTCCATGGTGGGGTGATGGCTTCATTATCGCTGCAAGGTAAGTAACATAGGCCTTCCACGGCCTGCAATATACATGTCAGATGCTCGTATTTCGGTTGCTGGAGCGATTTCCAGTACAGGTACACGTTCTCGATCCTAAGACCTTTAGGTTCCTTCAAAAGGTTGAGAGGTACACATGTCTTACCACAACCCGATTGTCTGCAAATTAGTCCTCTGACAATATTGGGTAAGAGTGTGCTGTGAAATGCATCACATGAGGTATCGACATCTTCCTCGGTGATGCGGATGGGAGGAGTAACATCTAGCTTCATAATATATGTTATCACTACTACCTTGTGGAGCAATTGTGGAGCATGTGGAGCGATTGTGAAGCATGTAGACATGTGCAGCAGATGTGGCGATTATGGAGCATGCAGAGATTGCACAGAATCAGTGTTACAAGTTTTAGAATGTCTCTTTAAAGCATCCCTCCGAGTCAACTGCCTCTGGCCGATTCTACATTCCAAAGTCACACTTGAACTTTTAGTTCTGCAGGTCATTATTTCATGTCGTAAATTTCGCAAAGCTGTAAATGCTTTACTGCTGAAACGACAAAGAAGATGCTTCATTAGCACTTTATGTCTGTAGTGTTCGAAGTCTAGAATGATACTGAAACGAAAATGTAAAAAGGTCGGGTATATATCGGTTCGTAGTGCTGTAGTGTGTGATAACTCATAGAAGAAATATCAAATCTCGATACACTGATCCACAATTTAATTTTTGAACTGCACTTTCCCGAATACAGGTTATGCGGGACGGGAACTAAGCTAGTTAAAAGACTGGCATGGGGGCAGACGAAATACATTGTACACTAGAAACCGGACTCGGTGAAAAAAATGCAGGGAGGTGTGCAAAACAGTCGCAACATGAGGAGACGCTAATGAAATCGCTACCAAAATGACCACTCACGAACATGAATTTGTAACTGTTTGCATGCAAATTGAAGATACCTCATTTTCGCAGTGTGTTCATGCGAGATACTTTGCCCCCACTAAATCCAAACATGACGAAAGTGCCATAGTCAACATCAGCCTGGTCCGGTATGCACTGGGTAACGTATTGCAAACATCGCAAAAGCGCGGTTTATTACGACAGTTTCGTTAATTTGCGTCCACCGCCCGAACTGTGGCAGTGCCTGAAAAATCGCAAAGTTACTTACAACTATGAGATGTAGTAGATGCCAAACACATAGAATTGTGCACACTTGTGTCTTCGATTTATGGTGCTGTGGAATAAAAATATTGCTCACTAATGATTGATTGCTAACCTTTTACATAAAAGGTGTTCGCGCCTATATTACGCAGTCAGTATTTCAGTGTTCATCATTGTAAGTGATAATACATCTGAGCTAAGGTAAACGTTTTACCTGCCGTTGGAGTTGGAAGGGGATTGGGTCGTCCTCTTTCAGGATTTTCAAACTTACAACTAACTCCATATCCAACATGGAAGAAAACATGAATTCCGCATTCTGATATTAAGGGGTAAAAGACTTTAAGGAAATAAGCATTCCCTCTAGCGCATACGAACTGAAATTCATCGCCAATTCCATCAAGAAACTGTGCCATTGGATCTGAATTTAAATTTACACAGGCAGAAATATTTTGCAGTGCTAATATCGATTTCACTAAACTGGATACCAATAGGCCAATGCTGGGGTTCAAGATGCGAATCTACGGAGATGGTAAAATGCATGATTCATCACGACCAGTGAACATATTTCTGGTGAATGTGATATGCATAAACTGTAATTTGGCGAGCGGCTGCTACGTCAATGGTAATATGCTGCAAAAGTTTGTACTGACGGTCCTATCAGGTTATAAACTGGGCGAAGTTCCAAAAAGCATAATTTATGTTCCTATGACCGCGAAGAGCGTGCACGAAGTGGTCGTGAGAATCGTCGATCAGGACGATAAGCAGGTAGATTTCAGAAACGAAGAAATCACTTTGTGTCTCTACCTGAAACGATGGGATTGAGTTTCGCTAGACGTACCAAGCATAAAGTCGAGTTAGCACCAAACCTGCGAGCAGTAGAGCTCGAGACACCGGCATGCGAACACGTGCCAATGAGCAGATTATTTGTAGCCTAGGGTTTAAAGAGAACAGGCATGGATGGCGGCAATGTATTGAACATGACCCAGCGGGCAGAATTCGGCAAGAGAATTGACAAGTTTGAGCTGCATTGCTACCAGCTTTATCTGACCAGCCCCTACGCTCTAGGGTTTGAGGATCGAATCCCAATACCGCATGAAGATATTAACACCCTGCCTTCTCAATCATTCGTGCGCATCTGAGGTATGCTTACAAAAGATGGCGGGAACCATCCCACCACCACTGTGTTCATACACAACGGGATAATCCACCTTCTCGAGCGAGTAATGTACGAACTGAACGGTGTTACTATTGACGAAATGCAGGATGCGTGCATAACCACCACCATAAAAAAACTACCTCTCGCTTACGCCTAACAATCACGACACGGTTAAAATGGCAAGCTGGGGAATTGAAGATGGATATAAAGTTCCCAAATTCGCAGAAGGCAAGATCGTAGTGAGTGTGGCACTATCGATGTTACTGGGTTTCGCCGATGATTATAGGAAGATAAGCCAAGCAAGAACTGGTGATAGTGCTCGCCAACTCGCATCTCGGTTCAGTTTTACGAGCTGTGTAAAACCCGCAGCCCATGGCTGTAACCCTCACCAGTGTGACATTGGTTCGTTCCCCAGATGACTCCGAGCACCCGCGAATGCGTGAAGCTACTTAACTATGTCAAGAAAGAAAAAATCATCGATATAAATTTCAGGAGTTGGAGTTTGGTAACTTGTGTGGTCCTGTCATCTGCCTTGCTAAACCGCTGTCATGAAGAAACCTTCATTCACGGAAATCTTCGCTATGTCATATTGGCATTTCAAAAGAACAAGCAACACAACATTTTGGCAAACGAATCGACCTTCGACCACTGCAATGTCCAGAATGTAAAAANTTTCAAAAGAACAAGCAACACAACATTTTGGCAAACGAATCGACCTTCGACCACTGCAATGTCCAGAATGTAAAATTTTTTTTCAACAGCGATATGTATCCGTACATGAATTTCAATACCCCCTTTGACCAAGAAGGATTTGCATTACCTTATTATATGTACACTCAGTTTCAAGCCTCCTACTATAGGCGCGAGTCCTACCTCGTCTTGAGCCCAGAAAGATTCAGTGAAATGGCACCATTACTGGTCTTTGACACATCCAAACAAAATGAGCTAGTTCAAAATAGCATGGTGTTACGAATGTATATTTTCAAGCCGTTCGTACTTGAAATTTTCTAAGGGCGTAGCTCAATAATGACTCATGATTAGGTAGAGCACGGCAGTATGAGATGAGGTTTATTAAAATGAAGATCTTACAATAACTATTTAAATTACTATTGATCGGGGGAGCTTTAAATTGTATACCAAGATGCTAATTAATTATATTAAACGTCAGTTACTTCACGCCATTACTATTACTGTCTAATTCCAAAGTCGTCACCTTGTTCATGTTGCCAGAGGCTGATTCTAGGAGGCGGTTAACGACGGCCGGACACACCCATCTTCCGTGGTCTTCTCCGCTGGTCGGCTCGACGACAAAGGACGCCGCTCCCAGTGTTAACACTGGCCTATATCGGTTGCGTTGTTTAATATTCTCGGCCTCGTTTACTGGCCGGTGGAGGGGATTTCTGCAACTGTCTTCGCAAGGTGTTGTTGCAATCACGCTCGTGTCCTGGTTTAACGTTTGAAGGTGTGATCAGGCAAGCTGTTCAACTATGGCCTGATCACATCATAACAGTGGTGGATTGTCGTATAGAATTTATTTCCACAGAAAATCTGCCTGCGAACACTGCTGCATACTGCTTGATTTATAATAGCAGTATAATGAGCTACAACTGCTTTTTGGGGCTGGTGAACATGGTGAGCTAAGCATATATAAACAGGATGATCACTGCTTCTCTCCTCAGTTAGTATCAGGATGTACTGTAATCGGCAAGGCTTCCAGAGCCAGAGTGGCTGCATGCTCAAGGAGATCGCAATGTCTTTCGATTACGATGACAAAATACGCACACGCTCTTTCCTCCCCCCTTAATTGTGGAAACACTTGGACGATAAAAGGAAGAAGATAAACGACTGTCTGACCAAGTACTATTACAGACTTGTTAGGCAAGATTCCGTACCACCAATTAGAAAATGCGCTGTGCAACTTGTTGCTACGGTATCTGCAAGGACCGGTTTACATGGCAGGGCCCGAGCAGAAAAAAATGGCTGAGTGATTTGTGCAAAAACGAATTGGAAATCATCTGTGTGCAGTTAGAGTATGGCTCTCCTTCACTGTGTAAGCTGGGGAAGCTTTACGACGACCAGCAGTGGCACGTCTGCAACAGATCAGAGCCTGACTGGACACACACGTGGAGGAACGCACAGTTGTTGTGCAAATGGTGTTCCTCGTCCTTGTACCACGAATCGATGAGTTACGACTAGACATGAAGTCACCAGAAATTTAAGAGGGGTTTTAGTTTTTCATATGGTTGTACATGTGATCGGCACCCATAGTAAATATGATGAGAAAAATCGGTGTACTCATTTAGTCGTCACCTGGAAGTCTAAGTGTCGCAATGACTCCATTCTGTCCTACGAAGTATGTAAATGCCAAGCCTGACTATGGCGGTATTGCACATAGTTTAATCGCAGATGATGGATATCTGGCGCACCTACCCCAAGACCTACTATGGTGGGACACAGAATGGGCGTTTAGCGCATTATCCAGTCGCCTACGAACTATCGCCGTTGCAGTTGGATTGTCCGGGAGCATAGGCATGCATCATGTTCCACACGATGCCACAGACGCAGCTGCCCTGCCCCACCTACCACATCATTGCCTTGGCGCAGACACCTGCTATCATCCACATGCCGGACTGCGCCGTGGAGCTCTCCCAGGTGCGGTATGAACCTTCCCAGCATTCCAGGCCCAAGAAAGATGCTGCCAGCCAGACGACCAGACACTTCCAAGAACAGCGTCGGTGCCAGGCACTCGTGATGGTACCCACCACAGATACTTCTGCCTCCATCTTGGAAAACAATCCTGCATTCACTCATCGCTGCCCAACATTGTGAACTCCTGGAGCTGTAGATGATGGACCTGCTGTTGGTGGTGTTCCTACCATTGGCGAGGTGGAAGTGTGGAGTCAACTGTTAAAGAAATGCCAGATCTGCCGTGTAGCTATGATGAGGTGNCAATCCTGCATTCACTCATCGCTGCCCAACATTGTGAACTCCTGGAGCTGTAGATGATGGACCTGCTGTTGGTGGTATTCCTACCATTGGCGAGGTGGAAGTGTGGAGTCAACTGATAAAGAAATGCCAGATCTGCCGTGTAGCTATGATGAGGGGGATGACCAATCGAGATCCTATGGTCATCACTATGATCCAGAGAATTGTGCGATGCTTCGCAAGAAGCTGGTTGATNGGATGACCAATCGAGATCCTATGGTCATCACTATGATCCAGAGAATTGTGCGATGCTTCGCAAGAAGCTGGTTGATTACCATAATTCGAGAACTATTTATACATGCATGTAACAGCCTTCTAAAGTAGAGAACTATATGACCTCTTTTTTTAAATTGTAATTGTGTTGTGTATTGACTGTGTACTAAATAAAGAGTTTCAGAAAAATAATTGTGTGTTTTATTTGTTTTACCCTCACACAAAGGAATTAATTTATTTTTCTCTGAAATGAATTAATAACAGTAAAATGACTTTCAATATCATTAATTTTTAAGTCCACCAAATCCCCAGGAAGCTGTCCTCGCATTCATCTCGAGTGAGGTCGTAGTCGACCTCTTAGGTTCCTGCATCCCCTCCCCTCTTTCAACACATGGCATGACCATGTGCATGGTTCCCCGGGTATTGGGACCAGGGACTACGCGGTACGTTTCCTAGTACTTTTTTGGAGACATATAAAGTTATTGAATAAATCAACTTTCCTTTTTTTTTTTTTTCATTTTATCCAGTTCTGCATGCCCATATTACATAGGTGAGGTTTCGATGGCAGAAATGAAAGCCAACCAACCAAAAAAGAGGACCTAGATAAGGCAACGATACATCTGACAGCTCGAGTATACCTGTTGAACAGCACCACCATTCATCAACAGCAACATACCTGGCTCGATGAATCAGGCTCTTGCATGTGCTACAGAATGCTGCTGAAAAAACACATAATGGGAACAGTGCACAAGTATGCACATGAGTGATTGCAGAAGCAGTACACATGGCAGGACACATTGGTAACATGCCTGACAAGATAAGGATACCTCTTGCAGGGGCTACAGCATGCCAACACACAATATAACATACTGTCAGTCAAAAGAAAATCGACATACCAAATAACTGGTCATGTGCATGGTTGGTATGGTCTTTGTACACCGACACACCTGACGAGATACGCACGCTCTAGCATGGGCTACAGCTACCACTATGATTCGTTAATGGCACACCTGACAAGATATGCATACTCTTGTATGGGCTACAGTGTATCGCTGTAGCTGATGGTGAGATATTGCCATCGTAATATCCACATGGCTCTGTGTTTATTCCATCTGCCATTATCTGCCTCTTGTCATCAGTCCAGTTTGAGATAATTTTTGTATGCATTCAGTGTATACATTGTGCTTGTGAAATCTGATTGTGTTGACAGAAACATGTAAAAGTTGTTATTGCATCAATACCCTCTTACAATCTTCAAATGTGATCTTATACCTCACTACACATTTCTGTTTCCCCCAAACATTTTTATTNTCAATACCCTCTTACAATCTTCAAATGTGATCTTATACCTCACTACACATTTCTGTTTCCCCCAAACATTTTTATTGCTTTGTTTTTACATATTTAGGCAAACATTTTGGCCCTCAGCCCACTAAGCTCCTGCATTAGACCCCTTCCACACTCATCTTTAAATTTCCCACGAACTTTAGAATTTGTAGAGGAATAGCAAGGATATGTGAGGGGTAGGAACTTGTTTCGAACAATTTTATTAACTGCATATCATTAGTCAGGTCCTGATATAAATCATTGGTCTTTGTCTGGTATATAAATCTGTCGGTGTTCATGTAGGCCAGTTCAAGGTCATCTTCATATTTTTTCTTCATTACATCATAATAGAATCTATACATCAGGGTCTTAAAGAGGTCTAGTTCAGCAAAGCCTGCATATATCGGTTTGTTAAATGCTATTGTTTCCTTCACCAGAGATGAATATTCTGTATATATAATCCTTTCTTTCAATGTTTGGTTTGCAATAAGTTTTTTTGCTCTTCGTTCCTTGCATACTAATTTCATATTGTGTCTCTACCTTTTGTTTTCCTTCAGTTTTACAAATGTACCATTGTTCATTAATTTATAGAGGTATTTTTCGAAATTGTCGTTTTCTTAGTGTTCCTCTGTATTAAGATCAATATATGGTTTGAGCCATGCTTCCTTTTCAAATGTCATTACCCTATTAATTTCTTTTTTTATTATTCAGCCCATGCTCTAGTGTCTGCTTGAAATTTCTGTATGAATTATATTTAATATTTATTTTCTTCTGATGTAGTCATAAGATTCTTCTGCTTTGATCTTGGGGGGCACTCGTTCACTGGCAGAAATGGCAGGTCCTTGCGTGCTTCATGCAGGGCTGCGGGGTACTCGATGTCCACCTCCAGTATGTAGCGTGTGATGCTGTCGACGGGCATACCCGTGACGTCAATGTCTATGTCGACCCACTGGAAATCATGTCTGGGTAGCGGTAGAGATATTGAGCACCCGTATAGGTTATTCGCGTCGACATACTGGAGGTAGGTCTGTTCCTTGGTGGCAACATACGCAAATGGAATGCACTTACGGTTTGCCTTGCGCAGTGACACTTGACACAATGCGCCATGCCCACCCCCCTTATTCACTTTTCAATGAACAAATACATGTCGCAGTCTGTGAGTGACTCTAAATTAGCTTTGGTAATTCTCAGCATGGGGTCAAACAGTAATCCTGGCACGCTCACGTAGGGGACACAGTCGAGACCGTAAGTCTTGAGACACAGTTTCCTGAAATGTTCGAAGACGTCCGCCAGGAGAGGGACATTCATCTTCAATTAAACTTNTAAGTCTTGAGACACAGTTTCCTGAAATGTTCGAAGACGTCCGCCAGGAGAGGGACATTCATCTTCAATTAAACTTTTTATAAGTCACCGAGTGTTCTACAATTAAACTTGTCCCATAAATTCTTCGGATGCAGGTAATCTTCATCTGATGTGTTTGAGTCTACCAATCTATTAAACAATTTTTCATTAGGTGGGAGTTGTGGTTCGTTTAACTTGGTCAAATCTGTAATTTACGTAGGGGAATACTACTTTGCGGGAAACTAGTGCCATTTAATGTGGTGTAAAACATTTAGATGTGTTTTTGAACTCGTTTCTTGGTAGGTTTTTGGCGAGGGTGGCCAGGCTTGCGGACATAAATCTAAGTGTATCAAAGAATTGAATACTTAATCTCTCCCCTAGTGATTTTGAAGATCTTATATTCCGTGAGCGGGATTATGAAGATTTTATTGTCGTCATAGCCTAGTTGCTTTATTATGAAATTTTCATCATAGGCCAAATTGTGGAACAATACAGGCTGCTTCTTGGGGTGGTGGTGAAGCAAATTGTATTAGTTACCTGCTGGCCCGATGTACTGCCCTGTGAAGTGACAGTGTTCCATAACTCTGAGGTTGCCTGTGTGAATGTTGTGGAACACTAGCAGTACTCGTCGGCAGTCAAATTCTATAATAGCTGCAGGTTCGTTAGGGGTTCCATCGGCTCAGTTACTTCGTATATTTCTTTGACATTTTGTCCAATTTCGACTATATCTATTATACTTTTTTCTTCTGCGTCCTCACCTGTATACATTTGGGGCTCAGTTGGTAGGTTTGCATTCTTGCAGGCTGGAATCACACCATGGTCCACATATACTTAACAGTAACTACAGGCCACGTGTTTCTGGTCTGCACATGTGTGTGCGAGTGGTTGGGGTCCGGCTGGCATGTGTAAACTGACTTTAGCATGGCTTTGAAGTCAGCATATATGACAATGGGCATCTGGTCTCCATTTCGATCATTTTTAATTTGAGGGTTGGACTTTTTCCATTCTTTTCATGCTGTGGCATCTCGATTCGTACTGGGGCATTGGGGCTACAATATTCAAAGTGTTTTTCCAGGCACTACTGGCCAGTCAGCCAAGTAACTCTTGGTAAATCATGGTAAAATGAATAACACTCCTTACATATAAATGCATTTTCCCCTTGTGGACCGATATCTGGGGACGCACCATTCTTAAACAGTTCTTGTTATAGTTATATTGGGCATTCTCCTCTTTATTCAACAGTAGCAGGTCAAAATGTGCGGACTTCTCCTCTTTCACCACTCGTACGGGCATGACCTTCTCCTCGTCGGTGAGCGAGTACACATTCACCGATACACCAGGATCATCCCTCTCAAACATCCCTATTTGCCACAGAGGTGTGGGGAACTCGATGTCACTAAAATCGAACACACTTTCTAGGGATGTGCAGCAGTGGTTGACACTTTCGGGGTTCCAGCCTTCCACATACCACGCAAAAATCGCCAACTTGGAACACTGCTGGTCCTCTCGATTCTGGGGGTTAATAACTGCCTCCCTGTTCTTTATTGGTGTGGGCAAGTCAATGTATGATGAGGCTTGGAGGGGATTCAGCTTGTTGATTCGGAGCTGCAGGCACTTACCTTTCTCCGGTACTCCTCCCACTGACAAGTATTTTAGATGCTGGCGAACACTGCATTATCTATGTCGCTGACATTGTCTACTGGCATATTCTTAGTTTTGAATACCCTGTTGTCGGTCTCCTGCTCAGTGGCTCAGGCCACCCATAAATACATTCTCAAAATTAATTAATTTTAACGGCGCCCTGGTCTTTGATTATTTGCTCCAGTTGTCCGATGATATCATATTTCATATTTTATAGGTAGCATGCTCTTTTAATTTGTCTGCCCTGGAATATCCCTTGCCGTGGAGCTCACAAGGAAACATCTTCTCTGGATTAAACTTACAGCCCTTTTCGTGTCTTCGGGCATCGCTCTCGTTGGAAAATGTCGCACAGTTGTCAGCTGCTTTCTGCCGCACGACTCCATTACAGCTCCTCGCATGTCATTCCATGATATACTTCCGTCCGATTTCCATTCCACATTTGTCACATACCTGCCCTTCTCTGTGATGATTATGGACGCATGTGCGTTCGTGATTTAGTCCAGACTTCCGGATTGCGAAATACTTGCTGCGAAACCTGCATACAAAACTCGGGGGTGAGAATGCACTGACCCTAGAAGTCGAGGCAACCGAAGGAAGAGNTTGCTGCGAAACCTGCATACAAAACTCGGGGGTGAGAATGCACTGACCCTAGAAGTCGAGGCAACCGAAGGAAGAGACGGAACTCTGCCGTCCGTTGCACTGCCGAGGATCACCAACCTGAAACACACATGCGCGATAAGCGTTATTATTTTATTTCAGTACATAAAAAAACATATCATTTTGTTTGCTTAGCCACATGAAATATTAGCTTGAAATGTTCTTACGATTAACCTATATTGGATTTTTCATTAGCTAGAAACTTATTTTTGCTTGACTATGCAGTAAAATATATTTTTTATAAAAATATACGGAGTAATTTACATTTGCCTGCGAGTGCAATAATCTTTAATTATTTTACCATTCGCGTTTGGTACTTTAGTTGTATGGTATGCATTACGGTCCAGACATTTTGATTACCACCAGCCCGTTAAAATTTTTTTCTTTGCATTTAAAAATTAACCTGCCTTTCTCAATAATGTTGTCTTAGCCTGGACATTTTTGCCAAAGATTTTCACAGTATAATATACTGACATTGTCATGTGACGAAGCGAAACTACTCATATGAATACGATTTCGCATGATATAAGCATTGGGAGCATTGGACAGTGTTGTGACTTGGTTTCGAACAGGAGAAATATTGTTGGCACTGGTCGTAGCGGTGTACGACCTTAATTACACGACTACTTATTATGTGCACAAAATAGCATTGATTAATTTTTTCCTACACACTTACAAGAAGAAACAGAAGGACTAAGCTGTAATGCCAGCGGGACGGGCAAATGGCAGCTCGGCGTTGGATAACCAGGAGGGATCCTGCAAAAAACACACACAATTTTATTCAGTAAACGCATGTCATGCCGACAATTTTTTTGTGAGCAAAGCATGGAAATGAACGAAAAGATGATTAAATGTTTATAGTATTATAATTGCTGGTTGATCTTCTTATTCTAANGTTCTTACGATTAACCTATATTGGATTTTTCATTAGCTAGAAACTTATTTTTGCTTGACTATGCAGTAAAATATATTTTTTATAAAAATATACGGAGTAATTTACATTTGCCTGCGAGTGCAATAATCTTTAATTATTTTACCATTCGCGTTTGGTACTTTAGTTGTATGGTATGCATTACGGTCCAGACATTTTGATTACCACCAGCCCGTTAAAATTTTTTTCTTTGCATTTAAAAATTAACCTGCCTTTCTCAATAATGTTGTCTTAGCCTGGACATTTTTGCCAAAGATTTTCACAGTATAATATACTGACATTGTCATGTGACGAAGCGAAACTACTCATATGAATACGATTTCGCATGATATAAGCATTGGGAGCATTGGACAGTGTTGTGACTTGGTTTCGAACAGGAGAAATATTGTTGGCACTGGTCGTAGCGGTGTACGACCTTAATTACACGACTACTTATTATGTGCACAAAATAGCATTGATTAATTTTTTCCTACACACTTACAAGAAGAAACAGAAGGACTAAGCTGTAATGCCAGCGGGACGGGCAAATGGCAGCTCGGCGTTGGATAACCAGGAGGGATCCTGCAAAAAACACACACAATTTTATTCAGTAAACGNCGGGCAAATGGCAGCTCGACGTTGGATAACTAGGAGGGATCCTGCAAAAAACACACACAATTTTATTCAGTAAACGAATGTCATGCCAACAATTTTTTTGTGGGCAAAGCATGGAAATGAACGAAAAGATGATTAAATGTTTATAGTATTATAATTGCTGGTTGATCTTCTTATTCTAANGCAAAGCATGGAAATGAACGAAAAGATGATTAAATGTTTATAGTATTATAATTGCTGGTTGATCTTCTTATTCTAATTAAGCATTATTGGGTGGTCATTGCTATGTTGCTCAAAATATTTCTTATAAGGTAAGGTTGTTTTTAATTTTATTATCTTTTATTATTATTACTGGTAGTTATTGTTTAATTGAATTTTATTTTTTTCAATATCATTGTTGATATATTTTTTCTTTTTTTCNATTATTACTGGTAGTTATTGTTTAATTGAATTTTATTTTTTTCAATATCATTGTTGATATATTTTTTCTTTTTTTTCCTCTTTGTTTATGTTTATTTTCTTCTTTTTTAGCTTATACTAATCGTACAACATTTGATTTTGCTGAGNTTTTTTTCCTCTTTGTTTATGTTTATTTTCTTCTTTTTTAGCTTATACTAATCGTACAACATTTGATTTTGCTGAGCGTGAATCTGAATAAGTGTCAGGGTTTAATGTTGAGTATAGAAGAGGTGGATTTATTTTAATTTTTTTAATAGAATATTCAATAATTTTATTTATGATGTTATTATAATTTTTTTTGATTGTGATTATAATATTTTTTATTAAAATAGTTTTTTTTTCTTTTTTGTTTGTGTGGATTCGAGGTATTTTACCTCGGTTTCGTTATGATCAGTTGATATATCTTGCTTGGAAATGTTATTTACCTGGGGATTTGATATTAGTCAATGAAACGAGGTGGGAGATAGGCGTTGTCTATAGATCATGTCTGTCGCGTGACGATAATTCTCATGTGCCCGAGGGGGGAATCGAACCCGGCCCGCAGTAGCGCAGGCTAGCTGCCACAAGTCACGTATTCGGCGGTAACTACAACAGCATGCAGCTTTCTGTATGGTAATAAATGGCTATGCATTCGTGTTCTGACTAGCTTGCTGCGAAACAGTGACACTGTATATAAGTAAGGCGTATTAACACTTTGCGCTCTGTAAACATTTACTGGCATTCAAGACATGTTATAATTGAGTAATTTACTTCCACATTTTATAGGAACGCCATTAGTGCTGGTCTCTGGTTTCTTAATTGCCACGCTCTTATTGGTTAGCACCACATTCGACATGCTTTATTCAAATTATTATTACTGGCTTGCTGTCAGCTAATGAAGGGCCCAGCTGATAGACAGTAAATAAAATATCCTTTTCACAATCTATATTATTCTAAAAAAGTTTTATTATTTTTAGTTACTATAATAAATGCTGTGGCGTGTTTTTTTAGGATCCTAACAAAACAAATAAACTGCATCAATGGGAATTTTGTTTTTGGTGGCACAGAAACTTTTATCTTTTTTAGTGTAGCCTGATTTACTCAGGGATGATGAGGCTACCAAAGGTGAGGCGAGCAAATATGTAGAGATCTAACGGAGAAAACAAAGGTGAGCTGTACTTACGGACACGGACGAGAATGTGGCGGCGGCGGGACGCAAGCTGGAAACGTCCGCCACGTTTCCGCAACCCCAAGTTCTGCGTGTGAGGATGGAGAGCACAGGATGTGAGGACTGCAAAAACGAACAGGAACGATACTCATTTATAATCTAAACTAATACATGGGTAGGGAAACACAAAAAAAAAAACCATTGTTCGCGTTGCAATGACCTGAAAGGCAGACAACGATACGGCGCACTGGGGAGGAACCAGGAGCACCACAAAGACAGCCCACGGAGTGCGCTTGATGTTGCAGCTCGACCTGGACGGCATTGGCGTCGCTGGTTCTNGAGCACCACAAAGACAGCCCACGGAGTGCGCTTGATGTTGCAGCTCGACCTGGACGGCATTGGCGTCGCTGGTTCTCGACCAGCAGATCGCGCGATGGTTTCTCGATGCTGGTTACCTATAAGCACACACGTGTTTTTTTATTCGGTAAAAGCAGTTCAAGTTTAACACAACAACATTTTGTTTGCAGCGCCGGTTAGGCAGATAGGAGTTGGTGGAACAACGATGGAATGAAACGGGAGACACCTGAGAAAGCCCACCAAAAACTGACAATAATCCATCCCTCCCGGAAATCCAGCCCCAGCACATTTTGCCGGATGCCTGGCCGTGGCGCCAGCACAGCCTGCGAGGTATCAGAGACCTCAAACAGCCAGCCAGATAGAAATTAAAAAAATAAATATTATTTGACCTACTGATTAATTTTATGTAAACTTACCAGACGAACGATGCTGAAAGACTCGATGAGGTTTGCAAACGGCAGCACTATGTTGGTTACCTGTAAAATCACACATAATATTTTATTCGATAAAAGCAGTTCATGTTTAACACGAAAAACGTATCGTTTGCGATGACAGCAGGTTGGGTGGTGATTGAACGAAAATAGTATAACAAAAGGAAGAACTCGGAGAAAACCCGCCGGGGCAATGTCCGTCACGAGACAAAACATTCCGGGAGCAACCTCTCCCGGAATCCAACCCTGGTGGGCGTCGCACTTCACAGCTGTGAACAACGGTGTTTACAAAACTTATTTTCGACAGCTAATGGCTACAACGAGACTGAAAAAGGATGTTAGACTTGGTGGAAAAGTTACATCAAGGCTTAAAAAGATTCGCAATGCAGATGTTTTACGGCCTAAGTCACGCATGTATTTCGTGATTTATAATACCTGTCTTACAGGATGCATTATAACTCGTTTCCCATTTCGTCTGTATACATATTACGCGCGAGTTTTTACGGTCCTACCTAACCAGTGAACTATACTGTGTTTGAAATTTTTGAAAAGTAATTTTACATGAGCATAATCTGTTTGCATGCGAAAAAAAATTTATAGTTAGGGCAGAATACGAACAACTCAAACTTTTGAAGTTCTTCAGCACAGGATAGAATTACATTTTAGCAAAACTGTTAAAGCTTAATATGTTGCTGCCAATCAGGTATTGCAATGAACTTTACGTCGGTATTAGAGATCGTAGTCTAATATCTCCTATTTTTATTCGTATTTTGACTATTCCTGCCCATTAATATTTTTAAAAAATATGTTGGATGGAAATTTTACGAGCCAGATGCTGCGTATAAAAAAAATTGTATTCACCCTACATACTTCCACTGTACACACATAGACTGTACAACAGTAAATATCAAACGCACTTGCTCACTCGTAACTAATATTTACAGCGAGCGAGTATACTAGAGTGTAATTTTTTAACAATAAATCGCGAAATAAAATGTGTATTTAGATACGGTCGCAAACAGGTAATTGAAAATACTTCAGGCACGACGGTAATATTGTTTCTCGTTTTTTCAAGCATGCATCTGTATGTATTTATTTACATGTGTGTACGCATCTAGAGTGATGAACTACGGCACTGAGGGTACGGTGCCACGAGCTTTGCTACCTGTGTTAGATTTTGAATAACTTTTATTAGGCATTTTTGTTGACCTTCCGCATGCGTGAGTACGTGCATTTTAACATTTCGTTTCCTACATAGGTAAAAATTTTTGTAGACACACGCAAGAAAAAATACTTTTTAATACATGTGTGAAATTGACGGCGGCAAGCT
Source organism: Clitarchus hookeri (assembly GCA_002778355.1). Lineage (NCBI taxonomy): Eukaryota > Metazoa > Arthropoda > Insecta > Phasmatodea > Phasmatidae > Clitarchus > Clitarchus hookeri. The sequence continues at coordinate 110,944 of NQII01003940.1, forward strand.
TAGGAGGCGCGGTAGTTTCACGGTTCTAGGCTGGACGTGTCCGCAGCTGACCAATGCACACCCCACCACGCCTCCTCTACCCCGACACTTCATACAGCTGACCAATACACACACCACAATCGCCTCCCCTTCTCCGACACTTCATACAGCTGACCAATACACACCCCACCACGCCTCCCCTCCTCCGACACTTCATACAGCTGACCAATACACACCCCACCACGCCTCCCCTCCTCCAACACTTCATACAGCTGACCAATACACACCCCACCACGCCTCCCCTCCTCCGACACTTCATACAGCTGACCAATACACACCCCACCACGCCTCCCCTCCTCCGACACTTCATACAGCTGACCAATACACACCCCACCACGCCTCCCCTCCTCCGACACTTCATACAGCTGACCAATACACACCCCACCACGCCTCCCCTCCTCCGACACTTCATACAGCTGACCAATACACACCCCACCACGCCTCCCCTCCTCCGACACTTCATACAGCTGACCAATACACACCCCACCACGCCTCCCCTCCTCCGACACTTCATACAGCTGACCAATACACACCCCACAACGCCTCCCCTCCTCCAACACTTCATACAGCTGACCAATACACACCCCACCACGCCTCCCCTCCTCCGACACTTCATACAGCTGACCAATACACACCCCACCACGCCTCCCCTCCTCCGACACTTCATACAGCTGACCAATACACACCCCACCACGCCTCCCCTCCTCCGACACTTCATACAGCTGACCAATACACACCCCACCACGCCTCCCCTCCTCCAACACTTCATACAGCTGACCAATACACACCCCACCACGCCTCCCCTCCTCCGACACTTCATACAGCTGACCAATACACACCCCACCACGCCTCCCCTCCTCCGACACTTCATACAGCTCACCAATACACACCCCACCACGCCTCCCTTCCTCCGTCATAAGAACAATGCTAAGGCTTTTCTACAACTGGCATGGAATTCAATATATGTAGCTCACATATGTATGTAACGTGGCGTTAAATTTTCTTATAATATATTTTAATTCCAGCAAATTGCAGTGCCAAGGAAATTATTGATTCCATTTGTAGGGTTTTTTTTCTTTTTCCTGCTATCGCTATTCCTGTCTTAAGAGATAGACGTTTTCAAATCAGCAGCATTATACTATACTAGCAAATACAAGCGAAACACGTTCAGCATGTCGAGGACATCCACTTCAATTTCACGACGCAGCTCGGTTGCAAACAGCGGATTTCTTCTTAATCTGTGTTTAATGTCAGTATTACGACATTTTTGATAGTAGACGACCCTCAAGGATAGTTGGCAGTATATTACATATGCAGTTCGATTATGGCAATTTTAGCTATAAACGAGATATATAACTTATTATCGTTGGCGAATTTTAATTTACCGAGAAAAGAAAAATTCTTATCGGTCATTAGTAGGTGACTTCTATTTGCTTTCGGCATGTGAATAAACTAAATTTCATTAGTTTTTTTAAACACGTGACTTTTGAATACCTTTGAATGATGCATGGCAGCGCGAGCGTTTAAGCCAGCCAAGGCCGAGCCGGACCACAAGGACGCCTCTGTGCAGCGGCCGGCTGTTATCGTTACGTTAACTCAGCACTGTGTTCCACTAGCAATAACTAGCGTACTACACAGGGCCTTGCCTTCGTGATAAGCCAAGCAGGCTGCAGTCACCAGTGCTGCCAGCTCCTCTCTGCTCGCCTCATTAAAAACACAGTAGGTAATTACTCTCTGTACTGTAGAGAAATGGCGGTGCGTAAATCCGGAGATCGCGGATTGCAGATAGCAGAAGCTCCGTCGTTAGTAGCAGGAAGTAGAAAAATGGGGAACAATAATAATTTTTTTTAAATTCTAACTTACTCCAAAACTTAGTTTTATGTGTGAGCCCGCGGTAGGGACGGGAGGTAAGTACGTCTCAGGGCTAGGCCCCATACGCCTACAAGGAAAGGAAATCATGCAAGGAGAAATGAATCGCGGAAAAGAGGGATTAGGCTGCCATGGTCAGCTTTCGGCTATGATAACTTCCCGAAGTGTTCTTACAGCTAAACTGCTGTACTAATGAGAGAAAGGGAAAATCCGGCATAGTCACCGTAAAAGCCCTTTCGACGAGAAAGAACTAAAAATTGTTACATGCAATATCAGAAAATGCTACAGGAGACAGATAGGTGGGCACCATGCTCTTTATTAGTGGGTGGAGAAAATACTAGTAGAGGAAGCAGAACATCTTTCTTTCATTTGGCGCTGGCTTAACCACAATGGTGTTTGCACATCACACTGGTGGGGGGAGTGGGGCTATTGGGCCTCTCCCTCCCCCCAATTGCCAGTGGATCCTGAAAACTCAAAGAAAAATTGAATTAGTTGTCAGTGAGTGCCAGTAGAGCCAACGCAAACGGACTTTCACTAATCCATGATAAGATGGTAATTTGCCTGAAAGGGAAAATAAATTTAATGGTAACCTTAATAACCTATTACTTAAACTAAGTTCACGAGGACGATTTTTTTTTCATACCTTATAAGAAATTTAATTACCCCGGAGGTGTCGCTTTAGGACTCCTCGTGTAAATCTAAGGCTGTATGTAACAAAGACATACAGATACTATATTAATTAAAAAATAGACAAATATCTATCCCAAAAGATGTGCTGATGCTAACATTATTGGCCTGGCTGTGTGTTACACGCAGGGCTAAGGGTGTCTGTGCGCTAGAAGCGAATTTGGGCGCTTATAGCGCTGAGTTAAGTCAATATCATAGCCCCCAAGGGCAGTTTTGAGAGAATTTGTGTGCTCCTCGCTTGATTTATAAAAACTTTCAGTTTGCTTGCGAATTACTTCGTCCAACATTTATTGTTTTAATTCGGTGTGCAAGCATCTAACAGAGATATATCTGGGTGCATCGGCGGCCAATCGAAGGTATTTATTTTGCACCACCTGCAATTAATGTAAATAGGTTTCAGCACGGTAGGCCCAAGCAGACGCTGCATAAGTGATAAGGGGGCGAATCATTGACTGATATAATCGTATTCCATTTTCCTGTGTCAAATCAGAGCCACGAGATAAAAGAGGATAATAAAAATGGGGAACCGCGACGCTTGGTCTTATATACTGTTCGATCTTCCCCTTCCCCCGCGCCCAGTTATTCTCGCGCGGAGATGCAAATCTCACACGTGTGATCAAGGTCATTTACCCCCCCCCCTCTTCGCCCGGCGGTACCATTGGTAGTCAAATGTCGCACGCGCCTGTTATGAAAGGTAAAGGCGTGTCTTTCTCGCGTGCCTGTCGGTGCATGGGTGCGTGCTTACAAGGCTAGATGGCTTTATTTTGTTTAATAATTAAGTATATTTTCGTACAACGGTAAAAACTAAATGAATAATGTAAATATTAAAATAACATCGATTTGTTTGTTTTTAAAAAATAAAGTATTAAAATTAGAATATTTTTACGGGGTCGTATCTGGAATGCTCTGTCGCATTAACAGTTACAAGTGTGATTGCAGGGGCGCGGGTGAGTGATGGGGGGGAGGGTCAAGCTTCTGTGTGTTTGATTTCGTGAAAAGTTATTTAGATTGTAATTATTTGAAGTTTTTATATTACTTCTCGTTTATGGAAACTTTCGTCTCTAAATTTGTAAATAAATATACACACTGGCGATTCGTGCACTCTAGCAGATGTCGTTCCCGCGGGTGGGGGAGGGGGGGTTGTTTCTATGAAAACAGAGGTTTTTTCTCGGCAAAATAATATAAATCCGAGGTAGTCCGATGCATTTATTTAAGTTTTCGGGAATTTTTCAGAATTGTTTTGCTTACAGGTTTTTGTGACGGCAGATAAATACGTCTGGAAGTAGCAAACTTAATTGATTTAATTTTTATGAAAATATTTTTTTTATTTGATGAAATTATGATTTGCAGTGACTCTCTTAACCCATATAATTATTAACAATTCACAGTGGCTAGCCGATAATTTTAAATTTTTTTATTAAAATATTTGTTATTAGGATAGTTTTTATGAAAATTATTTCTAGGGTACAGGTTGCTCGCGGTTAGTTTGGTTCCTCCGGGAGGGGGGAAGAGGGGATGAACGAGGCCACCGACCGCGCCTGTGACGTCATCCAAGATGGCGGACGGCGCCACAGTGCCACAGTCACCAGCCCTTGCCCCCGGAGACCCATTAACCTACTGCTCACTACAACAAAAAGTACACATGTACTATTATTTACAAGGTCGAAGTGAACTCTACCGGCAAACTTCAGCAGATGATGCATTATCACAAATTAGGTCGAAAATATATTCCAGACCCATACCCCAATTCTGATCCGAAGGGGTGTAACCACCCATGAAAGTGTAGCTTAAACAGATGTTTTTACCTAGATACACAAGCGGAGTGAACGATAAATGTCTGAGTTTCTGGATACTACATTAAACGAGGAAGTACAAAGAACAAAAATATGGGCTCCAATATCAGTAGAATAGTTATAGACATTCGGTTATAATGAGACCTGGCAGGGGAACTGACGCACCGGCCGGCCGCCATGTTGTGACGTCACCCAACCACCATCTTCTATCTAGGTGACCTAGACCTTGACCCCATGCCCATAACCTTACATGACCTTTAACCAAAAAAATTAAAAAAAATAATTTAAGAATATAATACAGTTTTAAAACATCTTAAAAATTTTTTTACAAAAAATTAAAACATTTATAAAAATATTTGTTAAGAAAATGAAAATACATTACTAAAATATTTCTATAAATGTATTGAAAAACTTACATTTGCGGAGGTTTTCCCAGCACCTTATCCAGCAGATGACTGACCCTCTTCCAATCAATCATATTGTCTTAACATTCCCGTTCCCCTCCCCTCATCAATACTCTTTACGTCGTATGCAGCCATTGTGGTATTTTTTCGTTTGAAATATTTTCTTATTTTCAACACCTGGTTGGCACTACTGAATTAATTATCGATCTACCCATCAGGCGAGCTCACGATTTAGCCACCAGGTGACAGTCACATTTGTGTATGTTCTTGACGTATAGGTGGTGCTGCCAGCTTCTTCCAAGCCACCTTCCTCACTATACGACATAGTATCGCCCACTAGAGCGCACTCCTAAGTTCAGATGTGTTATAACAACATTTCGCGGGGCATCCGCGAGAAACGTGAGTTACAGACTCCATCCAAGCCGTAACACCGGACAAGCTGACAAGAGCGTGGAACGAGTTTGATTATTGCGCAGATGTCGTTCGGGCCACTCATACTGGTCACATTGAATATTTGTAAATGTATGGTAAACAAACTTCACGGTTCCACGATTCTTTTTTTTTTTTTTTGGTCAATCACCCTTGTAGTTTGTTTCGATTTGATATTACAGACCTTCAAAGTTGCGGTATTCTTTTATACTCAGCCTGTATATTGTACACAGGATGGGGAGAGGGATTGCTGAGGAGGAACAGGAGGATTGAGAAGGATTGATGGAAAGACTAACAGTGGCAGACTGACCCCTTCAGACTGACCCTTGCATATCTCGAAGTGTTCCTTCAATGTATCGACTTGCACAAACTGNGTGGCAGACTGACCCCTTCAGACTGACCCTTGCATATCTCGAAGTGTTCCTTCAATGTATCGACTTGCACAAACTGCACGGGACCAATGTCGTAATGCTTCATCGCGCGAAAAGGACTCTTCGTACAGGTGGTTCTCTCATGTGGCCGAGTATAGCAGCTTCTGCTGAACATCTTTCCACAGTAGCAACACTTTCTTCCCAATGTAATTTTCCAGTGGTGTGAGAAGGTTCATCTATAGAGGTATACTCTACAGTAGACGTCATACACTTATTAAGTTGCATCATCTTCATGAAAAAATGAAGTTATTTCCACAGTAGAAAGAAACTTGTGTGTACACTTTGCGTACCTACCGCTCTATATATAAACGTACTAACATTNGTTATTTCCACAGTAGAAAGAAACTTGTGTGTACACTTTGCGTACCTACCGCTCTATATATAAACGTACTAACATATTCCATTTGGGAGAATGAAGCATTTAACGAGACGTTTTATCTAGTTCCTTGATCACATTACCATGCAGTTACAACTTCAACAATTTCTTCCAGACAAATTATTTGCTCAGCTTGAACCCATTCTCTGCAACTGGCACTTCCTGCCCTCCAACGAACTCCTAAATGACCCTTCTGCTCCACAACTGGCCCATAAATGTGGAAAGAATTCATGTTTTATCATGAAGATGATNGTTATTTCCACAGTAGAAAGAAACTTGTGTGTACACTTTGCGTACCTACCGCTCTATATATAAACGTACTAACATTTTCCATTTGGGAGAATGAAGCATTTAACGAGACGTTTTATCTAGTTCCTTGATCACATTACCATGCAGTTACAACTTCAACAATTTCTTCCAGACAAATTATTTGCTCAGCTTGAACCCATTCTCTGCAACTGGCACTTCCTGCCCTCCAACTAACTCCTAAATGACCCTTCTGCTCCACAACTGGCCCATAAATGTGGAAAGAATTCATGTTTTATCATGAAGATGATNAACTCCTAAATGACCCTTCTGCTCCACAACTGGCCCATAAATGTGGAAAGAATTCATGTTTTATCATGAAGATGATGCAAGCCAATAATTGTCCGAAGTTTTTTTTTACTAAATTTGTAATAATAATTCTTTCAATAAATTATAATTAATTGTTTGTACATTTTTTGAAAATTTTAAATTTTTTTATAAATTTCCGAAATGGTTTGCAATTTTTTAGCATTTTTTGGTTTCAAGACAATTTAAGGTTACAGGCACGGGGTCAAGGTCTAGTTCACCCAGATACAATATGGCGGTCGGATGACGTCACATCATGGCGCCCGGCGCCTCAGCTCCTCTCCCAGGTCCCGTTATGTCCGAATGCACATAATCATTCTGCTAATATCAACCCTCATCCATGAAAAGTGAGGGGTTGGCAGTACATTTGTGAAAGTAAAAATGTAACTGTACCACTTTGTTGTTTCCTGTGGATTTGTAATCTACCGTACATCGTGAACAAACATTCCGTCTTGTGTTTTTAAGCTAAATGCCGTCGTTTTTTGAGAACTCAATTCATGCCAATGAAGGTCACATGGGGTGGAGATGGAGCAATGGCGATGGTCGTGAAACAGGCGTGCCCCGAAGAAACCCACTTACCAATGGTAACGTCCGCCGCGTTTCCCAGATACAAATATTCGTGTCGTCCCCGCCGGGAATCGAGTCCGAGTCGCCGTGGTGGGAGGTGAGTAGTCTGGCCACTGCGCCACAACGGCCCCTACTTGCATATCAGCGATAGTTCGTGGTGGTAGGTACGGAAAACACATGAAACACGACATGCTCCAACATTACACGGTGTCATTCAAAACAGAAACATCGTGCACTAACAGCAAATATGTTACTATGTGTCATACGTTGAGGTACATTGTTAGAAAATTATTAATTAATTTTTCGTAAACGGCGGCATTTAACTTAGAAACACAAGACGGAATTTTTGTTCAACAAATACGGTAGATTACAAATCCGCAAGAAACAACAAACAAAGTGATGCAGTTACATTTTTATTTGCACAAATGTGCTGTTAGCCTCTTACATTTAATGGATAGGGATTGATATTTGAGACCCCTTTTTTTTTCTTTGTACTACAAGCTATATATTTTTATATATAAAGAGATAAATAAAAAGNTTGATATTTGAGACCCCTTTTTTTTTCTTTGTACTACAAGCTATATATTTTTATATATAAAGAGATAAATAAAAAGTTATTTCAGGTACCTACATACATTAATTATCCCTCTTCAGGCTTTTCTGTATCCAGCAACAGCAGTGAGAAATTAAATATTAATTTTATGCCAATGACCAAGTTCTGGGTTTGTATATGATATTCTATGTGTATCAAACAAACGTNAAATTAAATATTAATTTTATGCCAATGACCAAGTTCTGGGTTTGTATATGATATTCTATGTGTATCAAACAAACGTAGTTTTTAATGTTATTAAGTCTATACTTTTACTATACAAGTAAACATAGTAGTTTATCATTATGAGCTACATTTCATTGAATGTTTTTACAAAGTGCAGTAGCCGTATAACTTAAAACTAAATGTAAATCTACAATCACTATACTGACAATTAAATACTGAAAAAGAGCTCAACTTATTATAAACATTCGTTTCACTCCACAACATAAGTAAGAGTTTGGACTTGAGATATCTGAAACAACTACACAACACATGTTTAGTTGTCACAGCCAATGAACTGTTTGTAGGCTTCGAGTTTGGCTATAGAAATATGAAGCAGGTTGTAACCTACTAAAAGCCTGGTTTATGAATCTCTTAAGTACAAGGACGATATTTGGGCATTGAGCCTCGAAGTGCCGGCCAAATATCACTTCCCTATGCGGTATGTAAACAACATTGTACTCCATGTTTTAATGGGTTAACGCCACGGATACACGGAATGGATTTCATTGATATATTCTAACTAATATTGTAAATGCGAAGGTGTGTTTGTTTGTCCTTTCACGTCGCAACGGAGCAGCGGATCGACGTGATTTTTTTGCACAGAGATATTTGAAGGGCCGGGAAGTGACCTAGGCTACTTTTTTATCTCGAAAAAATATCTCATTCCCTCAGGAAAATGTTTTTAGTAAAAATAGCGCTCCGGGTAAAATTCTGCGTCAATGTAAGTTGTTAGCGTGAGACGAAAGCACAATGTCACACAAAAAAGAGATGGAGGTTCTAAACCGAACGCTACAGGATATACGAAACAATACAGACATTATGGGAGGAATAGTTGTATTACTGGCTGGTGACTTCCGCCAAACTCNTATACGAAACAATACAGACATTATGGGAGGAATAGTTGTATTACTGGCTGGTGACTTCCGCCAAACTCTACCGGTTATTCAGAGGGGCGCACCTGCAGATGAATTCAAAGCCGGTCTCAAGTCGTAAAGTTTAGCATGACGACAAATATGAGAGTGCACCTCCACAATGACGTTGATACAGGACATTATGCTGATACACTATTAAAAATTGGAGATGGGCGGTTAGAAACAGATGCCGAGGGTTGTGTGTCACTAACGGGGAATTTTAGTAATTTGGATGCGGATTGATACGGAACTGATTGCTAGCGTTTACCCAGATCTACAAAGAAATATTAATGACTACCAGTGGAAATGTAAAAGAGCGATTCTAGCACCGAGAATTACATTGTTAGTGCTGTGTTCTGTGTTTATGATCAGTGTCTGTCTACAAACCAATACCGTTATTTCTCCCTATATATATATGTTACTATAACCACGTGATCAAAACCTCTGTTTAAAGATAGTATATAATATATATCGTATATCATAGTTCATCACTCATCAATCGACAAATTGGTTTAAGTTTCCTTATTCTCAAACGCAAACAGATATAATTTGTGTTATAATAAATAATGAATTTAAATTTTTCAAATTTAGCAAACGTCTGTGTTAACTATATTTATATACAAAAGAATTACTGAAGAGTAAATGCATGCACACTATAAATTTTGTAAAATGACTACAATTCCGCCACACTATGATTTACCCGAACTTTATAAATTGTAAATTGTGTATTTGACTGCGGAGGCAAACGTAATTTGAAATATAAAGAAACTCGTAAATTGCTGTAGCAAAATATATTACTCTACCTTACTTCAACTTTCTTGTGTTTAATATTAATGTAAGATACAGAAAAAACGTTGGTTAACTAGTAATTAGCAACATTCTGTATACAGATATAAAATTAGAGAAATGCGATGGAGATAACCGAAAGCAGAAAGTTCCTTGCTGACGTTTTTCTACATGGCTGTAATATTTTCGCAGTTATACACACCGTAACAAGGAAATCACGAGTGGTAATGCTTTCAGAGGCGCATATAAAAATGTTGGTGTTTCCTCTTCAATGCACACGTCCATCCGTCGATTTCGAAAAACAAAAAAAACTTCTCGCTTGCTAATTTTTTTGTGTGCGCCCAGAAAAATAATGAACAGACCGTTTCTTACATTGAAAATGTTATCAGTAAAGAAAAAATTATGAATGCGCAATGCTTTGAAAATATCAGTGATTTTCCAATTAAATTTTAAAATTATTTGAGTCGCTGGTTTCGAGTGATGACGAGTTTAGTTTGAACGAATTTTGGCCGCACGATGTGGCAAAGACTGCGCACATAGGAGGCACAGATAAGGGAGATATTCGCGTGTTTCTCTGCTGCTCCGGCTAGCAAGAAGGACTGGCTTGAGGAGTGGCAGCCGTGTTTAGACACGCGAGTGCACTGAGGTGGTGCGCGCGAGACTGATAACCTGCAAATAATTACCCAGAAAATTGAGCTATAACCACTTCATATCGCACTGTAAAAAATTGCATCGATATGGAACCAATTAAACATCTGATTTGATTTGGGACTAATAATACACTGAAGAGCCAGAAAAACTTGTATAGGCGATCATATGCAAATAACAGAGGTATGGAACCAACCATAGTAACGCGATGCGGTCGGCAGCGCCTACATAAGACAACAAGCGTCTGGCAAAGTTGCTAGATCGGTAACTGCGGCTACAATGGCAGGTTATCAAGATTTAAGTGAGTTCGAACGTGGTGTTATAGTCGGCGCACAAGAGATGGGACATAGCATCTCCGAGGTAGCGATAACATTTATATTTTCGCGTACGACCATTTCACGAGTGTACCGTGAATATCGGTAATCCGGTAAAACATTACATCTTCGACATCGCTGCGGCCGGAAAAAGATCTTGAAAGAACGGGACAAATGACGACTGACGAGAACCATTAGACGTGACAGACATGCAACCCTTTCTCAAATTGGCGCAGATTGGATTTGTGGACTGCCCTGCAGGATTCATGGTGTGNCGATATTAGGCAGCTGTACTAGTTTTTTCGTCTCTTCAGTGTTCATCAGGTTTTACAATTTGTTTGTATTAATTGTACTATTAATAATATTTAATTTTAAGTAGCTCATAAGAAATGAATCGTTTTTCATGTAACTAATAAAATAGCTTGTTTCCCATTTGATATTAAATGTTAGAATTATTTCTGTTTTTAATTAGATAGTAACAAAATGAATTATTTTTAAGATTGTTAAAAATTTTTCATATGGATAAATTTTACATATGAAGATATTTTTATTAAATTAATGGATATTGTTGGAAAGTAATTGTTTTATCAAATTTTATTAAAATACATTTAACTTTATTAATAATATTTATAAAAAATTAATAAATTCTAAAATGTTATTAAAATTGATAAATATAAGTATAAAACTTTGAAAGGTGTTCATTATCTGATTGATCCTAACGATGCAGTAAATTTAGAATGTATCCAACAAAACAGAATAAATAAATGATTTTAAATGTAATATTAACTAGTGGAGAAACTTATCAATATTTAAATTACATACTTTATAATAATTTTTCTCTTCCATTTGATTGTGCAGTTTTAAGATTAATACCGATATCAGTGATTTTTTTTTTTAATATTTAGTGACATGAAATATACTTTTCAAAACCATTTACTAAATAAGGGTGATTGAATATGTTTAAAATTAGTACATGCTATACAAATTGCTTAATCATTTAATGTAAATAGGTGTATATTTATAGTTTTTAAAAATACATATGTAATTATTTTATAAATCAAAAACAAAAAAAATTGCATTTAAAAAAAAATTACTTCGTTTAAAAAATATAAAATATGTATTATTAAATGAAAAAAAACTTAGTGTTTAAAGTGTAGTACAGAAAATAAACATAATTAAAAACAGTAAAAAAATTTTAATAATAAAAATTACGAAAGTTATTTTTATATACAGTTCTAAAAATTCGTTATTTCTAAAAAATTAAAATAAGAATTGCTCATCTGCGAGGGAATTATTAATGAATTATAAAAACCACAAAGAAAATTTTCCTTTAGAAGAAAAGTTATTAGCTTTGGAATTGATGGTATTTGGGCAAAAAGTGGCATGAAGAACGCAGTAGATGTTAAGAACGCTTGTTACATATTTCCTGAAGACCCCAATAAACTTGTTGATAGACTCAGATATTATCATTGACCTGCAAAACGCGGGGATCTTTCACACATTGTTTAAATATCTTCAATAATTAGATAACTGAAGGGTATGTGTTATATCACATGATATTATGAACTGCCCTCTTATGAAATTGTATTAGCAAAATAATAGTAAATTAGTTTTATAAAATAATTGTTTTACTTTTTATTTTTTGTTTTGTGTCGTACTCTATCAACCCTCCCAAATTTAAAGTGGCGCTAACAGNGTGTCGTACTCTATCAACCCTCCCAAATTTAAAGTGGCGCTAACAGCACTTAGGTGTTAAACTAATATTACTGAAATCTTTACGTACAAAAAATTCATTAATAATGATCTGTATAAAAAATTTTAGTGTGTCATCATATACCAATTTTGGAGACAGTTGGTGAATCGTTTTTTTAATATGTATGGAAAGAGACAGACGACAAACCCATCTATTGAATATGAACCGATGATTAATGGAAAGATTGTGAAAGATTGAAAGATTGATGGAAATATTGAAAAATACTATAAACTAATACGCAATTGTAAATTGAGATATTTAATCAAATCTCAGTACTCATTGGGTATGTTATTATAAAATCATAGTGACATTTTATATTTTAATTAATTATATATATATATTTGTAAAAAATAAAAATATTATAAAAAAAATGTATTGTTATGATATTTGAATATAATGTTTGATTCTGCTAAGTGACAATTATGTTTCATTGCTATAGTTCTGTTTTCAAAACTTTATTGATACTCAGACACACTTTTGATATTAAGAATTTATAGATGTATTAAGAGAAGCGGTAATAAATTATTGAAAAAAATATTTTCGTACGTATCCATGAACATATGCTAAATATCTAGTTTTAATTAATATGTTTGAAATGTTTTTGTAGTAAAATATTTTTAATAATTATGTCGAAAATAAAAAATTCAATGATTTTCAAGAAAGACTCCATTTTTGTTACAAAAATTGGAATAATTATATCACTAAAAACGTAATCACTTCAGCTATTTTTATTATCCCTGTTGCTATTAAAACTAGATTATTTCGGTATTTGGTCATAAACCTAATTAAAATAAATATGTTAAAAATAATAATTTTAATCAGATATTTACAATGTTACTTCGAAAACTGAATTAAGTTGTTATATTAAACATCAAAAATAATTATAATTTTTGGCATAAGATGTTTTATATAAGAATTAAATAATTACGCTACAATTGATATATTAAACAGCTTTTGAAAAGAGAGTGAAGAAATAATATTCAAAGCTGGTTAATTATTTTATCCCTCATAAAAATTACTCAAATATATCTAAGTATACAATAAATTGTAGTTAAATAATTACGATTAGGATAGAATTGAGTGATTGCTCAGAAAAATTATAATTTTATTATTGAAAACAGATGTTTTAAAAATTAAAAAAGTGTTTTTTTGCAAACTAACATAATAGTAATTTTTAAGAAGGCACTAAAAATTTTACTTGTGATAATATTAAACATGTAAACTTCAATGACTCTGCTGCAAAAAGAAAGAGATATCATAAAAAAATATAAATTGAAATATACCTGGTAGCACTAATCCTAACTATTATTGATGAATTTTTTTATATGGATTTGCTGCTAGAGTTAAATATAAATCTGACAAAAACATTACAAAAGCATTACAATCAATTTTTAATTTTAGAAAACTAAACAATGTGCAAACATATAATGGAAATTACATTTTGATAAAACTCTAAAAAAAAAAATGGAAATAATATGAAATAAATATTTCATATCATTCTTCTTAACTGAAAGCTAGTATTGTTACAGAATAAAATTAAATGTTAAAAAATTTAGTTTTAAATGGAAATTATTAAATCAATAGAATTTTCACAGAATTTAATAAAATTATATAATAATACACAGCATAGAACTATAAATGTGAAATAAGTAGAAATAAATAAAGAAAATTTAAAATTTTAATATTAGTATTAAAACATTATACAGTCTTAGATAACGTAAGTAGTAATTTCAATGTTAGTTATTAAAAAAAGTAAACAAAATGAAATAAGCATAAACAGCTAAATTGATAAAGTGCATTATTTAAAATTGTTTAAGTAATAAATTATGATGTACCATCTACTATTTTAAAATATATGAATATTTAAAAAAACGGATTTTTTTATGAATATGATATAAAAATGTAGTTGAAATGTTTTTAAAACAAAAGAAACCCCTATTATGTTAAATTGTTAGGTTTTGAGAGTGCACATAACAGCTTAATTAATAAAAAGAATGATGTTTTATGAAGTCATTATTTTTTTCTAATATTTTACTAACATGTTATATTAATGGTTAAAAAAACATAAAACGCTCATTCATACAGTAATACAAACGCTTATTCAGACATTTCTAAATTAATTAATTTAATGTATGTATTTTTTTTCACTATTGCATTTTCGATTCAAATCAATAGTTAAAAAACCACAACCTTTATCCCAGCACTTGGAACATATTTCTTTACAATTATCGTAATATATATCAACCTCGGCAAAACTATTATAAAAATGTTTAAAAATGTTATCATTTTGTAGAAATATGCATTAAAATTAGTATTATCTCTTACTGATTGTTTTGGCACATTCGAAATATTTCTTCTTAATGAATAGAATTATGTCTACCTTAAGTAAAATGCTGGTATTATATCTTTCAAAATAAAATTGCATACTTTTGCTTTAATATTTTTATAGAATTTAAAAATAGTCCTATTTAAATCAAATATTTTAATAGATCTGTAACTTATTGAACAAACATATCATTTGTTGAAATTACTCAGACCAGTAGGTATTGCTACAATATTTTCTGTTGATAAATCATTATTCTTTTGTATGTTTAATATTTCTTTATTGTTTAAAACTTTTATTGCCAATTTCGTTCTTTCAAATTTCACATTTTAAATTTATTTAAATAATTTTTTGCTTTATTAAGAAAAAAACCATACATTACTTATATATTATGTGATCATTATTCATTAGTAAATAAAACACAGAATTGCTANTAGTAAATAAAACACAGAATTGCGATATTCGATACAATGATTACTCCATTGCTTTAATTAGGTTAAAACAACTTATTTTACACAAAATACAATAAATAATATATGTATTTTTGATCAAGCAAAATAAATTATTCCAAAAGTACACTATGATTTAGATTCATCTCAAAATACAATAAATTTGAATGACCCTTTAGAACATATAATATAACTTAAAAAGCAAATTTTATAAATCATAGAATTAAAATTCATAGCAAATGTAATATTAAGTGGGGTATTAGATATTCAGAATTATTATTATAAGGGTTAAAAAATATAAAATAATTAAAAATAAACATGCGTCTATAAGTTTTAATTTTTATTTGTTTTAAATAATAAATATTCATTGTAATTTAGCAAAATGTAACTGTGTAAAATATGATGAAATAATTAACTTAGAAGCAAACATTATTTTTAGTTCACAAACGAAAACCATGTTTGGATTAAATCATTTATTGTATACAAACTGGTATATCAATATATTTTGAAAACAAATAAAACAATTATTATTTATTTTTGGAAATGGAAGATGAAATTTATAATTAAATAGAATGGACAATGTTGAGGGTGAAGTTATTTTAAAATGAAGGGTACCTTTTTTTTATAAAATTTATTCATATATATAATGTTCCAATCATTGAACATTTAGAAAAAAAGCATATTAATCGTAAAATTACAAAATCAGCAACATTTGTTTCTAAGAAAATAATGATCTTTTTCTAATTATTCTTCTTATTTATCAAAGGTTTTTTAAATCCAATAAATGAAATTTTTTTAAAGAATTTTAAAATTCAGATGTTTGAAATTGTTTGTATTATGGTTTAATTGGGGAATATAATTCTGATTTTACGTAATAATATATTTGCAAAAAACCAATAGTGAAATACTTTTGCTGAAAAAAATTATTCATAACAATTTATTTGTTATTGTTATAATACTGTAATTATTTATTTGTCTTAATAATCATAACTTTGTGGTAATGTATCAATTTTATGTTATAACATTTTTATTTTATCTTTTTATAACTAAAAACAATTTATTCTTTTAAACAGTATAAACTTCATGTCTATAAAACCATAGATAATAAATGTTTTTATATATTTTTATTTTTAAATATTTTATTGTTGTACAAAGTTATTTAATTTTTAATAACAAATGTTTTTGACAAAATTATGTTTTTATTTTCCCTTTGTGAAAATTTTGAAGTTTTTTTTTTTACCCTAAACATGTAAATTTTGTAACAATAATGCCATTAATTCCATTTTTCATATTTCCAATTTCTTTGTTATGAATGTGTAGAAAATTACATATAATTTTTTTAATAACCATTTGTATTAAATTCATTTGTATGTAGAATTTTCATTACATATGAAATTATCTGTCTATTTGTAATATTGTTCTCCATTTTCTTTATTTTTTCATAATTTAACCAGGAAAATTGTAGTTTAATTCATAAGTTATTTCTAAATAGATGTTATGACATAAATTAGTTTATTAAATATTATTTNTTTTGAAGTTTTTTTTTTTACCCTAAACATGTAAATTTTGTAACAATAATGCCATTAATTCCATTTTTCATATTTTCAATTTCTTTGTTATGAATGTGTAGAAAATTACATATAATTTTTTTAATAACCATTTGTATTAAATTCATTTGTATGTAGAATTTTCATTACATATGAAATTATCTGTCTATTTGTAATATAGTTCTCCATTTTCTTTATTTTTTCATAATTTAACAAGGAAAATTGTAGTTTAATTCATAAGTTATTTCTAAATAGATGTTATGACATAAATTAGTTTATTAAATATTATTTTATGATGTAAATAAATGTCTCTTTACCATTATTTTTAACATTGACACAAGAATGTTATTTACTAATTTTCTTTTGGTAATTAATTTTAAAAAGAGCCTTTTAAAGTATTATATTGATTTGTACAAATGTCATATAATTTAAAGCATATAATTTTCAGTCTCGTAGTTTCAAAATCAAAAATATTTGTTTAAATACATTTGGAATTATTGGTTATATGTTCCATCTTGATTTGTTGGCCTTATATATTTTCTAGTTATAAATTAAAACTCTTAATACTCCCGTTTTATTTTATCTTCCAATGTAGCTTTTAGTTTTAGATTTTTTCGAAAACCTGTTGCCATGTGAACTACGATATATTATGAAATATAACAAATTGTCTTATTAATATCTCTTTTGTTGATTATAATAATTTATTATTACATTTTTTAACTTTTAAAACATTCGTATATAAATTCTTGTATTCAATTTTTAAACAATGTATGTTTTCATTAATATTTTTCTTTTTTAATAATATAGTTAAATTTAACATTTTTAATTTTCGAAAATGGAGTATTAAATAATTATATATTTTTTGAAATAACATGATTGTAAAAATTAGTAAATTATTGTTTTTAAAAATTATGATGCTTTATTACCACTAATATATTCTTTTTTGTAATCCTCCTGAGTAATTTTTTGCCTTGCTGCCTAGCATAATTTTGCGACTTATAAGGTAATATTTAACAAAAATTCTGGATTTGTTTTCCTTACATATATAATAATCCGAAATAAATTTCATTAATTCTGCTTTAATTGTATATTTAGAAAAAGCATTTAGTATATTTCTCCTACAAATATATTTATGATCTGATAACTTTAATATGTTATTCATATATTTGTTCTCATTTGGCCTTACACTTTCATTTGTTCTCATTTTATTAGCCTGTTATTAGTCATTATATTTATTTTACTTTGATATGTTGTTATTTTATTAGCCTTTTATTAGTCCTTTTTTATTAATTTATTGTAAAAAGTTTCAAATATGCATTAAAAAATTACTTTAAAATTACTATATTAATTTTTTGTAATTATGAATTATTATTTTTTTGTCTTCTTATATGGTTTTCAATTATTTAATAGTTTTTTTATTTAATATTTAATTTATTTCTAATTAAAATGTTTTTTTTCTTGTAATTTTATTTGTTTATGTTTTCTTAAATCTCGTTAATTGGTATAATTTTCACATTAAAAGTGTACTTTTTCTTGTGGATTTGCTTTATTATAATATTTTTCTATTAATATAAAAAAAATTTCAATATATAATGATGTTAATTTTTTGTGTAACAATGTAAAGATAATCAATTTATATATATTCTTTTCTTTAACGGGTTTTACTTTTTTTGTTTTACGTTTCCCATTTGTTAGCAAATGTTATAAATTTTTTTTAATAATTATCTATTTTAATCTTTGATATATATATTTTAACATTTACTGTACATTCTATTATTAATATAATCCCTTTTAAATATTTTTTTTTTTGTATAATTAAGTGTATATTTATACTCATTTTGTACTTTTTAAGCTAATTTTTTTATTCTAATAATGTTATCGGAAAATACAATGATTTCGTTTTTCAATAGAAAGACTTATCGTAAATTTCAGTTTTTTATTTCTGAGGTTATCGATATATTAACAAATACTTAAGTTCTTGATATGGATAGAAAATTTTGAAAGAGTATTTAAGTTCTATATTTTTAGAGGAAAATATCAATTTTACGCACGCTCACCCATTTCATATACTTCTCATGGAAACCGTAACTACAGTTTGTAGTTCTGTTGTGCATCGTTGCAGACCATGTTTTGTTGCTAATAGTGATCACATCAAACATTTTCCTTATAGCATATAATAATAGCAGTTTCATCTTATAATCTTACATAGTTTCTTTGTTATTCCCGTTCAAAGAGGATAAACATAAATTTAAGACATCCGACATACACTGGAGGGGATATCCACCCCATGTTAAAATTACTTTTTATACAGCCATGTGTATAACAGTACGATGCCGTAGGATAGTTTTAATGTTCTCCAAGTGCCCTGTCCGTCAGCAAGGCCATCCCAGCATTTTTACCAGAGATAACTTTCCTGCAGTTGTACTCTGCCTGAGCGTCTCTGAGGGCAGGCGATTGTGTAGCACTTGTTATAACACACTTAATTTCTTTCTTAAGCTACGTCTACATTACTAAAATTTTGCGTTTTATCCGGTGAAAATGTATGCAAGCGTGAACAAAGTTTCGTAGCAATGGACACATACGTCGCGCACGAACGAGCGCAAGCATCTTCGCCATATTCAACGCACCCGTCACGTCAAATGTAGGTTTTTGAAAAGACAACGCCGGAATGCGCGCTGTATTGTAGCCGAATGTGGACACTTTCGCATATCGAAACACTAATGCATAGATTTTTGCGCTAGTGACTGGAGTAATTTTATCGCTACCGCTATATTTATTAAGGGAATGTCAGAATTAAACATGGAGACTCAATATGCTGCTTTAATAATTATGTACATTAAGTAAACGAAAAGCGGAACAAGTGCAGAAAACTAGACGTTTTGATAAGCCTTATGTACGGGAACAGAAATATAAGTACAGAAGTAAATATATTATCGGTGAATGAAAACATATCAAAGGTTTGTAATCGATTATGATTAAATATAAATGATTAAATAGATTANACACTTTCGCATATCGAAACACTAATGCATAGATTTTTGCGCTAGTGACTGGAGTAATTTTATCGCTACCGCTATCTTTATTAAGGGAATGTCAGAATTAAACATGGAGACTCAATATGCTGCTTTAATAATTATGTACATTAAGTAAACGAAAAGCGGAACAAGTGCAGAAAACTAGACGTTTTGATAAGCCTTATGTACGGGAACAGAAATATAAGTACAGAAGTATATATATTATCGGTGAATGAAAACATATCAAAGGTTTGTAATCGATTATGATTAAATATAAATGATTAAATAGATTANATATATTATCGGTGAATGAAAACATATCAAAGGTTTGTAATCGATTATGATTAAATATAAATGATTAAATAGATTATATGTGGATGAAAACATTTATTGAGGGTTCTAAAGAGCAGATATTCCAAAGTACTGTAGATTTAAAGAACATTCGCCCACAAAAAACATTCAGTATTACATAATTATTTCCTTTAGTGATTTTACATTCCCTTTCGGTTGGCTAGTTCGTAAACAATGAGGGCGGGGTCAATCATCTCGTAGGTATTCTCTGCCTGACATTTCTGTGAGGTGAAAAATTCTCGAAAACAGTAATGCGTGGGTATTATTGAAGAACGCACTAAGAAAATAAGAGGCCAAGGACACTGTGGGACAGATAATAAGCGTGGGAACTACACGGGCCTTCAGGCAAGAATTAAAAATAGAGAATCGTTAACTAATCATGTGCACTGCTACGCTCGCACTAGTATAGTGCACTAGATACACTAGACTCTGTATCGGACATTTCTGAAACAAAAAAAAAACATTTTCCACGACGTTCACTGTCTGTCCGTATATATTAATAATATATTTCAACGGCACTTTTAAAAATAAAAATCCAATATCTCAGTTAGCTGGTCGAGAAGAAATTAAGAACTCGATGTACTTCGTAATGGTTATTTGACCTTCTTAATACATATGTACTTACATTTAAATAGTAAAAATCGCAAAGAAGAACTTTTAGCAAGAGCAATAGTTCCCTGCAGTAATTTTAATAGCATTGTAAACTTTAGGTCTAATTTCTATTATTAATATTTTTTTAAAATTTCTACAAACAGTCGAAGAATACTTAGAACATGAGTCCAAAATGTTGTTTTCCCTTGGCGACAAGTTAACAAGACTGAGAGAAGAACGGCCCAAAGCAAAAATAAAACTTGGTTTTCATGCTTTTTGAAGAACGGGTGTTTTCGCCTCGTTTCCTTGAGATGAAATTAAACGAAAGAGAAACTTAAATGTCATAACTTCTAGACGATGACACATTTTTGGACAATGAAAAACGATTTCATGTTGAAGTTCTTAAGCAAAGCCTGGACATGAGTGAAATATGTGCAAATTTCCAGTCTTTGAAATCTTTGTTCATAGTTTCTTGAAATCATGAAGAAATCCTGGAATCTAGCAATCACTTAATTGAAAACTAGCCATCTGAATTGACTTCTGGTGTAGGTACATAGTACACAATATTTAACATATGCATTGCAGGTCACGCTAGACTACTTAATTTTACAGGGTTCGTCGTAGAAACTTTACTAATGCGTACGCAAGCTGCTGCCATCTACCCTGGTGTAAGTGCTTTCCTGATAATGACGGTAGTGACCACTACACTAGCTGAGAGGTCATTTTTCAAAACCGAAAATCACCAACAACAATCTCATAAGAAGCATGTCAAAAATACCACCTGAACTGATTCTTACAATTACGTACGAATCATGTTATATATTTAATAAATAAAATTTTCTAGCAAGAAAACAGTTATATTCTTATTCTTTATAATATTTCTGAAAACCAACAAAAATCAATTCCATACATTATAGAAGGCATATTAAACATAAAGACAGGCGTTTAAAGATTCTTTGAACAAAAATAGTAAATTTACATAGAACCATCAAAACGTTACATTTTGTTAATCGCGATGAGTAGATTTGGTCTTTAATAAATTGAGTCAAAATTGCTCCAGGGCACTTATAACCTAGGTACACCACTAAATAGGTTGTATATAAACTTTAAATGATTGTATTTAGATAACTAAAAATCAGATAGTAAGAATTATTTGTTACATACTTTGCTGTGTAAAATTTCGACTCGCTTGCGGCCTGAATAACCTGAAGCGTTGTCGGTATGGAGGAAGTGATGTCGAGGGACTTGGGACCTGGATGTGAGGAAGAGAAGTTAGTGTACAAACAACTGATAGCGATGTACGTGGGATGTGAAAGGCAGAAGCCGGGGTACTTCAAGCGTTGGAAGGATATCATCAACACGAGAACTTTTCAGCTTCGAATGGTAAAGCATTAATTTTGTGTAGCAAATTTGGTTTTGTCTTAGGATGAAATTGATTAAGATTTCTAATATGATTTTTGATAGATGTTTAGGAAATTGGTTTTAAGAGGTTGTTGAAAAAAAAGATAAGCTATTTAACCTCAGGAATTTTCCTTTTCATCCTCGATTGGTTTCATTTTCCTGGTTTTTATTGCAATTTTCATGCTAAGGTTTTACAATAATTGCGTGTCGTTCCAGCCTGAATGTTGTCAAAAACATTTCCATGTGCAAAACTGCTAGCACGATCTGGGTTAATATTTCCAATTTGACATTGTTCAATGACAGTTATGTTAAATATTAAAATTAGTCAATTATACTGGCATTACTTTAACATGTTAGTAATGTTTTGAAAATAATAGCTACAGTTCCTTCAATAACTACGATAAATAAAGAGATTCTTGAACTATTAAAAACAAGAATTTACTTTCAGAGGCCAACGAATTTTGATTGGTTGAAATATTCTCAGTATTGTAAGACGCTTTGCTACGTGACACTGTATTGGTCCAATGGACGATAAGCTTACAACACTTCATGCAACCATTATCAATGTCAGTGGATGCGACATTTAAGATTTTTTTTAAGCTTATTATTGTTTGCCCCCGTTGATGCGAAATGCGATTTTATGCAGTATATCCCAAGGTCGAATTTCTAAACTTCTGAATTCATCACATAATTACAATTATTTATCCATACAAATATATCCGTATTTGCCAAAAATGGGAATGGAAGTCTACCCGGGAAGATCCTACTAGTCCTACTAATATTATAAATACGAAAGCCTGTTGGTATGTGTGTGTGTATGTTTGTTACCACTCAGCTCCATAACGGCTCAACATATTTTGATGAAATTTCGTACGTAGGTACTTTAGCTCCTGGAATAGGACATATTATATTTTATATACCAGAAAATTGTACGGTTCCTGTGAAATAACAACAAGGCAACATTTAAAATTATGGTTTAATTTCAGGGAACTATATTTTTTTATGTTCAACTTTGACTCGCGAATGAAACGCTTGTGTGTTTTAAGGGTAGTAAGCACCATCTAGTTTCATACCAGACAGCTTGGTGTATGTTGGTATTACACGTTCCCAGTCGCTGCTGAATTGCGTTTTGTTGTTATTCCACAGGAACCGTACAATTTTCCAGGATATAAAGTACCCTATGTCCTATTCCAGGACCTAAAATACCCCCATACCAAATTTAATCAAAATCCGTTCAGCCGTTATGGTGCTGAGTGGTAACAAACACACACACACAGACTTTTGCATTTATAATATTAGTAAGACTAGATGGCGCTGACTACCCTTAAAACATGCAAGCGTTTCCTTCGCGAGCCAAATTTGTCAATTGCAAGCATTTCATTCGTTACATGGTAGGGACCTTAACATAAAAAATTTGTTATTTCCCTTAATTTTCTTTTTGATTTGTTTGATATTCTTTGGTGTTTTCTCTTTTGACTAGGATTTTCTCGTAGGGCTTGAAATTTATCGTTTGTGTTTTGGTTAGTTTCATTGTTTTAGCTACAAATTTCCGATTCTATTAATTTGTTGACGTTGGCTTTGTCACTTTGCACTTGTGCGGATGCGTGGTACAAATAATTAGGTATTGCTTAGGAAGTGACTGACATTTCCAAGAGTGCAGAAACTCCACCGAGCAGGAAGTCACTCATCAACTGGCATGACGTTGTCGACTGAGAGGTAGGTTGAGGATTGAGGAAAGTAGTTTGCCCAGTTGAAAATACGTTCTCATCATCATCCACAACTTGTGATTATTGTCCACGCGGGTGAAACTATGGGGCGCAGCTAGTCACCCATAAGTTTGTAGTCGTCGATTGGGAAATATCACGCGAACTGCCGATATTAATTCGGGGATCATATATCATTACAAAATACCTATAACTTAACAGTCATATTTTTAAGTGTATTTATCTGTGAAAAGACTTACTGGAAGCATTCTTTCCATTCTCTGGGGAAAATACTGAAACCACAAAACTAAAAAGGGAAATACTCCGACGTTAGTGCCAATAATAATGCGCTGGAGAACGTTAGCAATTTCAGTACCTTGCTAAAATTTAAATTTGTATATTTTAAACGATTNCCAATAATAATGCGCTGGAGAACGTTAGCAATTTCAGTACCTTGCTAAAATTTAAATTTGTATATTTTAAACGATTAAATACACTGACTCCAGGGGCATAAGTAAGTCCGTAGGATATTGCCGGCTCAAGTTCGTTTGCCGTACGTCTTGGCGTATTTGCCTGTAGCTGTGTCCGTCAACCAGTAACGACGCGGCTTTTTCCAGGAAATTCTTCCAATGAACCTTAAATTTTAAATAACAAACCTACATATGCTACATGGAAAGTGGATATATTAAATAAAAATGGATGTGTAAAATCAAGCCCCACTTTTCTTTAATTAATTTCAAGAACTGTATTACTTGAAATTAATTTAATTTGTAGAGCCAATATATTTTGGCCACAACTTCTAGCGAGACAGGGCTAGTAATATTTGCTCTGATCCATTAAAATTTAAACTTCCCTAACACATACTTATTGAACAAAACATAGTAAATGGTGAACTAGAATGTAAAGTATTTATTTATAAGTCTTTTTATGAAGCCCGTGTATATTGCAGGCACGGAATACACTGACCATTTACATGTACACTGAAAAACAAAAAAAAAACTGGCATAGGCGTGCGTATGCAAATAACGGAGGTATGGAACCAACCATAGTAACGCGATGCGGTCGGCAGCTAGATCGGTTACTGCTGCTACAATGGCACGTTATCTAGATTTAAGTAAGTTTGAACGTGGTTTTATAGTCGGCGCACGAGAGATGGGACATAGCATCTCCGAGGGAGTGATAACATTTGGATGTTCGCTTACGACCATTTCACGAGTGTACCGTGAATATCGGGAATCCGGTAAAACATCACGTCTTCGACATCGCTGCGGCCGGAAAAAGATCGTGAAAGAACGGGACAAACGACCACTGACGAGAATCATTAAAAGTGACAGACGTGTAACCCTTTCTCAAATTGGCGCAGATTGTAATTGTGGGCTGCCCTGCAGGAGTCCTGGTGTGAATTGCCTCCTGCATACCTTCAGACATTAGTCGAGTCCATGCCACGCCGTCTTGCGGCACTTCTGCGTGCTCGCGGGGGCCCTACACGACATTAGGAAGGTGTACCAGTTTGTTTTTGTCTCTTCAGTTTATGCCAGCTGTAGTTATGCGAGTACTCGGATTCATCAGTGAACGACAACGGTTTCAGATATTCTAGGAGAATAGCCATAACAGGTGTACACATTCCGCACTGAAACATCTTTTGCCTCAGAATGTATTACCTGTTCCTGGATTAACAACAGGTTCTACGAACCCATCACACCATCCCTTTCTGCCGCTGAGATCTCGCTCTCCCTTACGTGTCTAGGATGACCTTGTGACGATACCACTCTCTGGCGCATACGGTTCTCTGACGCATATTTCACTTAGACCCCTTTACTTCTGGACTAAGGCATTTGCAATAGAGAAGTGGCTGTATGTTCTTCATTTCTATTGGTCGAATTAAATAAGAAACAGTTTATTTCATCCTGTTATGAAGTACTCATGCTATTCGTCGAGAGAAGATAATGAAGGTGGACCCACTGGCCACTGACCTGGGGCGTGGCTCAAATGCGTACGGTCGAGTGTCGTTTCAGTTGAGCGCTGGTTTCTAGCATGGCATCAGGTTGCAGGAAGCTGCGCGCGCAGCTACACGTCCCCTCGCCGGGGCCGCTCCCCGCTAATCATAAACTCACCCGCCAGTACTTGTGCTGCTGAAAGTAGCGGTGGTGCAAGAACTACGAAGGAGGGTAGGGTAGACATTGTCTAATCCTACATTTTATAAAGGGCGCCAAAATAAGTGTAAAAGGCCACCCAAGCTGGCTTTTCTTACCGAGATGCATTCATGTTTTACATCATTCCTATTGAACTCTTGCAAACTATTTCCAATTGCTACATAAATTTTAGGTTGTGGGTTATAGACTTTTCTATGACATTTATTCAGCATGTAATTTAATTTTTATTTGCACCAAAATTAAATTTATACACTCTTAAACCCAAAACAGTGAAAATCAGAGAAAATTTAATAATTAGTAATCCTTGCCAGATAACCAATTAATATTTTGACTAAATTTCACTTATTTATTTGTGATGCCTATAGAGTGAATGAACAGATTTGGGCGGTTCTTAACACCGAGGTCTTGAGAGCCGAGTGATTCGCATTGAATGTCGAGATTTTCACTGTCATAAGATCGCAGTTCGTTTGCTTGATTCGCCAGTTTTGAAGTATCTTATTACGTGACTTTCAGTGCATGTTATTTCACTAACTAATATCACTGATCCGGGCTTCGAGTGCAGGTGAAGCAAAAATGTGTTAAGAGGGGAGCCTGGAGGTTTGCACCCGCGCACTGTCCCTGGAGGCGCATCTTGAAGTGTGCCCCCTCCTACGTCGGAGAGGTTGTTCCGCAACTCTTTTACGGAATGGAAATACACAGAACGAGAGAGATAGGGTTTGAATACAGGTAAAGGTAAGCTATAGAAAGAGGGAGAATTAGATTAGGCGAAGGAAAAGTATGAAAAACAGAGAGAGAAATGTGTAAAGAATGTAATATAGAAGAGAAAAGAAGGAAACCGGTGGAATAAGAACAAAATAAAATGATTAGGGAAAATAAACCATAAAAAGTTAAAGATAAAACTTGTAAATCCATAGCAAAGATAAAATAACTATACAGAGAAGGCGAAATTGGGCGTGCACCTACCCATTCTCTGATTGGCTGCGTGAGTCTCGGGAACGGGAATTACGTCTGAATGGCTTCATNACCATAAAAAGTTAAAGATAAAACTTGTAAATCCATAGCAAAGATAAAATAACTATACAGAGAAGGCGAAATTGGGTGTGCACCTACCCATTCTCTGATTGGCTGCGTGAGTCTCGGGAACGGGAATTACGTCTGATTGGCTTCTGCGTGCTGTGAAACGTTCCCTATTGGCTGGGCTGCCGGCCGGCGAGTGGGTTACCAAGCGCTGATTGGCGAACGGCGTTACACCATGTTACTGTTCAGTGCCGCCACTTTGCTGTCGTGTGCGGCGGGAGTTCGCAGTGCCAGAGGTCGTCTCACGTCTGTACTCTGACGTACTCTGTGGTGACAGGATAGGACAGAGAGAGTTAGTAGTAGAATAAGAATGGGAGAGGAAAGGGGAAAGGAGAAAGGCACCGATATAAAGGAAAAGCGAAAGCAGACGGATCATTGAATCAACAGTATCAGTTTGTACGAATGAAGCACGGTGATGCAGTCAACTAGGAACATATAACACGGGGAGGCGCCGGTTGTGAGTGACAATCGAATGTGACGCGACAAACTTTCACACTCTGCAACGTCGCTCTGTGTTCCGAGCTTGGGGCGCCGATAGAGTTCTCACTGGTACAGACTGTATCATCTACATTTAGCGGAATGTCGATCGTACTAGGCTAGTATGAACAGTTATCTGTGATTTGAAGCAAAACTAACACAGATAAATGTCCACTGTTTCACTCTTTACTATCAGAATATACAAATAATTTCTATGAAATCGGAAATATAGTTGTGATTTGCTCAAATGAAAGAAGCAGATTTTGTGAAAAAAAAAATAGGTTTAATTGCGATTCGTTCAGCTCGACACTACCTAGACTGAGCACCAGACAATAATAAACATAGNATATAACACGGGGAGGCGCCGGTTGTGAGTGACAATCGAATGTGACGCGACAAACTTTCACACTCTGCAACGTCGATCTTTGTTCCGAGCTTGGGGCGCCGATAGAGTTCTCACTGGTACAGACTGTATCATCTACATTTAGCGGAATGTCAATCGTACTAGGCTGGTATGAACAGTTATCTGTGATTTGAAGCAAAACTAACACAGATAAATGTCCACTGTTTCACTCTTTACTATCAGAATATACAAATAATTTCTATGAAATCGGAAATATAGTTGTGATTTGCTCAAATGAAAGAAACAGATTTTGTGAAAAAAAAATAGGTTTAATTGCGATTCGTTCAGCTCGACACTACCTAGACTGAGCACCAGACAATAATAAACATAGTATAAAACAATAAAAATGTGTGGTAGGGTTCTGATCAGTACGATATACTTCAAGAGTACACGCAGATACCAAAAGAACTGGTACTTCTGCAGAAGTGGATAAAGGATATAAGGAATTATCTTCTCTTATAGCTCGATTCCTATGAAATATGTACTGACCTAAGAGGATTAATGATTTATGCAATCTACGTAATTGTTAGTTCGTACTCCAGTGAACAAATTTGGAGCATATTGACTGGAAACAATACAATCTGGCATGGACCAGAACAGCCATCACAGGCCTGCTGCCCACCCATAGATACAGTCACAATTTAAATACCTTAACCAGTTCTCTCGTCGATTCCCACTGTCATCGCGGTGTGTACCTAACAGAGATTTGACATGTATAACTAAAATAGTGTAATTAATTTTTATATGACGTTATATTCTAACGATAAAATAAAAGAGACTATTATTTAGAATATTCATTCCACACAATAGAAACCGGCAACATACCAAGATCGGTTCAAATCAGTTTAATTGTTACAAATGGTTTGAAACACTAAAAAAAACACCCAACTATTTTGTAAAATACTATTTTACATTTTAAATTCCTTAATTTAGATCAACTGCATTGGTACAAAACTGTACGAAAATTTTTATGGTCGGAAATTCCAGAAATATAATTGTAATATTTATTTTTCAGTTTTCTTTTTCAAGTTAGCAGAAAAATAATAATAATCAACAATCTTATAAAATAGTTAGTTGTATAGTANCGAAAATTTTTATGGTCGGAAATTCCAGAAATATAATTGTAATACTTCTTTTTCAGTTTTCTTTTTCAAGTTAGCAGAAAAATAATAATAATCAACAATCTTATAAAATAGTTAGTTGTATAGTAATAGGTAGAGAATTTCGACAAATAAACATAATGGACTATTATTATGTTATTTACTAAAACTCCACATAATTATGTGGCCTAGTAACAAAAAAAAATTGTGGTACACATTTTGGTAGTTCACGAGATATTATTTTTGAATTTTATTTACAAAAGGCCCTATGTTATAAGATACTGGGAAGAAGAGGCCTTGATTAAGCGTATATTAATATAAATACACTCAGCATTCTAATTTTGGTTGAAAAAGTTAACTTTTTTGGCGTATGTGGCATAATTATATTATATATGTAAAACATAATAGTGATACCAATAAAAAANAAAAAGTTAACTTTTTTGGCGTATGTGGCATAATTATATTATATATGTAAAACATAATAGTGATACCAATAAAAAATTTAATACCTTATTTACTTAATTCATTGAAGTTCAAATAACTTACCGTAATGCTATTTTCTTGCCGAATTNAAAAAATTTAATACCTTATTTACTTAATTCATTGAAGTTCAAATAACTTACCGTAATGCTATTTTCTTGCCGAATTAGTAAAACTTGGCAGAATATTTCTTACGGTGTAATACTGGGTCATTATTTATTCACGCGGCAAACATCAATTATTCACGTGGCAATACTTTTCAATATAAACTAATATTTTCACAAATTCCTGAGTATAGCGCTCACGTTGTGAATTGTTGATGTGATGACGTTCAGTAATTAAAACCGACTGCGTTGTTCCCGAGATGACAGAAAACATATAAAACNTGAATTGTTGATGTGATGACGTTCAGTAATTAAAACCGACTGCGTTGTTCCCGAGATGACAGAAAACATATAAAATTGCAATGGCTGTTATTTTATGAAATTGTCAAAAATTTAAAATGTGGACTGATTTTACTAAGTAACTTACTATAATTTACCAAATTTTAAGTATTAGGCTAACAAGGTGTTCACAACTTAAAAAGAAATATATTGTTAGCCATTAAAACTGTAACAGCAAGAAGGATGTGAGCTTTTACAAGCACATTTATTGAACAGAATACCCTTCAAACAAAGGTGCCATGATTACTTGCACAGCTCGGTTTGACATACACAACATGGTGGCCGCAACACGGGCGGCAATAACTGCTACTACATAGACGGCAATAACTGCTACTACACGGTTGGCAATAACTGCTACTACACAAGTGGCAGTAACTGCTACTACACAGGTGGAAATAACTGCTACTACACGGGCGGCAATAACTGCTACCATGTGCGTGGCAATAACTGCTATTACACGGGCGAAAACAACTGATATTACATAGGCAGCAATGACTGATATGCAATAACTGCTAATATACAGGTGTTAATAACTGATACTACATGAGAAGCTATAACTGCTACTGCACAGGCTGCAATAACTGATACTTCATGGGCGGCAATAACTATTACTATGCAGGTGGCAAAAATTCAACTACATGTGTGGCAATAACTGCTATTACACTGTTGGCAATAACTGCTTCTACACAGGCGGTAATAACTGCTACTATACAAGTGGCAATAACTGCTACTCTATGGACGACAATAACTGCTACTGCACAGACGGCAATGGATGGCAATATATGTTACTACATGGCGCAGTAATAAAGCTGCACCTATTGTGCAGAAATTATTCGTTTTCGTGTAATAATGTTANAATGGATGGCAATATATGTTACTACATGGCGCAGTAATAAGGCTGCACCTATTGTGCAGAAATTATTCGTTTTCGTATAATAATGTTAGTTTCAGAGGTATTATTGGAAATGTTTTAATATAGAAAATGTACATTTAATAAATTGTTGAATTTTTTGTTTCTAATTATTATTGTGTGTTATTTCCTGTTTGTAACACAGCAAAAAGTTATTGATAACTTATAATATGATACTGACTTTTTACAAATAGCATATAACAAACAATTTAAATTATGCCCAAAAATATTAATAAACACCAAAAAAATTTGAATTTTATGTAATCATACCATTGTCAGCAATTACTCTGAATCCGAAATTATAACACATAAAGTAAGAATTTCTGCAAAAGGGGTGAAGCCGAGACTAAACAGTAAGAGATTTGTATGTCCATCTGGGGGATCTCCAACGATGCTACCATGCTACGTAGAGGCGTGCTCCAAGTTCACCCGCTGTGGCCCTGAGTCTCTTGTGACAGGCCATCTGTTGTCTGACCATGGACCACACGCTTTCGATTCGCGGAAGATCCGGTGAACGCGCAGGCCGAGGAAGTAGTGTGCCAACATTGTCACCCAGGNAATGTCCATCTGGGGGATCTCCAACGATGCTACCATGCTACGTAGAGGCGTGCTCCAAGTTCACCCGCTGTGGCCGTGAGTCTCTTGTGACAGGCCATCTGTTGTCTGACCATGGCCCACACGCTTTCGATTCGCGGAAGATCCGGTGAACGCGCAGGCCGAGGAAGTAGTGTGCCAACATTGTCACCCAGGAATCGTCGGACGATGTGTGCCACATGCGGTCACACATTCTCCTGTTGCATTAAGGCTGGTAGGGGGCAGTGAGTGGCAGCTGCAGTAATGACGGTGGCAAAGCAGCAATGGGTACCCGCAATAATGCTGGTGGTTATTAGTAAATGACAGCCACAGTTATGCTCTTGGCAAGCAGTGAGTGGCAGCCGCATTATTCTGGTGGTGAGGAGGGAGTTGCAGCCTCAGTAATTCTGGTGGCGAATCGTAAGTGGCAGCCATAGTATTGCTGGTGGCAAGCAGTAAGTGAAAGCCACATTTATGCTTGTGGTGAGCAGTGAGTGGAAACCTCAGTTATTCTGGTGGCGAGCAGTGAGTGGAATCCACAGTAATTAAGGTGGTAAGCAGTGAGTGGCAGCCACAGTAATGCTGGTGGTGAGCAGTGAGTGGTAACCACTGTAATTCTGGTGGTGAGTAGTGAGGAGCAGCCGCAAAAATGCTTGTGGTGATCAGTGAGTGGAAGCTGCAGTAATGCCTGTTGTGAGCAGTGAGTGGTAGCCACAGTAATGCTGGTGGTAAGCAGTGAGCTGCAGCCGCAGTAATACTGGTTGCGAGCAGTGAGTGGCAGTCGCAGTAATGGGTGNACCGCAGTAATGCTGGTGACGAGCATTGAGTAGCAGCCACAGGAATGCTGGTGGCGAACAATGAGGGGCCGCTACAGTATTGCTGGAGGCGAGCAGTGAGTGGCAACCGCAGTTATTCTGGTGGCGAGTAGTGAGTGGCAGCCACAGTAATGCTGGTGGTGAGCAGTGAGTAGCAGCTGCAGAAATGCTGGTGGCGAGCAGTAAGTGGCAGCTACAGTAATGCTGGTGGCGAGCAGTGAGTGGCAGNTGGTAGCCACAGTAATGCTGGTGGTAAGCAGTGAGCTGCAGCCGCAGTAATACTGGTTGCGAGCAGTGAGTGGCAGTCGCAGTAATGGGTGCCTGGACATGATGTCCTGATACTTCAGACAGCAACGCACCTTGCGTGATNAGTGAGTGGCAGTCGCAGTAATGGGTGCCTGGACATGATGTCCTGATACTTCAGACAGCAACGCACCTTGCGTGATGACATGGATTGATGTGCCTCTCGCCCTAACTCCTGAGCCAGGTTTTAGATAAGGCCCATATGTTCAAATCGCCATGTGCACCACATATCTGTCCTCACACTCGTTGGTGCGACGCGGCTATTGGATTCCTACATGCCGCTCCTCACATCCCTCCTCGGCCCACTGATCTCATACCCGCTTCTCTGTGTTTTGATATCTTCGAATAAGAGCGAGATCCAATTTCGCGGTAGGATGATCTGCAATCCCGATCGTCCACGATTCTCCCGCGGACAAAGGTGGAAACCTGTTTGTATTGGTTGATGCGGAATGCTCACTCCGCCTGTCCGCACGGCCGGCGGGGAAACAACGCCACTTCCTCTCAGCAGCTACTCAACCACTCCACTTACAAACCGCTTCTCAGCGAGGCCATTGTTCCACGAGGTGCAGCAGTCCGCCGACCAACTAATTATATAATTGTCCTACCCTGCCTACGCATCCCCCCAATTTTGGGTATTTATGATGAGTCCTTAATGATGTTGCAATTTTAATGGGCAGTAATGTATAAAGATCCACGGAGAAAATAGTCAGGACTTCAGTATGCCACACTATTATCAATTTTAATTAATATATTTTTATTTAAGGTCTAAATATACCATACAAATATTTTTTTAAGATTAGAACACAAATTCAGAAATTTCTAAGAAACCGGAGGGAAAAAATATTGTGTAAATTTAGTAAAAGTAATGATATTTGAATATAATCTTTAGGTAAATTAGTTCCGTGGTTACGATTATCTTTGAAAATATGGCGCCCCTGTCATTCCAGCATTGCTAATGTCAGTGATTCCCACCAGAAATGATTAATTTTATGTAACTGTTGAATTTCGCTCTTGCAGTTGCAAACTTATAATTAACAGAACCTTCCCACTCCCCATTTATATGTACACTGAAGAGCCAAAAAAACAGGTATAGGCGTGTGTATGCAAATAACAGAGGTGTGGAACCAATCAGAGTAACGCCATGCGGTCGACTGCTAGATCGGTTAGTGCTGCTACAATGGCCGGTTATCTAGAGTTAAGTGAGTTTGAACGTGGTGTTATAGTCGACGCACGAGAGGTGGGATATAGCCTCTCCGAGGTAGCGATAACATTAGGATGTTCACGTACGACAATTTAACGAGTGTACCGTGAATATCGGGAATCCGGTAAAACATCACATCTTCGACATCGCTGCGGCCGGAAAAAGATCGTGAACGAACGGGACAAACGACGACTGATGAGAATCATTAAACGTGACAGACGTGCAACCCTTTCTCAAATTGGCCAGATTTCAATGCCTCCTGTATACCTTCAGACATTAGTAGAGTCCATGCCACGTCGTTTTTCGGCACTTCTGCGGGCTCGCGGGGGCCCTACACGATATTAGGCAGGTGTGCCTGTTTTTTTTGGCTATTCACTATAATGTACTTCTCAGGCACATTTCAATAAGGCACGATTAGAGATGCAACAAAATTAGAAAAAATTTTGAGATATTTATAATTGAACAATATTTTAAGTTATTTATACTTTAAACTGTTTTTTTTTATTATAACATTTGGCTAATGTTTGTAACGTGTATATACAAATAATACCGAAAGCATATATTTTAGTTGATGTATGGCTTAAAACTTATATATTCCTAGTGTTCTGCATCCAAGGAAAATCTTACAACTGCCTTCAAACATACACAGAGGTGAAAAAGTCATGGGATGCGATATGCAAATAAACAGATGGCAGTAGTATCACACACAAAACTTATAAATGGGCAGTGCATTAATTGGGCTTTCATTTGTAGTCAAGAAATTCACGTGAAATGATTTCTGACGTGATTGTGGCCGCACGACGGGAATTAACAGACTTTTAATGCGGAGTGGTAGTTGGAGCTAGACGCACGGGACATTCTATTTCGGGAACGGTTGGGGAATTCAACATTCTGAGTTCCACGGTGTCAAGAGTGTGCCGAGAATACCTAATTTCAGGCATAACCTCCCACCATATACAACACAGTGGCCGACCACCTGCACTTAATGACCGAGATCAACAACGTTTGCGCAGAATGGTAAGTGTTAAGAGACAAGCAACACTGCGTGAAATAACCGCAGGAATCAATGTGGGACGTACGACGAACGTGTCCGTTAGAATAGTGCTGCAAACTTTGGCTGTACTGGGCTATGCCAGCAGAAGACCGACTCGAGTGTCTTTACTAACAGCACAACATCGCCTGCAGCGCATCTCCTAGACTCGTGGCCATTTCGGTTGGACCCTAGCCGACTGGAAAACTGTGGCTTGGTCAGATGAGTTCCGATTTCAGTTGGTAAGAGCTGATGGTAGGGTTCGAGTGTGGCGCAGACCCCTCGAATCCATGGACCCAAATTGTCAACTAGGAAATGTGCAAGCTGGTGGTGTCTCCATAATGGTGTGAGCTGTTTTTACATGGAATGGACTGGGTCCTCTGGTCCAACTGAACTGATCGTTGACTGGAAAAGGTTATGTTCAGATACTTGGAGACCACTTGCAGCCATTCATGTACTTCGTGTACCCAAACAACAATGCAATTTTTATGGATGACATTGCGCCATGCCACTAGGCCACAACTGTTCACGATTGGTTTGATGAACCTTCTCGACAGTTCCAGCAAATGATTTGGCCACCAAGATCGCCCGACATGAATCCCATCGAACATTTATTGGACATAATTGAGAAGTCAGTTCGTGCACACACTCCTGCACCGGCAACACTTTCGCAATTATGGACGTCTATAGAGGTAGCATGGCTTAATATTTCTGCCAGGGACTTCCAACGACTTGTTGAGTCCATACAACATCGAGTTACTGCACTTCGCCGGGCAAAAGGAGGTCCGACACGATATTAGGGGGTATCACATGACTTTTTGGCCTCAGTGTATAGTGAATGTCATGGCGGAGAACACAACAGTATACGTCACTACAGCCAGCCGGCACATACTGTCTTGAAGCGTAGGTGTGTCTGGTTTGACTGCACTCTGTTCTGACACGACATTGGCATTCTCCAGTTCACTACCATGTGCCTTCATTCGCTTGGCCTGGTTCCTTTATGAAAGTGTTCACCTGGGAGTTTGGACTCCCTTGTTCCTTCATGACAGAGTGTTCATCTGTGAGTTCAGGCGCTCTTATTCCTTCTTGACAGANGAGTTTGGACTCCCTTGTTCCTTCATGACAGAGTGTTCATCTGTGAGTTCAGGCGCTCTTATTCCTTCTTGACAGTGTGTTCATCTGTGAGTTCAGGCGCTCTTATTCCTTCTTGACAGAGTGTTCATCTGTGAGTTCAGGCGCTCTTATTCCTTCTTGACAGAGTGTTCATCTGTGAGTTCAAGCGTTCTTGTTAATTCATGACAGTGTTCATTTGTGAGTTCGGATGCTGTTGTTCGTTCCCACCACGGTTGATGTTCTCTCACATTTGCTGTGCCAATTAACTTTGTCACTGTGTAAGAAGCATATGTTTCCCGCGGCCGTGCACTGTTCTCAACACCAATAAATGAAATACTTCAAATAGCTGAGTATCGAAATTAATGAAGAGTATGGGGGAAAGGGAACGTGTTGTGTCCGCTTGGTTTAAGTGCACATTCTAGCATGCGTTCGCTGCCTGGATGTGAAATTGACAGCGGCAAAATGACTTTACTAACTTCATATTTTTACTCCTTATTATCGATTCTGCTCGTTAGTATTCAGGTGTCCGTGACTACCACATCAGTATTAGTGAAATAGAAACGAGTGATATTGCACTCTGAATTCAATGGAAATTTTTTTAATATTAACTGATGAGCCAAAAAAACTGATACACCTATCTAATATTGTGCAGTTCCCCCGCGAGCAAGCAGAAGTCCCGCAAGACGACGTCGCATGGACTTGACTAATGTCTAAAGGTATGTAGGAGGCATTGAAATATGCGCCAATTTGAGAAAGGGTTACACGTCTGTTACATTTAATAATTCTCGTCAGTCGTCGTTTGTTCACGATCTTTTTCCGGCCGCAGCGATGTCGAATATTTGATGTTTTACCGCATTCCCGATATTCACGGTACACTCGTCAAATGGTCGTACGCGAAAATCCACATTTTATCGCTACCTCGGAGATGCTATGTCCCATCTATCGTGCGCCGACTTTAACACAACATTCAAACTCACTTAAATCTTGATAACCTGCCATTGTAGCAGCAGTAACCGATCTAGCTGCCGACCGCATCGCGTTACTCTGATTAGTTCCATATCTCTGTTATTTGCTTACGCACGTCTGTACCAGTTTTTTTTGGCTCTCCAGTGTATGTGCCGGAAGGAGGAAAATATATATTGCTTGACAGTAAAATATTTTCACAAATTTATATTTAATGGACGTACGGAAGATGAATGGGTGTTGCACTTCAAAAAATAGATTCAATTAATATACATTAACATTTCATATTTATATATATATATATAGGATATTCACGGTTAGTGGAACACTTTTGAATATCCTGCTCTGATGTATCCTTCATCTATANTTACGCACGTCTGTACCAGTTTTTTTTTTGGCTCTCCAGTCTATGTGCCGGAAGGAGGAAAATATATATTGCTTGACAGTAAAATATTTTCACAAATGTATATTTAATGGACGTACGGAAGATAAATGGATGTTGCACTTCAAAAAATAGATTCAATTAATATACATTAACATTTCACATTTATATATATATATATATATATAGGATATTCACGGTTAGTGGAACACTTTTGAATATCCTGCTCTGATGTATCCTTCATCTATATATAATATTAACTTTGCATGTATTATTTCACTTTCTTCATGCACTATTCAACTGGAAACCAAATTCATGATATTATCTGAAAAAAAATGTAGGTTTAGGAAGATATAAATGTAAATATTACACTCTCAATACAATGCCCGGTGTTAGAACAGTTTTTAGTAATTTGCTGCCAACTTAACAAGAAGCCTGGACCTATGCTACTATGATGTGTCCACTGTACAGACGATGTTGGAGGACATTTTTAACACTTAGTATAAACAGCGTATATCGGCTGTTCATGGTAAGTTGAGCACTTTAAAAACCAACCATTGAAACATGTAACTGCCCCTACCTGCGTATATTTTAACGGGCACACTGAGTGGCATGCGCACTGCAAAGTTGGTAACGCCGGAGGGTAATTAGTGCCATGTATTAATGTTTAATTAAAAATTTTACATTAAAGCGTATGAATTCTGAAATTATTTATTTTGTGTTTTGTTTATGTATTACATTAAAGATTAAAAATTAGCAAATTTTTAAAATATTTCCTTTTGTAATAATTTATGTTTTCCTTTGCCGAAGTACACGTAATGTGGTCAGGCCACGGCAAAGCTAAATTCACATATGGCGGGAGAATGCGCAATTTGATTACAAGTTGATCTTAAGCAGGTCTTTCAAAAGTGCTCAGTTTACTGTGAATAGGCCATACAATACATTAAACTAATACGCTTACAGCTCTGAAGCCGCTGATTTTTATTGGCAAGAGTCAGCATGTGATTCCGTGCAGGAAAGTGTCCGTATTTCTTAATTACGTGGAACTGTATCGCTGTCGCCGAAAGTTATGTGAGAGTTCTACACGAACGAACGGTGGGTCGTAGGTAGCCGNTTTGCATGTATTATTTCACTTTCTTCATGCACTATTCAACTGGAAACCAAATTCATGATATTATCTGAAAAAAAAATGTAGGTTTAGGAAGATATAAATGTAAATATTACACTCTCAATACAATGCCCGGTGTTAGAACTGTTTTTAGTAATTTGCTGCCAACTTAACAAGAAGCCTGGACCTATGCTACTATGATGTGTCCACTGCACAGACGATGTTGGAGGACATTTTTAACACTTAGTATAAACAGCGTATATCGGCTGTTCAAGGTAAGTTGAGCACTTTAAAAACCAACCATTGAAACATATAACTGCCCCTACCTGCGTATATTTTAACGGGCACACTGAGTGGCATGCGCACTGCAAAGTTGGTAACGCCGGAGGGTAATTAGTGCCATGTATTAACGTTTAATTAAAAATGTTACATTAACGCGTATGAATTCTGAAATTATTTATTTTGTGTTTTGTTTGTGTGTTACATTAAAGATTAAAAATCAGCAAATTTTTAAAATATTTCCTTTTATAATAATTTCTGTTTTCCTTTGCCGAAATATACGTAATGTGATCAGGCCACGGCAAAGCTAAATTCACATATGGCGGGAGAATGTGCAATTTGATTACAAGTTGATCTTAAGCAGGTCTTTCAAAAGTGCTCAGTTTACAGTGAATAGTCCATACAATACATTAAACTAATACGCTTACAGCTCTGAAGCTGCTGATTTTTATTAGCAAGAGTCAGCATGTGATTCCGTGCAGGAAAGTGTCGGTATTTCTTATGTACGTGGAACTGTATCGCTGTCGCCGAAAGTTATGTGAGAGTTCTACACGAACGAACGGTGGGTCGTAGGTAGCCGCCACAAGAGGAACATATTTGCTTATTTGCTCATACTGCTCGACAAACCAGCATCAAAAGTTCACAAT
Source organism: Clitarchus hookeri (assembly GCA_002778355.1). Taxonomy (NCBI): domain Eukaryota; kingdom Metazoa; phylum Arthropoda; class Insecta; order Phasmatodea; family Phasmatidae; genus Clitarchus; species Clitarchus hookeri. The sequence goes on from NQII01003940.1 coordinate 150,216, forward strand.
TCCTACGGTAAAGAAGTTGTCAGCAATAACAGGAAACTCACGTCTCTTATTTTCTTTACGGCGGTAAGTATTAAAAGGAGTGTGCTCTTAGGATGAAAATACCGATAATATAAAACATTATCCGGAGAATTGCCACTTACTTTCACTTCGTTTCCGTGATTTTGAAAATATGTATTTTAAAATATCGATTTTAAAGGTCTCGTATCTCCATTTGTATTCAATTTAGGTAGAAAGTGTCCTGTATATTACCGATTTTATTATCTTTAATTTATCAATTCACGAAGTTTGACAGCTGAACTCCACCGCACCTGTATATTAACGCACTTTTAACACTTCACATTCCCTTGCAATGTACAGATATTTTACTCTTATTATGAATTTTGACAGAATTTAGCTCAAAATGGGTTATACGTGAAGTAAATTGAAGCGATACTTACTGTGCATCGCACAGGCCTGCAGTGCTTAACGGAGTCGATACATCGCATGCATATCGATACGGCGTGCAAGTAGCTATCGAGAGAGGGCGGAGTTGGAGACGACGCTGGTGGATAGCGACAGGTCCCGGCGGTGACGACACTCTCTCGCACTCTCCTGGGAGAGTAGGAGAGGGGGAGAGAGCTGCAAGGAAGGAAGTGTAAGGAGAAGGAAGTCCTTCACACGAGTCGACGGCGCGCAGTAGGATTCCATCCCGCCCGGCGCTGCCTGCGAGGCGAGCTGCAGGCAAATGCTGTTACGTCTCCCCAAATCCTGGAAAGTGCTGGTGTTACTCCGGCGAATCATATTCCCTCTCGGCCCAGCAGCGCGGGAATTCCCGCCTCAGAGAGCCTCGACTCCAACACGCTGAGGGGAATGGAAAAAAATACGACCGTAAAATTCCACAGCCCCTTTTTTTTTATTATTTTCCTGCTTCCTGCATATTGAAATTGAGCCCTAGCTGAGCCGATTCCCCGGTCCACCAAACGCAGATGAAAAATCGTAAAATAAAAAAAAAGGTTACAGGTCCAATCGCAACTGTAAAAAAAGTTTCAACTGCGTGCGTTTTAGAACCTATTGGCACGAACGACTTCAAGTCAAACGTGAATTTATTCCGTTTATTTAAAAATATTGGACCCTCATTCACCACCGGTTAATTTTAGCGACTGACGACGGCCGAAGAGGGGAATGAATAATGCGACCATTAATTGTCCGAATGGGTTATCTGTGACGTAGAGGCGATGGCGGTTGGAATTAGCACTTTTGGGAAACCGAACGAAGATGAGGAGATAATTGAAACCTGCCCGAGGGAGATTCAATTGGACGGGGAAGTTTCTTCGCTTTGCACGGAAAACGCAAACTGAACGTGACTGGAGTTGGAAGTAGTCACGGCTAACTGATGACTCATTGTGAGAGCTGGAGCAAACGACGCACGCTGAAGCTTCCTTCTGATTGGCCAGTCCGTTTTTCGTCCACAGTGTGCTATCGCGTTGCCTCTTACACTTTGCTATATATAGTTGTGTTAATGCACACCCACGTCAATTTTTAAGAGCGTTATTGACATAAGTTTCCTCATAACCCCTAGTATTCGAAAAAATTACCTCTCTCATGAATAACTGCAGTTCATTTTTATGAGTTTAACGTGATATGTTCAAGATATTTTCACTGAAATACATGTAAAATAATGTTTGCCATATTTTTGGGTTAATAAAAGTTTTTGAAAAGTTTCAAATATTTTTTCACGGTTGTTTCCTCACTCTTTATCAGATATGCTTATCACAGTTTAATCCTTTGACCTTACATAATGAAATGCGACATTGATGAGATGGTATGATTAATTAAGAAGCAAAGTAAAATTATTTCTGCTTAGTTTGTGATTTAAAAAGTCTTTGTTTCTTTGTTGAAAATATATTTTATTTCCACTTGAAAGACTTCTTAAATATTTAAATGCTATTTTGTAATATAATTGTATTTGCACAAAAAATTCTTTGGTAACTGGTAGTCAAAGATATTTTTGTAACATTACAAATAACTAAGACTTAATTTTACACAACCGCAATGCAGAATGCGTAAAAATTTCTTTAAAAAATTTAGTTATATTTTTCTAAAAAAATGTGTTATAAATATACTATTTTTTACTTAGCTCTATCGTTACAATAAACTATTTCGAAACTATTTTCCGAAAAAAAATTTTGTAGCAGGTATAGAACATTTTTACTGAATAATTTCCTACATAAGGGAGAAAATATCCCTTTCAACTGCGAATTCTAAACAGTCATATTATTACTGCATCATCCATAAAGTAAACAGATATGGTCTGTGAACATTATATTCGTAAGTAATAAATATTTTGTAGAGTAGCTGATATAAACACATTCAAATTGCAGAGTGTTAAGAATAGAGTGACAATGCTAATAAGAAACGAGAAGTCCTGTTCCCGCTGTTAAGTAGCGGCTGGATTGCTCAACTCACACAAAGGCAAACTGGGTTCGAGTCCCGGCGGCGCCACTCTGGGATCTCTGCACGTAGTGATCTTGCCAGCCAATGCCGCTTGTCCGGAGACAACCGCTGAATTCGAATGGACTTTACATTCAAGGCGCTTTACCAAAACGTACTCACAGCATCGGCTGGAAAATACTTATCCCATTCATTATGTTGTTTAATCGACAATCGTATTTAACCCATCAAGTCCCTGTGTCCACTCTAATGGACGCGTTGGAGAGGAAGTAAATGAACGAGGTAAACTGTCCACAGGAAGGAAGAGTGTCTAATGTGGTGGACTTGTTCCACATGGGCGACGTCACTTTCGGACGTTCGCACAGCTCGGGCAGGTTGGTAGTTCATACCCCCTCGTCACTGACCACCTAGCATGTGTCTCACTCGCTGTGAGAGTGAAGATGGTGTTGAGACACGATAAGTGTAGCACAGTTCTACATATTACTTGATTGCAACACTTGCAAACGTAAACGTACTGGGAATTAAAGGGCTTTAAAGACTGCTATATATAATATTACATATTAAAGGCTTACAAAAATGCTCTGCAAATACTTATTCAATCGAAATGTCTGGAAAATTTAGGGAAAGCTCTTTTTTATCTATCGACATTTAAAACCAATTTTTCTATCAGGCCAATTAAGAAACTCAAGAGAATTGCCTGTAAAACTNTTTTTATCTATCGACATTTAAAACCAATTTTTCTATCAGGCCAATTAAGAAACTCAAGAGAATTGCCTGTAAAACTGTATAAGGAAAATAATTGTATTAATTAAATGTATAACATCTTGATTGATAAAGTACAAATTTAAAGCAATTCTAGAATGTTCTATTGAACCAAAGTTATTGACCAAATTATGATAGAATATTGTAATGTTTACAAAATCGGAAGGTCGTAAAACTTCCAGACACATTGGTAGAAATGTTTAGCAGAAAATATTAAGTTAAGAAATGTTATATAAAATCAAGAAGTAAATTTACATTTATTTATCAATTCTGTTTAAGATTTTGAACTGTCAAACAATATCTTCTGCGTCGTACCGATTTATTGTGTTAAATTATTAGATGCAAAGGATGTTCGTCATTTTAGATCATATAATTCGGACTCCATGAGTTAAAAAAATTTATTGAAAATTAAAGTAAAATTTTAGACGAACGAACAGGATACATGAAATTGTTTCTCCTAGTTTTATACAAATCTGAAATGTGCTTCAAATTTGCAAACATATATATACNACAGGATACATGAAATTGTTTCTCCTAGTTTTATACAAATCTGAAATGTGCTTCAAATTTGCAAACATATATATACATGTATAAAGTTAAAAACAAAGCTGTCTTGTGGTTCAAATTTACTTATCTGATTCACATTTGCTAATATATGGAAAACTATGTTTTGAATGCTATTTATGACACTAATTTTAGTTTTGGTATTAAAATCCCGTAGTTTACATGCAAGCAGTTAAAATCCCGTCCTACGACATTCGAAATAACTTCACACCTCGTCATAGAAATGTCAGTTTCTCAAAGTTTGTTTTTCAAGAGCGNGCGAATCATATTCCCTCTCGGCCCAGCAGCGCGGGAATTCCCGCCTCAGAGAGCCTCGACTCCAACACGCTGAGGCGAATGGAAAAAAATACGATCGTAAAATTCCACAGCCCCTTTTTTTTATTATTTTCCTGCTTCCTGCATATTGAAATTGAGCCCTAGCTGAGCCGATTCCCCGGTCCACCAAACGNTTTTTTTTATTATTTTCCTGCTTCCTGCATATTGAAATTGAGCCCTAGCTGAGCCGATTCCCCGGTCCACCAAACGCAGATGAAAAATCGTAAAATAAAAAAAAAGGTTACAGGTCCAATCGCAACTGTAAAAAAAGTTTCNTCCACCAAACGCAGATGAAAAATCGTAAAATAAAAAAAAAGGTTACAGGTCCAATCGCAACTGTAAAAAAAGTTTAAACTGCGTGCGTTTTAGAACCTATTGGCACGAACGACTTCAAGTCAAACGTGAATTTATTCCGTTTATTAAAAAATATTGGACCCTCATTCACCACCGGTTAATTTTAGCGACTGACGACGGCCGAAGAGGGGAATGAATAATGCGACCATTAATTGTCCGGATGGGTTATCTGTGACGTAGAGGCGATGGCGGTTGGAATTAGCACTTTTGGGAAACCGAACGAAGATGAGGAGATAATTGAAACCTGCCCGAGGGAGATTCAATTGGACGGGGAAGTTTCTTCGCTTTGCACGGAAAACGCAAACTGAACGTGACTGGAGTTGGAAGTAGTCACGGCTAACTGATGACTCATTGTGAGAGCTGGAGCAAACGACGCACGCTGAAGCTTCCTTCTGATTGGCCAGTCCGTTTTTCGTCCACAGTGTGCTATCGCGTTGCCTCTTACACTTTGCTATATATAGTTGTGTTAATGCACACCCACGTCAATTTTTAAGAGCGTTATTGACATAAGTTTCCTCATAACCCCTAGTATTCGAAAAAATTACCTCTCTCATGAATAACTGCAGTTCATTTTTATGAGTTTAACGTGATATGTTCAAGATATTTTCACTGAAATACATGTAAAATAATGTTTGCCATATTTTTGGGTTAATAAAAGTTTTTGAAAAGTTTCAAATATTTTTTCACGGTCGTTTCCTCACTCTTTATCAGATATGCTTATCACAGTTTAATCCTTTGGCCTTACATAATGAAATGCGACATTGATGAGATGGTATGATTAATTAAGAAGCAAAGTAAAATTATTTCTGCTTAGTTTGTGATTTAAAAAGTCTTTGTTACTTTGTTGAAAATATATTTTATTTCCACTTGAAAGACTTCTTAAATATTTAAATGCTATTTTGCAATATAATTGTATTTGCACAAAGAATTCTTTGGTAACTGGTAGTCAAAGATATTTTTGTAACATTACAAATAACTAAGACTTAATTTTACACAACCGCAATGCAGAATGCGTAAAAATTTCTTTAAAAAATTTAGTTATATTTTTCTAAAAAAATGTGTTATAAATATACTATTTTTTACTTAGCTCTATCGTTACAATAAACTATTTCGAAACTATTTTCCGAAAAAAAATTTTGTAGCAGGTATAGAACATTTTTACTGAATAATTTCCTACATAAGGGAGAAAATATCCCTTTCAACTGCGAATTCTAAACAGTCATATTATTACTGCATCATCCATAAAGTAAACAGATATGGTCTGTGAACATTATATTCGTAAGTAATAAATATTTTGTAGAGTAGCTGATATAAACACATTCAAATTGTAGAGTGTTAAGAATAGAGTGACAATGCTAATAAGAAACGAGAAGTCCTGTTCCCGCTGTTAAGTAGCGGCTGGATTGCTCAACTCACACAAAGGCAAACTGGGTTCGAGTCCCGGCGGCGCCACTCTGGGATCTCTGCACGTAGTGATCTTGCCAGCCAATGCCGCTTGTCCGGAGACAACCGCTGAATTCGAATGGACTTTACATTCAAGGCGCTTTACCAAAACGTACTCACAGCATCGGCTGGAAAATACTTATCCCATTCATTATGTTGTTTAATCGACAATCGTATTTAACCCATCAAGTCCCTGTGTCCACTCTAATGGACGCGTTGGAGAGGAAGTAAATGAACGAGGTAAACTGTCCACAGGAAGGAAGAGTGTCTAATGTGGTGGACTTGTTCCACATGGGCGACGTCACTTTCGGACGTTCGCACAGCTCGGGCAGGTTGGTAGTTCATACCCCCTCGTCACTGACCACCTAGCATGTGTCTCACTCGCTGTGAGAGTGAAGATGGTGTTGAGACACGATAAGTGTAGCACAGTTCTACATATTACTTGATTGCAACACTTGCAAACNGAACACTTGCAAACGTAAACGCACTGGGAATTAAAGGGCTTTAAAGACTGCTATATATAATATTACATATTAAATGCTTACAAAAATGCTCTGCAAATACTTATTCAATCGAAATGTCTGGAAAATTTAGGGAAAGCTCCTTTTTATCTATCGACATTTAAAACCAATTTTTCTATCAGGCCAATTAAGAAACTCAAGAGAATTGCCTGTAAAACTGTATAAGGAAAATAATTGTATTAATTAAATGTATAACATCTTGATTGATAAAGTACAAATTTAAAGCAATTCTAGAATGTTCTATTGAACCAAAGTTATTGACCAAATTATGATAGAATATTGTAATGTTTACAAAATCGGAAGGTCGTAAAACTTCCAGACACATTGGTAGAAATGTTTAGCAGAAAATATTAAGTTAAGAAATGTTATATAAAATCAAGAAGTAAATTTACATTTATTTATCAATTCTGTTTAAGATTTTGAACTGTCAAACAATATCTTCTGCGTCGTACCGATTTATTGTGTTAAATTATTAGATGCAAAGGATGTTCGTCATTTTAGATCATATAATTCGGACTCCATGAGTTAAAAAAATTTATTGAAAATTAAAGTAAAATTTTAGACGAACGAACAGGATACATGAAATTGTTTCTCCTAGTTTTATACAAATCTGAAATGTGCTTCAAATTTGCAAACATATATATACATGTATAAAGTTAAAAACAAAGCTGTCTTGTGGTTCAAATTTTCTTATCTGATTCACATTTGCTAATATATGGAAAACTATGTTTTGAATGCTATTTATGACACTAATTTTAATTTTGGTATTAAAATCCCGTAGTTTACATGCAAGCAGTTAAAATCACGTCCTACGACATTCGAAATAACTTCACACCTCGTCATAGAAATGTCAGTTTCTCAAAGTTTGTTTTTCAAGAGCGAAGATGGCTGAAACGGTGATTTATAATGGTTTTTAGGCATGCAAACTATTGCGCATACTATTTGAAACAGTGTGAAGATAAAGAGCTAATTATAACCTTTACTATAGTCCATTCTCGGTTACTTCCAACTTAACTGAAGCACTGCTAGAGTTACATGTCTAGGGCATTCCTCCACCTGGTTTTAAAAAAAAAAGCTTATCCAAGTCAGAGCGACTGCGCACCGCATTTGTGCGCACTCAGTGTAATATTATTTCGCACAGTAAATTTTTATTATCAGGCATTACCAACATACCTTTTTTTTCCCCTGTTTTTATTCATATTAATTTATAATGAAATATTATATTATATATAGAACACAAGGGCAATTTTTAATGAACCGAAAGTAGGGTGCTTTTGCGGTAACACGAATATAAAACGCCAGAGATATATGGCATATTTTGGAAATAGCCCTACATNAAAGTAGGGTGCTTTTGCGGTAACACGAATATAAAACGCCAGAGATATATGGCATATTTTGGAAATAGCCCTACATGTCATACATGGAGTGATTTTTCAAAAGTTAGATCGAAAAAGTGTGATGAAATCGCGAATAGACTAAATTACGTCACCGATTGGTGGAGTGACAGTTGAAAGTCTTTTCGTATCTTAAGGTGGTTCTTCAATGTGTCGCCTTGCATAAACTGAATGTGGCCATTGTTATGTTTCCTCGTGCGAAAAGGACTCTTCGTACCGGCGGTTCTCTCATGTTGCCGAGCATTTTGAAAGAAGGTGAAAACTATCTCATAATCGGCACTTACGCAACCATATAGCGAAGATGCAGGTCAAGGCTCCATGATTGGTGAGGTCACAGGCAGGCCTCCGTATTCGCAATTCGTCTTCACTGTACATGGAGAGAATGCTTCCAAGTCGATGTTAACTTCTAAATGCCAGTAGTTCAAATAAGGTATCATCATGCATCATGGCTATATACATATATATACATATATATATATATATATATAAATTCTCTCAAAACTCGGAAAAACATCAGATTGTATTTCTCAGGTGGATTGCTGAGAATTGGTGCGGATCGGTGATGTTTGGTGACGGTTGGCGAGAATTGGTGAGAATTGTGTATGATTGCTGAGGATTGCAGAGAATTGCTAATAATTGATGAGGTTTGCAGAGGAGGAATGGTGGGTATTGGTGCGGGTTGGGTATAATTGATAAGAACTGCAGAGGAGGATTAGTGAAGATTCCCAAGGATTGGTGAAGATTGCAGAGGATTGCTGAAAATTGCGGAAAAGGATTGCTGAGGATTCTGGAGGAGGATTGCTCAATATTGAGGGGGGGGGTAGCTGATGATTTGTGAGGATTGCAGAGGAGGATTGGTGATGATTTGTGCATATTAGTGAAGATTATGGAGGAATGGTGAGGATTTTGAAAGAATAGTGATGTTATTTTTTAAGTAGGAATTTCACTAATTTCCAAATGAAGGCTATATAAATATTTTGGCTCAGTATCTTTATCAACGAAATTAATGCAACTTAAATTTGTATGCTTGCNAAATGAAGGCTATATAAATATTTTGGCTCAGTATCTTTATCAACGAAATTAATGCAACTTAAATTTGTATGCTTGGAGGGCCTATTACAGCTATCAAATATGTATATGCAGAGACTCACTTCTCTTCAATTTTGTATGATAGCCTTACCAATAAAAAATAAAATTTTATCTAATGTTTTGGGAAACAGTAAACCCATTCTTACGAAATTTATTGAAGGTATTATATTGTGTAGGCCGTATTAATGTAACTTATGTATTTTTAAGTATTACACATTTATATTCAGAATAGCAGCTTTAAAATATTTTTGTTCGTGTGCTACATCTATAATGTTCTGTAATTTATTTTAATTTAACTTTGTATAGTGGCAGTATACAATCATCGAATATGCTACTACGTTACCTTTTTGTCCTCAATTTATGATGTTCGCCGTATGAAATTTTTATAGAGGTTTTATGCCATATCTCGAGGACGAATTAACCGATTCCCACCAAATGTTACACTGGAACATTTCAACTAATTAGTTCCAATTTGTGCACGCCATAAATGCTACAGAAGTCCATGTCAACTTCCATGATTTAAAAAGGCCAGCCAACGATGTTCAAAATGGTGGTATCATAAATAATTTGGATAACTTTGCCGCACATATCAAACAATTAACGACATTGAACCGAAATTTTTTTTATATAGACATTATATGTACATTAGAAGCATCGTATATAGAACATAATTTTTTATTGAAAATATTTTACGATAGCATTAAAAAAGAAAAGAAAAATTATTATGTCATATCTCAGGAACCAAACAACCTATTTCCACGAAATTCTTCACACCAGTAGCGCTACGGTAGGCTATTTAAACTTACATGTTTTAAGTGGCTCAGTCACTTATTGAAAAATTACTGCACTGTATCTAGTTTATGTTAGTAAACCTTATCATTCCAAACATAAGACTGATTAAATCCGAAGTTGATGCTGCGCGAATCCGACCTCCATAATGCAGGGCATTGCACGCTAGCTTATTGTCCGAGGTTTTCTTGGTATCAATTCACGGGTAAGGCACGTGTGTATTTCTATTGTCTCACTAATGTTGCATACATTTCTGTTTTCATATTTAATGTTATTGCTTTCTAAGAGAAGTCAAGTAGTTCCTACCAATTCAGCTTTTAAGAAGTTATTTGAAAATGTTGCTCCCATGTTGAGGGAAGTAGGCTTGTTAGTTATATCAGTAAATTTTGGATGTTGGTCTAGAAATACATACTTGAGTAGTAATCAGTTCAAATATATGGTCAAAAAAGTTTATTCTGCAACTTTTTGGAAAAAAGGGGGGGGGGATGTCATACGGGGAGCAGCTGATGTGGAGTATAAATTACTATGTACTTTGGCCAAAAAATGTATATACATGTTATAAAATAGTACCCGATCGGTGGCCCTTTTTCGATGAGTATTGGCACGGACGTAATTAGAAAGCGCGGTCACTTTATAAGGAGGTCTCATTTCTTCTGGACATAATTTCGTCTCGAGCCACATAATTATCAGTAAAACAGCAACGCAAGGCAAGAAGTAGTTTATTCAGATTCATCTTTAACTGTGCACTTTCGAAAAGCATCTCCTTTTAATAAGTGTAGAAATTTTAACATAAAAATTATTGGAAGTAAAGTTAATGTTGATTATAAACTACGTCATGTGGTGGGATGTTTTAACATCTTGTAATGATCTTAATGTCTCAAAATTAGTGTCAGGATATTTGTGTGATTTAAACGAGTATATTGAAAGTTCTTTAAGAGCGATATTTACCTAGACTTTAAGCATATTTTACAGTTTCGAGGTACGGTAGCAAAGATAACTTAATTTAAATACCAAATAATTTATAAAATAATATTCTCATTGTGTTTAACATTTATAATTGAATTTTAACTTTAATTTTTTTATTCGTACAAACCTAAAAATGTAATTTTAACATAAAGTTTGCTCTTACCTGAAGTGTCTATTATGTTAACTGGAGTCACAGGAGCTGCATATTTAAACTTATCTGAAATACGATACTTTTTTCACCTTCTGGCTATTTGACATTTTAAATTTAATTTCAAAACTTAAAACTGAAAATAGGCGAACCACGTAGCACATTGACAGTAAATATTCTTCACGACATTCTAATAACAGGAAATAGGATTTCGAGCTGCCTGTTAATGAACTACGTTTGTTCAGTTTTGGAGATTTGTACGAAAAAAATATGCCTTCAAAATTCCTATAGCTCATTTTATTAATTTTGAAGTCATTTTCATTTACTGTGTTACTTTTCCCATGCTATTATTTCACACCACAACGAAAGTGGGCTAGAAATGAAGAAACCAATTTCAGACACTTGAACATATTTAAGAGCTTGCTAAATTTTCGATACAGAAAGTTCTGAGCTGTCGTGAGACTCGCATTATACTTTCATGTTGCTAGCGACTTCCAGTCAGTCGCCGACGGTAAGACTGGACGACATTTGAGCGCGTCACTTGTCGAGGCGATGAGGCAAGTGGCGGGTGACGCGAGAGTCGACCTTACAGCTGACGCGGTTCGAGGGCTTGAGCGAGTGAGCGAAGAAATGTGGGTGATTGAGGTAAGTATGGAGCAGCGCTGGAATGATGGCGAGGGGGAAACGGGAGATCTCGAGGACCAGCGGCATCGTCCAGCACGATCCCCACATGCGGGAGCGACCCCGCCGGGGGTTGAACCCGGCTCGCCTTGGTCGGAGCTGGGCACGGCCGAGGGCTCGAGCACGGGAACTAGTCGCAGGCGAGCGGGCTCCTTGCGGGAGGACAGGCGTGGTAGAGCCTGAGGGGGATGCAGTGTGCTGGAGAGAGGGAAGAGCGAGTGACATAGGGACAGGGCGGTGTGGCAGGACCGCAATGCGGCTCGCCATATCCACCGTGGCGGACACCATATCCTGGCCGCATCGATCCACGGCTAATCCCCTTCTCCTCTTCACGACGCACACACCAGCCTTCGCTTACACCAGCCTCCCTTCCCTCGCCTGCTCCATCACTGCGTGGGCATTCATGCTACCTCCTGCCGCTCAAATACGCCTCCAACACCTTCCTTCTAGAGTATAGGCGTTAAGGGTCTCCCTCGTAATACCAAATTTTTAAAAACCTTAACGTCACATCCAGCCATAAGGTAACATTTTGGCGGCGACGGAAAATACCATAAACTGGCTTCACATGTGATAAATTCCCTTAGAATTGTAAGCAGTGCCTATGAGTTTTATAATAGAGTGACCTGTTCTGAAAAGACACCGAACTATAACTAATGTCAAAAATACTCTTTTACAGAAGAATAAATATGGTAAACAGTATGCTACTTACAGCTTATTTTTTNTATAACTAATGTCAAAAATACTCTTTTACAGAAGAATAAATATGGTAAACAGTATGCTACTTACAGCTTATTTTTTGCTGATTTCGACACTTTTTAACGACCACATTCATGTTTCAATAACAAAAATTTTAAAGTGGCAACAAAACATCGGCTTTCATTTCTGTTCAAAAATAAGATTTACTTTGAAATATGCCATAGTTTTTTTATTGATTATAATAGACACAACATGTTACAATGAGACCCATGTGGCATGTGGAGACCCATCCTAGATTAATTATTTTAAACGGTAGCTCAACTTTCAGATTAGCTATGTTAATACAATGACCGCTGGGGCATAGCACATGTCTTAACAGATATTCTAGATTCCACAGTATTTTGCCCATGTTTGTTTTNTACAATGACCGCTGGGGCATAGCACATGTCTTAACAGATATTCTAGATTCCACAGTATTTTGCCCATGTTTGTTTTGTTGCAATGTATATTGTTCAAGGTCAACTGAGCACTTTTGAAAACCCTTCTTAAAATATACTTGTACGTGCGGGGTGTATGCACGGTATGTTTCGTTAAGTTAAAACTTTGAAATGATTGGAAATGTTAATATGTTACAGATTTGCTCATGTAAACTAAACCGAAAGCAAAATAAANTTAAAACTTTGAAATGATTGGAAATGTTAATATGTTACAGATTTGCTCATGTAAACTAAACCGAAAGCAAAATAAATCATCTCAGTATTCGCAAATGTTTACGTCGCTGTTAAGACGTGGAACTACTTTCCCTCCGTCGTTGCCAACTTAACTGCGAACATGCCAGTTGGGAACATGCCAGTCACTGTGCACGTTCAAACATGTGCAGGTATATTTTCCAAATGTTGATTTTAAAAGTTGCCAAACAGCCCTGCACAGCCCATAATAAATATTAACTCATTATCTACTCTGTAACAGTGTCACGTGATAAAATACAGGCTGATATCGGTCTATTCTGGATTCGGAAAATCCTGTAAAGTATTTCTGTATTTAATAATATTTCAATATTTATATTGAATGTTAAGAGTAAGTTATGAAAATACATAAATAAGAACAAGTTGGCGAGCGTACAACCACCTCACGGGTTCTAGTAGNTGTTAAGAGTAAGTTATGAAAATACATAAATAAGAACAAGTTGGCGAGCGTACAACCACCTCACGGGTTCTAGTAAGCCTGCCATGTACAGTATCGGGTAGGTTCAATTCTCGCGAATTAGGTCTGTGAGTATAACGGTATTAGATGCGATGAAAGCCAATGATTGTAAACTACAATTATTTAAAGCCTTTTATTAATTTTTATATATCTTAGGCGATAAAAGTAACAAACAGTGTATGTAGATAATTAAGTTTTGCCTTTCCTGGCAGAACCACGCATTCCCAGATCATTTACTTCCTGACAGACGCGTTGTTAGTTCACACATAGATTTTGCAGAGAGTATTACACTAGGAAGTCCTCTTAAGAGTTTACCAGACTTTACCACACTTGCTTTACCAGACTGTTATATTCCCTGCTGATTTGAGACTTTGTTAAGTAAAATCTTTGGAAAAAATTGTTACTAGAGAAGTTTAACTTTTTGCCTTACTGTGCAATAGATATATGAAATCCGAAAATTCAACGTAAAATGCTTTTATTTACAAATAGCTTAATATTATATGCAGTTGAATGTGAATATGATACTATTTTTCTTATGAAACAAGAAACATTCATAACTCGATAGCAATAGGTAAACCTGTTTCCAAGCACTTGTTGGTAACGTAAACTGAAAGAAGTAAGTAGTACAGTAGTCCAAGTCAAGGCTATTCACGGTGAGCGCTTTTGAAAGGACTGGTAAGTTTCTACTTCGAGCCCGTCGGTTGCGTATCTTTCCGCGTACCTAAGTCTTCATTCCAAAAAAAATATTCCTCAAATGATTCTGAGTAAGGCATGTTTTTGAGGAGTAACGAACGTTTTTGAGGAATAAGGAATTTTTTTGAGGAATGTTTTTAAGGAATAAGGAATGTTTTTCAAAAATATTTTTAGGAATGAGGAATGTTTTTGTGGAATGAGGAATATTTTGAGGAATAAAGAATATTTTGAGGAATGAGGAATGTTTTTGAGGAATTAGGAATGTTTTTGATGAATAAGCAATGCTTTTAATGAATTAGGAATGTTTTTGAGGAAATAGGAATGTTTTTGAGGAATAAGGAATGTTTTTTAGGAACATGGAATGTTTTTGAGAAATTAGGAATATTTTTGAGGAATAAGGGAAGTTTTTGAGCAATGAATGGAAGAAATATGAGAACGACCCTGCCGGGAATCGAACTTGTCTCATCGTGTTGCGGTGAAGAGGCCAAGTGAAGAATGGGCTGCTGTTGAGGTGGACGTCCTGTGCAACAACGTGTNTCGTGTTGCGGTGAAGAGGCCAAGTGAAGAATGGGCTGCTGTTGAGGTGGACGTCCTGTGCAACAACGTGTGTACATAATAAAGGAAACTGTGCACGTGCTCGTGATGGGAAATGAGAACTCTAACCACTGCGTCGCTGTGGTCCCCCTCTTATGTGACATCGTGGAAGAGGTCATCTTTGCAGAAAAGGCCTGGGTTCTGTTTACAATGGGGAGCCTGGACTGATATGTCCAAATCTTCATAATCTCGCAAATCACAGTAGGCCTTCTGACCTGAGTCATTANATGGGGAGCCTGGACTGATATGTCCAAATCTTCATAATCTCGCAAATCACAGTAGGCCTTCTGACCTGAGTCATTATACCTGCAGCCTGATATATATTTTTTTAATTTTAATACGGTAAAAAATCCTCATGTGCGTAAACATGAGTATGTTTGACATTTCATAGCTTCGTCCCATCAACGAGGGGTTGATAGAGCGCAAGAACACTGGAGAATAAAAAAATTCGTATAGACGTGCGTATGAAAACAACAGAGGTATGGAACCAATCAGAGTAACGCATTGCGGTCGGCAAGGTTTATATACATTTAAAAGCCAAAAAAACTGGAACACCTGCCTAATATCGTGTATGGCCCCCACTAGCACGCAGAAGTGACGCAAGCTGACGTGGCATGGACTCGACTAATGTCTAACGGTATGCAGGAGGCAATTCTGACCCTGAATCCTGCAGGGCAGTACACAAATCCATAGGATGCGAGGCTGTGGAGATCTCTTCTGAACAGCACATTGCAAGGCATCCCAGATATGCTCAATAATGTTCATGNTGTTAAGAGTAAGTTATGAAAATACATAAATAAGAACAAGTTGGCGAGCGTACAACCACCTCACGGGTTCTAGTAGGCCTGCCATGTACAGTATCGGGTAGGTTCAATTCTCACGAATTAGGTCTGTGAGTATAACGGTATTAGATGCGATGAAAGCCAATGATTGTAAACTACAATTATTTAAAGCCTTTTATTAATTTTTATATATCTTAGGCGATAAAAGTAACAAACAGTGTATGTAGATAATTAAGTTTTGCCTTTCCTGGCAGAACCACCCATTCCCAGATCATTTACTTCCTGACAGACGCGTTGTTAGTTCACACATAGATTTTGCAGAGAGTATTACTCTAGGAAGTCCTCTTAAGAGTTTACCAGACTTTACCACACTTGCTTTACCAGACTGTTATATTCCCTGCTGATTTGAGACTTTGTTAAGTAAAATCTTTGGAAAAAAACGTTACTAGAGAAGTTTAACTTTTTGCCTTACTGTGCAATACATATATGAAATCCGAAAATTCAACGTAAAATGCTTTTATTTACAAATAGCTTAATATTATATGCAGTTGAATGTGAATATGATACTATTTTTCTTATGAAACAAGAAACATTCATAACTCGATAGCAATAGGTAAACCTGTTTCCAAGCACTTGTTGGTAACGTAAACTGAAAGAAGCAAGTAGTACAGTAGTCCAAGTCAAGGCTATTCACGGTGAGCGCTTTTGAAAGGCCTGGTAAGTTTCTACTTCGAGCCCGTCGGTTGCGTATCTTTCCGCGTACCTAAGTCTTCATTCCAAAAAAAATATTCCTCAAATGATTGTGAGTAAGGCATGTTTTTGAGGAGTAACGAATGTTTTTGAGGAATAAGGAATTTTTTTGAGGAATGTTTTTAAGGAATAAGGAATGTTTTTCAAAAATATTTTTAGGAATGAGGAATGTTTTTGTGGAATGAGGAATATTTTGAGGAATAAAGAATATTTTGAGGAATGAGGAATGTTTTTGAGGAATTAGTAATGTTTTTGATGAATAAGCAATGCTTTTAATGAATTAGGAATGTTTTTGAGGAAATAGGAATGTTTTTGAGGAATAAGGAATGTTTTTTAGGAACATGGAATGTTTTTGAGAAATTAGGAATATTTTTAAGGAATAAGGGAAGTTTTTGAGCAATGAATGGAAGAAATATGAGAACGACCCTGCCGGGAATCGAACTTGTCTCGTCGTGTTGCGGTGAAGAGGCCAAGTGAAGAATGGGCTGCTGTTGAGGTGGACGTCCTGTGCAACAACGTGTGTACATAATAAAGGAAACTGTGCACGTGCTCGTGATGGGAAATGAGAACTCTAACCACTGCGTCGCTGTGGTCCCCCTCTTATGTGACATCGTGGAAGAGGTCATCTTTGCAGAAAAGGCCTGGGTTCTGTTTACAATGGGGAGCCTGGACTGATATGTCCAAATCTTCATAATCTCGCAAATCACAGTAGGCCTTCTGACCTGAGTCATTTTACCTGCAGCCTGATATATATTTTTTTAATTTTAATACGGTAAAAAATCCTCATGTGCGTAAACATGAGTATGTTTGACATTTCATAGCTTCGTCCCATCAACGAGGGGCTGATAGAGCGCAAGAACACTGGAGAATCAAAAAATTCGTATAGACGTGCGTATGAAAACAACAGAGGTATGGAACCAATCAGAGTAACGCATTGCGGTCGGCAAGGTTTATATACATTTAAAAGCCAAAAAAACTGGAACACCTGCCTAATATCGTGTATGGCCCCCGCGAGCACGCAGAAGTGACGCAAGCTGACGTGGCATGGACTAGACTAATGTCTAACGGTATGCAGGAGGCAATTCTGACCCTGAATCCTGCAGGGCAGTACACAAATCCATAGAAGTGCGAGGCGGTGGAGATCTCTTCTGAACATCACGTTGCAAGGCATCCCAGATATGCTCAATAATGTTCATGTCTGGTGATTTAGGTGGCCAATGGAAGTGTCTAAAGTCAGAAGAGTGTTCTTGGAGCCACTCGGTAGCAACTGTCGACGTGTGGGATGTCGAATTGTCCTGCTGGAATTGTCCACGTCCGTCGGAATGCACAATGGACATGAATGGGTGCAGGTGATCGTGCAGGATGCTTACGTATCTGTCACCTGTAAGAGTAGTATCTAGACGTATCAGGGGTCCCATTTCACACCAACTGCACACGCCCCATGCCATGACAGAGCCTTCGCCAGCTTGAACAGTCCCCTGTTGACATGTAGGGTCCATGGATTGAAGAGGATGTCTCCATAATTGTACACATCCATCCGCCCTATACAATTGGAAACGAAACTCGTCAGATCAGGCAACGTGTTTCCAGTCATCAACAGTCCAATGGTGGTGTTGGTGGGCCCAGACGAGGCGTAAAGTTTTGTGTCGTGCAGTAAACAACGGTACACGAGTGGGCCTTCGGCTGCAAAAGTCCATATCATTGATGGTCTGTTCAATAGTTCGCACGCTGGCACTTTTTTATGTCCCAGCATTGAAATCTGCACCGATTTGAGAAAGGGTTGCACATCTGTCACGTTTAACGATTCTCGTCAGNAATGTCCCAGCATTGAAATCTGCATCGATTTGAGAAAGGGTTGCACATCTGTCACGTTTAACGATTCTCGTCAGTCGTCCTTTGTGCCGTTCGTTTACGATATTTTCTGGCCGCAGTGAGGTCGAAGATTTGATGTTTTACCGGATTCCCGATTTTCACGGTACACTGTAGAGCCACAAAAACTGGTATAGGTGTGCGTATGCAAATAACAGAGGTATGGAACCAATCACCTAAATCCCCAGACATGAATATTATTGAGCATATCTGGGATGCCTTGCAAAGGGCTGTTCAGAAGATATCTCCACTGCCTCGCACGCCTATGGATTTGTGGACTGCCCTGCAAGTTTAATGGTGTGAATTACCTCCCGCATACCTTAAGACATTAGTCGAGTCCATGCCACGTCGTCCTGCGGCACTTCTGCATGCTCGCGGGGGCCCTATACGATATTAGGCAGGTGTACCAGTTTTTTTGGCCCTTCAGTGTATGTTAGCAAGCATCAGAGCTTGTCCTGGGCATTATGGAGATGCACGAAGTTTGTCGCAAAAATGATCGCCGATAATAGCCGAGTTAGCATTCGCTTCTGGGTATTTAAAAATGTATCGTTCTTTTGTCTATGATACACTGGTATGGCTGGGCAAAAAATATTGTTAACATGCGTATTTATCTCTGCACGTAAATAAAGAACTGGGGACCATTTTAGAATCGGTATTCAGCTCTAATATTACGTCGCGTTCTGTGTATTTGTAAAAAAAAATTAAATAAGAGGAGTTGGGTAAAATTTTTTTCATTGGCCAGGTCCTTGGTGCGCACACATATCCGTTTCCTCTGAAGGCACAAAATTATAAAAATTTAAAAATATAAAGCTTTTTTTTTTATCTCAGAATCTCGCTTTGATTCGGAAATATAAATAAGTAGCACTCTTCGGGGCATGAAATGTATTATCTTAAGTTCGTTAATAGGCATATATTTTTCCTGTTTCTGTAATGGGTGGCCTTTTTTCTCTTACCTGAATTTCTTATATTTGTATGTTATATTTATAATAATAAATATGATCTGTGCCAAAGCGTTTCAGGTTTTTCCTTCGGAAGGATGGCTAAATATNATGTTATATTTATAATAATAAATATGATCTGTGCCAAAGCGTTTCAGGTTTTTCCTTCGGAAGGATGGCTAAATATTTTATTCATGAAAGGAGGTTTACATTCGTATTTGCGGAAGTGAGCGAATCGAATATTCTGTTTGGTTCCCTCCCCCCTCAAACCGAATGGTTTAACACTAATTGATCACTGTTTAAGTGGGTGTGAAAATATTTCTAAGTGTATGCATCAGTGGATGAAATTATTCGTTTGTTTGGTTACGAAGAAAATAATAATGGCCCGATTCGGTTTATATTCCTAGCATTATCAGACTGGTCAACAAACAATCGGGTGCAAAATGGTATCTTTAAATATCTGTAAAATGCAAATTGGTAACTCGGTGTGTCTGAAAAATGCAAGGAATGCTAACACCAAATAAATCATTGCGCTCAATATAGCGATTTTATTTTAAAATATAATACGTACATATATTCCTGCATTACATGTAATGATTTTTTTTTTTTANTCAATATAGCGATTTTATTTTAAAATATAATACGTACATATATTCCTGCATTACATGTAATGATTTTTTTTTTTTTAAGTTTGTGTTTCTGGAACGAGGACTTCTCGTGATTCAGAAAGCCCGATGTCGCGGATTCGATGCGAGATAATAGCGCAACCCCCTTCCTCTTATAATGAACACATATTAATATTTTTTTTCGTGACTGTCTATTCGGTTCTCGTATAATATTAGTGTGAGGATACATTTTCTAGGGAATGCGCAAGCTAAAATAATAATAAAAGTAAATTTTATACTATTTTGAGATGGAGCGAGTTGCTAGGGCAAACGGGAACAAGTAAGGACTTGGCCAAGAAACCATAACGGCATTCACCCGGGCCCCCCTGAATATGGGTCTCCCCTGATGTTTACTAATGCGTGCAGATATCTGTGTTTGTCATCCTATGAATTAAATTTGGCGTGTGTGAGAAATAAAACATGCCACTGCAGAGACAAACCCCTCACAACCCGGGCAGGGTCAACAACCAGGTCTTCGGCGGTCAGTGCGCTAGAGCAAAGTGCAACTCAACACCTGGACAACGCGGCTGGACGTGTCCGCGATCTCTGATTGCCACTGCACGTGTCTCTTGTTTACTTCTGTAATAGGACTCGTATCCACCTCTTTAAGTACGCTTTTGTCCCGTCAATCAGTCTCGCCTGAGAATTGGGATATTTCGGGCTCTTCGTGTGTGCGAGTTTGAATGTGTGTTTGACGTATGATCAATTGGGGAATGTATCAATTTTTTATTATTTATAATTTTCACAGCATCGCAGAATCTTTAATATCACCGGAATGAATACAAAATATTACATTAAATTTTTATATAAATAACAAAGGTGCATTTAGAAACAGCATTTATTAACAAAAAAATTTGTACATAGAATTAATTTTCTTACATTCTTAAGGGAATAAGGTAACTCTAAAATCTCATGACGTCCATAAAGTACTGGCTGAATATGCTCCAATTTTTTCTTTCTTGTATATTCATTCCCTATATGTATGTACAAGGTCACAGGGTGACAAACGAGAGCTGTATGCGCGTGTCTTTGCTGGAATTCGTATTGTAGTATATATAAATATGCATGGTAGGCTGTCATCTCTGGAANGCTGTATGCGCGTGTCTTTGCTGGAATTCGTATTGTAGTATATATAAATATGCATGGTAGGCTGTCATCTCTGGAATAAAACTGTGGTTTAGTGGGCGTAATTCATAAATAGTGATTACTATTAACACATGCTGGATTAGAGGACGCACATATACATACACATGTTCGTATGACACTATTTATTAGGCTTAAGTCACGTAGTAGTGTGGTGTGACTCTGCCGGGGAGGACGAGTGTGTTTTACCGTCGATCAAATATACCTCTTAATGGAACGAGCGCGTGCGAATGTATGAAAATGCAGTAATTTGGTTTGCCGAAGGTAAGAGTTTTTTATGATTTTGTACCTGTGGTGGGTGCACCTCTACGCTAGCGTCTTCTCGCGGTATTTGTTTTTTTCCCTCGCAAAATTTATTATATGTCCATTATTTGTGTGTATAAGGATTGCTATATCCAGACTCTGGCAGCTACAAATATCGCTGAACGCGGAATAGCTATATGGATATTTTTCCCGCTCCCTAAATTTCCTAGCGCACTGATTTTAAACTTGGNATCGCTGAACGCGGAATAGCTATATGGATATTTTTCCCGCTCCCTAAATTTCCTAGCGCACTGATTTTAAACTTGGGAAGAAATGTTTTTTAATGATGAGCGTCTATGTCTTGGTGAGGGGGAATGCATGGGATCTTTGACTTTTCATATCGCACACCACGGGGGTAACGAAGTGATTTAAACTCTGGCTTTGGGTTTTTTGAGCCATTATTACTTTATAGATAGCTGCATTACGCATATGTACATGGCACATGATTTTTTCTAACAAAAACGTTTAACAAATATTTTGCTGAAGGGAGGCGAGCATGTTGTTTAGAGGGTAAGATGCACTCGGGAATTGATTTCGTTAATATTTACCCCAAAACACGCTCTACGTATTCTTCTTTCTTGTGATGCATATTTCCAGCATGCAGTATTAAATTATCTTCGTTATCTTGCCTTTCGATTCAAATAAATTCCTTTCGTCAAGTGGGTCAGTTTTGCTAAGCTACATTCAAGCCATTTCAATGGTTGTGTGTTTTTGTGGACAGCAAACAGCGATGTTTTCCCCCATTCGAGCTANACACGAGTGGGCCTTCGGCTGCAAAAGTCCATATCATTGATGGTCTGTTCAATAGTTCGCACGCTGGCACTTTTTTATGTCCCAGCATTGAAATCTGCACCGATTTGAGAAAGGGTTGCACATCTGTCACGTTTAACGATTCTCGTCAGTCGTCCTTTGTGCCGTTCGTTCACGATATTTTCTGGCCGCAGTGAGGTCGAAGATTTGATGTTTTACTGNACGATATTTTCTGGCCGCAGTGAGGTCGAAGATTTGATGTTTTACTGGATTCCCGATTTTCACGGTACACTGTAGAGCCACAAAAACTGGTATAGGTGTGCGTATGCAAATAACAGAGGTATGGAACCAATAACCTAAATCCCCAGACATGAATATTATTGAGCATATCTGGGATGCCTTGCAAAGGGCTGTTCAGAAGATATCTCCACTGCCTCGCACGCCTATGGATTTGTGGACTGCCCTGCAAGTTTAATGGTGTGAATTACCTCCTGCATACCTTAAGACATTAGTCGAGTCCATGCCACGTCGTCCTGCGGCACTTCTGCATGCTCGCGGGGGCCCTATACGATATTAGGCAGGTGTACCAGTTTTTTTGGCCCTTCAGTGTATGTTAGCAAGCATCAAAGCTTGTCCTGGGCATTATGGAGATGCACGAAGTTTGTCGCAAAAATGATCGCCGATAATAGCCGATTTAGCATCCGCTTCTGGGTATTTAAAAATGTATCGTTCTTTTGTCTATGATACACTGGTATGGCTGGGCAAAAAATATTGTTAACATGCGTATTTATCTCTGCAGGTAAATAAAGAACTGGGGACCATTTTAGAATCGGTATTCAGCTCTAATATTACGTCGCATTCTGTGTATTTGTAAAAAAAAATTAAATAAGAGGAGTTGGGTAAAATTTTTTTCATTGGCCAGGTCCTTGGTGCGCACACATATCCGTTTCCTCTGAAGGCACAAAATTATAAAAATTTAAATATATAAAGCTTTTTTTTTATCTCAGAATCTCGCTTTGATTCGGAAATATAAATAAGTAGCACTCTTCGGGGCATGAAATGTATTATCTTAAGTTCGTTAATAGGCATATATTTTTCCTGTTTCTGTAATGGGTGGCCTTTTTTCTCTTACCTAAATTTCTTATATTTGAATGTTATATTTATAATAATAAATATGATCTGTGCCAAAGCGTTTCAGGTTTTTCCTTCGGAAGGATGGCTAAATAATTTATTCATGAAAGGAGGTTTACATTCGTATTTGCGGAAGTGAGCGAATCGAATATTCTGTTTGGTTCCCTCCCCCCTCAAACCGAATGGTTTAACACTAATTGATCACTGTTTAAGTGGGTGTGAAAATATTTCTAAGTGTATGCATCAGTGGATGAAATTATTCGTTTGTTTGGTTACGAAGAAAATAATAATGGCCCGATTCGGTTTATATTCCTAGCATTATCAGACTGGTCAACAAACAATCGGGTGCAAAATGGTATCTTTAAATATCTGTAAAATGCAAATTGGTAACTCGGTGTGTCTGAAAAATGCAAGGAATGCTAACACCAAATAAATCATTGCGCTCAATATAGCGATTTTATTTTAAAATATAATACGTACATATATTCCTGCATTACATGTAATGATTTTTTTTTTTTAAGTTTGTGTTTCTGGAACGAGGACTTCTCGTGATTCAGAAAGCCCGATGTCGCGGATTTGATGCGAGATAATAGCGCAACCCCCTTCCTCTTATAAGGAACACATATTAAATTTTTTTTTCGTGACTGTCTATTCGGTTCTCGTATAATATTAGTGTGAGCATACATTTTCTAGGGAATGCGCAAGCTAAAATAATAATAAAAGTAAATTTTATACTATTTTGAGATGGAGCGAGTTGCTAGGGCAAACGGGAACAAGTAAGGACTTGGCCAAGAAACCATAACGGCATTCACCTGGAGAGAATTTTAAAAACGAAATTCGGGCCGAACGAGTTGAGAATTGAACCCGGGCCCCCCTGAATATGGGTCTCCCCTGATGTTTACTAATGCGTGCAGATATCTGTGTTTGTCATCCTATGAATTAAATTTGGCGTGTGTGAGAAATAAAACATGCCACTGCAGAGACAAACCCCTAACAACCCGGGCAGGGTCAACAACCA
Organism: Clitarchus hookeri; assembly: GCA_002778355.1. Taxonomy (NCBI): domain Eukaryota; kingdom Metazoa; phylum Arthropoda; class Insecta; order Phasmatodea; family Phasmatidae; genus Clitarchus; species Clitarchus hookeri. Next base: position 174,207 of record NQII01003940.1, read on the forward strand.
GGTCTTCGGCGGTCAGTGCGCTAGGGCAAAGTGCAACTCAACACCTGGTGCAGCGCGGCTGGACGTGTGCGCGATCTCAGATTGCCACTGCACGTGTCTCTTGTTTACTTCTGTAATAGGACTCGTATCCACCTCTTTAAGTACGCTTTTGTCCCGTCAATCAGTCTCGCCTGAGAATTGGGATATTTCGGGCTCTTCGTGTGTGCGAGTTTGAATGTGTGTTTGACGTATGATCAATTGGGGAATGTATCAATTTTTTATTATTTATAATTTTTACAGCATCGCAGAATCTTTAATATCACCGGAATGAATACAGAATATTACATTTAATTTTTATATAAATAACAAAGGTGCATTTAGAAACAGCATTTATTAACAAAAAAATTTGTACATAGAATTAATTTTCTTACATTCTTAAGGGAATAAGGTAACTCTAAAATCTCATGACGTCCATAAAGTACAGGCTGAATATGCTCCAATTTTTTCTTTCTTGTATATTCATTCCCTATATGTATGTACAAGGTCGCAGGGTGACAAACGAGGGCTGTATGCGCGTGTCTTTGCTGGAATTCGTATTGTAGTATATATAAATATGCATGGTAGGCTGTCATCTCTGGAATAAAACTGTGGTTTAGTGGGCGTAATTCATAAATAGTGATTACTATTAACACATGCTGGATTAGAGGACGCACATATACATACACATGTTCGTATGACACTATTTATTAGGCTTAAGTCACGTAGTAGTGTGGTGTGACTCTGCCGGGGAGGACGAGTGTGTTTTACCGTCGATCAAATATACCTCTTAATGGAACGAGCGCGTGCGAATGTATGAAAATGCAGTAATTTGGTTTGCCGAAGGTAAGAGTTTTTTATGATTTTGTACCTGTGGTGGGTGCACCTCTACGCTAGCGTCTTCTCGCGGTATTTGTTTTTTTCCCTCGCAAAATTTATTATATGTCCATTATTTGTGTGTATAAGGATTGCTATATCCAGACTCTGGCAGCTACAAATATCGCTGAACGCGGAATAGCTATATGGATATTTTTCCCGCTCCCTAAATTTCCTAGCGCACTGATTTTAAACTTGAGAGGAAATGTTTTTTAATGATGAGCGTCTATGCCTTGGTGAGGGGGAATGCATGGGATCTTTGACTTTTCATATCGCATACCACGGGGGTAACGAAGTGATTTGAACTCTGGCTTTGGGTTTTTTGAGCCATTATTACTTTATAGAAAGCTGCATTACGCATTTNGCTGCATTACGCATATGTACATGGCACATGATTTTTTCTAACAAAAACGTTTAACAAATATTTTGCTGAAGGGAGGCGAGCATGTTGTTTAGAGGGTAAGATGCACTCGGGGATTGATTTCGTTAATATTTACCACAAAACACGCTCTACGTATTCTTCTTTCTTGTGATGCATATTTCCAGCATGTAGTATTAAATTATCTTCGTTATCTTGCCTTTCGATTCAAATAAATTCCTTTCGTCAAGTGGGTCAGTTTTGCTGAGCTACATTCAAGCCATTTCAATGGTTGTGTGTTTTTGTGGACAGCAAACAGCGATGTTTTCCCCCATTCGAGCTANAGCTACATTCAAGCCATTTCAATGGTTGTGTGTTTTTGTGGACAGCAAACAGCGATGTTTTCCCCCATTCGAGCTAAACATGTGCAAATATCGTTTGAGTGCCGGCTCTCGTTGTGGGGGTACAGATCTTTAGACTTTGATCGAATGCTTTTTTGGCCACCGCGAAACCATTTTCATTAACCAACCCAGACCCTGCCATGATTCGTGGCAGTGACAGTTGCTGGCACGATGGTGGATGCTCATTCTGAACCCTTGGATGTGTGGGAAGTAAACTCGTACACTGCTCTGAAGGAGACTGTACACGACGGTTGTTGGCAGGTGAAGGTCCTACAGCTACGCAGGTTTGTGCATGCCTCTGCAAGTTATCGCACCTAGCAAATGCCATGCCACATTCAACACTATTATATGTCACCCGATCAGCATTATTCAAACATTTATAATTTTTGTGTCTCCAATGCATTCGGTGAATGCAAACGAAGTTTTACAGTAGCGTAACGGGTACTGAGTTAACGCCTTTGCATAATTTCATAAGTGTTAAATAAATAAATTTAAAAAAAACTAAATTCTAGTACCGTATTTTATGAGGTTATATGTTCCACCAGAGACTAGCCGGACTAAACCGATACTCCGAATTTGAGAAGATTTGTAATTTCCCGGGGAAAAATATGCGTATTACTTTCATGCTTGATAATATCCTGCGACGTGATGGAATTAAATATCTGAACTTACCAATCAGAATGCTAAAAGACGAGGGGTGAGAGAGCGATCTGTCACCTCTGGTATCAGACGAGAAACAGTGCCGAGGGTCAGCATTGTTCCCATTATATACTTTCCCCACACCAGCACGCTCTGGCGGACAATGCTGAAAACAAGAACGGTAGTGGTAAGGGATTAAGCGAGAGTGAATAATTGTTCGGTCTAAAGGGTTGTGGTAATTTAAAGTGGTTAGGTAATTTAATTAGCGTTAAAATGAAGAAAAGGTTTTTTTATTGGTCTTAATTAAAGTTTTAACACAAAAAATTANAGGTAATTTAATTAGCGTTAAAATGAAGAAAAGGTTTTTTTATTGGTCTTAATTAAAGTTTTAACACAAAAAATTTATTATTTAAAAAATTATAAGGTTGATATACCGACTATTGGAAAAATTAATNAAATTAATTATTTAAAAAATTATAAGGTTGATATACCGACTATTGGAAAAATTATTTTTAAATAGGTTGAAAAATTACATTTTTTAATGTTTATGAAACAAATGTGAGTGCTGATAGCTGACATTGCTACTAAATCAACAGAATGAGCAGGTACCGGCATCTCGCCTCGCAGTGAAATCGAGAAATAAACGCCACCTATGTGTTGAAAATAGAAGTTAATGTAGAGAGTGCCGACAGCACCGGCTATACTTAGAAACATTTATAAATATGGCTGCTGCCCGGTGGCTAAATAGACAGCTTGCTCGTGACGAAATCGCTGATTAATACACTAGCGCCACCTAGGTGTTAAAATATAAACAAATGACAAACAAAAAATACAAGATGGCGTGTTGAGCATAAGTCAGAGAGAACGTCAGCTCACCTGGTGGCTATATCAAGATGTTAGCACTGCATGGCGGGGAATTTGGTAACTAATACACTAGGTGTTGAAAATGTTAACATATTAAATCCAAAATGGCTACCTCCAGCAATGTGTAAACAAATTACAAACAAAAAACACACCGAGATGGTTGCATACAACGGAATGAGCAATGGCGAGTGGTTGGAGGTGGTGGGGTAATTGGGCAATTATATATATTGGAAGGGGTTGGTGCGAACGTGACTAATTGGTAGAACGGTGAGTAATTGGAGGTGGGGTGGGGCAATTAAACATATTGGAAGGGGTGTGGTGGGGGTGGTGGCCTGCCGGCTTAACATGCATAGAGCAATTGGCGAGGGTCAGCCGTCTGTTGGTCGTAGGGAGCAGGGCGTGGGGACATACGGAGTTGTAAGTTTTTTAATTGCATTTTTTTACAATTTTAATAATAAATTTGTAGTAATTTTTATATTTTTTAATTAATTTTTATTTGTTATTAATTTTGTGGTTTTTTTGGGATTTCTTGGATTTTCATGGTCAAAGGTCACCGGGATCAGGGTCAAGTTCAATGTCAAGGGCACATGGATCCAATATGGCCGCCGGCCGACCGGAATGACAGAGCACGAACAGCTCCGACGCTCCGGTCCCAGGTCCCGATCTGCCAAATTCCCCATAATCCCTTTACTCATACAGTTGTCATATTCCAATTAATAAATTTTGTAAGTCAACGTTTAGCTACATTCCAGATTTACGGTCAAATATTTAACGACAAGTGAGTAAACTCTCAAAATTTTTAATATAGTGTGAATAACAATTTTTATTTGTAACGTAGTTCTAACAAAATACAAAACTACAGACTTTGCAATTATATATCTCTTTCAAGATTGCAAATATTGTTTCTTTTTTCATACGACACGGAAAAAATCTGGTGCCCATGCAACACCAGTCTTACCTGGCGGCGAGAAATTGTATTTGCCAACCTATTAGAATGAAGCTTCCCTACTTGAGTAGAATAAACTTGATACACAGTGAATGGTGTTTCATTGGTTGATGCGAGTGATCCGGGTACAAGTGCAGCTGGTGTTTCAGTCAACAATGTCACAAAGGAAGACTGACCACGTAACAGCAGCGCTACGAGGCTCCGGGAAAGCCGTAGCAGTATATTCGCGCTGCGCGTGTGGGGCGGCGACTTCAATAATGCAGGTATGCGACGGGCGAACCGCGAGGGGGNNGGGGGGGGGAGTGGATGAGTGGCAGTAATGAAACTGCATACTCTATGTCCTCTCGATAGCCACACGCTTCTTTCTACGTGCACGGCCTAGTTAGTATCACGTTCTGCATAATTGCGCAGCCGAGGTAGGACTCGTTGTTGCAGTGTTGCCGCCTTCATGAATATGACAGCTTGTATTTTACATCAAATCATGCATATTGCCTTATGTTTATTTACTAGAAAATTTGGGCCCGTAAAATTTTGCGATTTAATTTCAGGAAAAGTTATACTTCGAACTTAAGAGATTCCGTCCATTTTTAATTTTAATTAAGGCGTATTAAACACGCGCTGGACGTTTGTGTTCCAATAAGAAATGTTCGATAAGACGAGATCAAAATCTTGTTCTTTCTTGTCTGAGGTAAAACTAGCTTTTCAACTCGGTACCGTGCAATGAAGAAATGGCTAAGGCTCATCTTTACATAAGACGTTGTCATGAAGGGTTAGGGGGGGGGGTGCGCTAGCTTACAGTTCAGTAAATAACCAACANTGCGCTAGCTTACAGTTCAGTAAATACCTGTAAATAACCAACAACGGGGAAAAATTAACATTAAACTATAAGCAATGCATTTAGTCTGCCAAGCGCAAGCAACACGAGACTGCGTTCTCTGTATGACTGATAAAAAAAGTAAACTCTTGAACAAATTGCATTTGATAAAATCCGGTAGAGGACAGGACAATATGTTTTCAACTGGGACAAAACTCTGTATATGGTCTGTAATTTCAAAAGTATAACGTGTATAATATTGCTGTTAATTTTGTAGTGGCACCAGGGGAACAAATTTCTGTAGTTAAATTATTTAGGGGTGCTGATTCGTCACGTAATACAGATTGGTAACACCTACTTTACTGGTGAAGGGAGATTATATTGCAACAGCATTTTCTCAGGTGTAATATCATCGTTATACAGAACACTAGTCACCAATTTGTTGCTTAATCTCAAGTGTTCCTGGTATATGTAACGAAAGTAATTTATAAACTCGATTTTTGAAGGCACATAGTTCTCTTTATAATAAATTAAAGGTAAAGTGTACATATATTTTCGTCAATAATAGACTGCTGGAGTTTGTCGGGGATTTTAAGTAAGACAATGTATTTAGAAGAGGGTGGCAGCGGTGTTCCACTGTGTAGAGCTCCCACAGTTCTGGGTGCCCAGCCCGTCGCCGGAGATCCCACCCACCCAGAACAAGTTGGCTGGAAGTTACCTTCAGCAAACGTCAATGCTACTGATCAGAGATACTCATTTGTAAAAACGGGCGTTGATATTCAAACATCTTATACAGCATACGTAAGTAGTAATGATGGGGGGGGGGGGAGTGTTCCCTACCCTTTTAAAACACACGTGTTCTTCAAAAATACCCGTATTAACAGCTAAACAAATATTCATAATCGTAGCACTTGATAATTAGCAATGTGTACGTACATAAACCATTTCATTTGCATAATAAGCGTATCGTTAAGAAACATAATATGTCTTACATTCCGCTAAGGTTAAATATTACGGTATTAACATCTCCATTAAAACATATATGATAAACTTTATATTTAATATTCCTCAGAATCAAAACCGAAGAACAATAAAGCCGTATGTGAACAGGGGGGGGGGGAGATTCATTATAAAGCACACTATACAGGGCTAGGGTTTCCATTATATTTTTTTACACTAACATGCCATTTTTCGGTTTTCGTTGGAGAATTTGGATTCGTCACAAGTAAAGTAACTGGTGTTATCAACCAGACTATTTGAAATATCCATTTTCATTTAACGGCTAACCTCGCGCTGAAGTAATCTCTCTTGTATTTTGTTAATGGGTGCGACAATATACTCCATACAGAGACCACAGCTGGAGCAAGTTTATGAACGCTATGAATGAAGTTGTTGAAACATAGGAAAAGCTAGTACAACGCCTTATCTCAATGACGCCTGAATGTTTTAAGGCAGAAACATGGACAATACCAATTATCACGGGAATAAACAATAAATCTTTCCTATCTGGTAAATTTGCGTTTGCAAAGGAACCGTTACTTGTCGATTTTCCGACAACGAAAGATATCACTTAATATACCCAGAATTACCACACTTATAACAAATTATCGACTTATGGATTTCCACCTTATTGCGTCTTTCTCTCCCCTGTCACTGCACTAAAGCAATTTCTATTTTATTTATATTTTCCGAGCCGTGTTAAACATACTTCTTCCCTCTTTTCCCTTCTGCAACCACATTGCTTGCCGCTGTTTAAAAGAAACACTATTGCTTGATTTGATTTGTTAGAAAATGAATCATGCATTGTCCCTTTTCTTTAACCTCGGCGACATGTTTCAGGTTACAATTCCCAATAGTAAATTCGTCGTGCGTTACCAAGCGTAACAATTCCTGCAAGGAATAGGGTTTACTAGCAAATGCAAAACTATTTACTATCTCCAGGAAGCAAATAGAAAAAAAAAAAATTCAACCTGATAAGGCTGTTCACACGGTAAACCCAACGCTTCCACTAACCCAATAGTGTTCGTAACAACCCTGGTCTCTATACTCTTTCAAAACGTCTCGTGCAGAACTTCGATGTAGCTACTCAGGTTACTGGCTCACTTATCATACTTTGGCGAAACCGCGGAATAGGCCATTATTTACTAACCCCTTGACCTCCCACAGATTGTAAGTATTCGGTACTTTCAATAATGCAATAGAGAAAACAACATGTCGGTTGCAAATCTGCAACACCACCACATTTGAAATATTAACCGACAAGTCAACTACGGTGTCGAAGTTCACTATATTGACCACAGGGAGGCGATCATCCATTGTACTGGGAACCGACTTAAGGGTTTTGAATACTCGCTCGAACTCACCCTCAGTACGCCTAACACCGGCAACACCTCCTTTCCGCATCAGCTGACGCGATATATCGACCGTGTCCTCTGCTTTGAAGGAAACCCGGTATCTTTCAAGGCGGCTTCAAAAGACTCTTTTTATAGAGACTTGATCCACGAAGTTTTCACAGCACCTAAAGAGATCATTTTGCTATTAAAGACTGCCACACCCACAACTGTACTCTGTGCAACACTTTCATACACCCCAGACGTTACAATCATAACAAACACGAAAAACACTACTACCGTATTTAACTGCCCACACGACAAACGGCACCAGAGTGGCGCAGCTTTCTCTCTCCATGTGACGGAATATTTCCTACACATGGTATATTAACTCATCTCTTCTTTCAATCAGTGATATTATATATACTTTCCTCAAAAATTGACAGCCGAGTCTCAGCACAAAAGAACAAACATTAGAAGACAAAACAGAAGACCAAAGTTTTCTTTGTTACGATTTTGAAATACTTCGAAGGTTTTACCTATACGTATTTTATATTTCTGATCCAACTATACATTTTTATTTTAAAAAATTGTACCCCAAAAAGTGTATAATACAAATACAAAAAATTATAATATAAGACAACCCTACCAATGTGGTTATATTAAACATTTAACATTATAAAAATCCATATATTATTTTCCCTAACACCGAAATAAAATAAATAAAAATATTTCCTTGAACTGTATTGAAATATTGGAAAAGTCTGGTACCCGTACCCCTCCTCTCCTATTTAAAATAAGAGTTCTGATAAAGGTCTCTAAACAGCCTCTCCTCCATTTCTGCCCAAACATGACAAAGACATCTTATATGTTTTAAATCGCCCCACACATAAAAGTCTCCGGAAGGTTAAAGAACATATTCCATGCTTGTAAAGCATCGAAGGTGGTGTTATCGTGACGTCACGCCAACAGCAGTCTCTCGCAGAGGGGACAGGAGGGAGCGACCACACAGCTCTGCACCGCTGTGTGTCTCCAACTCTCTGCTAAGCGGCAGCAACGTCGCCGGTAGACGGGGTCCAACCTGGGACATCACACAGTTACGTGCGACCTGTCCGCACGCCTCCGCCACCATGTGTCAAGTAGCGTAGCTCTTAACACCTCTTGTGACTCATAGGTGTCTGCACTCTAGTGATACAACAAATGTCGATTTTTCCACATTCGCGAATGCGAATGCGAATGCGAATATCCACCTCCGACATTCACGAATGCGAATGCGAATGCGAATGTTGGTTTTTCAAATATGGTGCCAAAAGCGTGCCCCTACGAACTCGAATTTTACCGCGCGTTTATAACTGGCCGGCCGGGCGGCCATGTTAAAACCGAGAGTAGCCCATATGCCCCGACTTTGAACGAAGTAAACAAATCGTGATTGCTGGCTTACTGAATGAAGTTAGCTGCTAATAATGTTTTCGTAAATATTTAGTTTGAGGTTACCTTGACGCGTACCGCTCATACCTACCAGTAGTGGCGACGCTATTCTTACCCACGCCGTAAACCGATGGCCTAACGACCAGAGGAATCCCCGAGTTCGAACCAACTGCACCTGTCATGTTGCCTGAGTCACGACGTGACGCTGCGAACGCGGGGAGTCCCGGGCATGTTATCGCCCCTCGCCACAAGAAATTACTAATCGGGGAAAAACAGTGCACCCCGCCTACCCCTATCCCACCGCAAACACGAGAGGGTAAGTCCCGAGTTATATGGAAAATAGAACAGAAACATATATATACAGGAGCCACAGAGGACCATTAAGTCAGTTATGCGACAGTTAAGAGAGTTACGCGAGAGTGAAGGACAGTTGAGGTCAGTTACGCGAGAGTTACGAGACGTTTACGACGGAGCAGCAGCGACAAGACAGTTACAACGAAGTTACGACGGAGTCGGGAGTTACGCCGGAGTCACGAGAGAGTCAGATACGAGGAACGACGAGCGACGAGGAGAGAACTGCACGTCCAGGGATCGAGCCCAGGACTTCCCGGGAGAGACACCGAGACAGCACGACAACGCCAGCCACCAGCATCGAGGGATAGCTAGATTCCACCGTCCGAGAAGATATAAAAGGGGCTAGGTCTCATATATGTACAGATCACTGTAACTTTGGACAATAAAAGTAAAGCGTGAATAAACCGAACCCAGTTATGTCTTTGTGTCACCCATCTTACAGCAGCCCAAGGTGCAGTTAGCCAGCACCGTAACAAATTACTATGTACCCTGCTATCCACCACCCTGTATAGTGCAGGTGGGGGCAGCGTCGAGTCAACATACTTAAGTTTTGTTTTTAACTTGTAAATACTCTATTGTTGTAATTGTACAGTGATAAGTGATATTTCAAAATGATGCGGTCGTGTGTTAGCGAAGTTTGGACTTATTTTACAATATGTGATGCTGAAAATTTGAAATGCAAAATATGTAATAAACAATACTAGCGCAAAGGAAGAACAACAAGTGCTATGAGAAATCACCTGGAAGCTTTGCATAAAAACGAGTATAATGCTTTAAAGAATAGGGAAAATGAAAAGCGAAATGCTTCTACAACAAGTGTTGTGGCCTCCACTTCGCGACAATGTACGAAAACCGACCTGAAACAGATGTATTTGACTGATTGCGTCGAAAAAACAAAAAAGTGGGATAACAACAATGCCAAGTCTTTGGAAATTGATAATTTCATAAGTGAAATGATTGCTTTAGAGGACTTACCCTTTAGTTTTGTCGAAAGTGTTGGATTTGTCAGACTATTGAACCATCTTTGTTCGTCGTATAATATAAAAAGCCGACAACATTTTTCTTCTTTTATATGTGAGAATTTCTACGGCAAAGTCAAAGATAAAATTTTGGGATTAATTAAGTCATTTGAAAAATTGGCGTTTACCACTGATATTTGGTCTGATTCTTGTTCAGGAATATCTTTGCTGAGTCTTACATGTCATGGTATAACAAAAAACTTTGAGAGAAAAATGATTGTGTTAAACGCAAAGGTATTTAACGATGGCAGACATACTGGTGAAAATATAGCTATAAAACTTGAAACCATGTTGTCGCATTGGGAAATACCTAAAGAAAAAGTGCAATGCATTGTTAGAGATGGTGGCACAAACATGAAAGAAGGTATTTCCTTGTTATTAATTAGAGACATTGATTGTTCGTCACACCAAATTCAGCTGGTTGTCAAGGAAGGGCTTAAGGCACAAGATTCCGTTATAACAGTGATTGCAAAATGTAAAAAGATGGCAACACATTTTCATCACTTAAATGTAGCTCAAGATGAACTGGCTGCTCTACAAGAAAGAATCGATCAGCCAAAGCTGAAAATCATACAAAAGTGTGCTACAAGATGGAATAGCAGCTTGTATATGTTAGAGCGTATTTTGAAAAACAAAGATTCGTTGTGTCTTTATGCTTCCCAGAATAACAAGATTTCACAACTAACTTCCGAAGAGTGGATTATTGTGGAAAAAATAATAACTTTACTCAGATATTTTGAGGAAATTACAAAAGAACTAAGTGCAGCCAATATTTCTGTATCCTCAGTAATTCCATTATTGTCCACTTTGGAAAAAATAATTGGTGAATTTGATGTGACCGACGAATGCGTTGGGAATACGATTTTAGTTCTTAAACGAGAACTATGTCGCAGATTTTCCCATTTGGAAAATGACGTATTGTTTGCTACGGCAACTTTTATTGACCCAAGATACAAATTAGAATTTTTCAAAAATTCTTCAACCAGGGATCAAGTTGTGAAAAATATATTAGAGTCAATTGGAAACGATGAATCAAGCCTATCGTCTTGTTCAAATCCTAAGCGTGCCAGAATGACTACTCATCGGATTGAAACATCTGGTTCCAGTGCCAGTCTGACAGAGAAATCTATATCTTTAAGAGACACCATGAAATTGCTGATGGATTCCAGCGAAAGTGAAGAAGAAGAAAATGAATGTACGAACCCTATAGAAGTTTTGATAAAAAAAACCATCAATGAATATTTATTAGATAAACGTGTGGAAAATGATGTAGATCCACTTACATGGTGGGCGGTAAATAATAAGAAGTATGGTATTATTTCTCCCATAGCCAGGCAATATTTAGTAACACCACCCACTAGTGTGCCTAGCGAAAGGGTCTTTAGTGGGGCTGGTCTTCTTTACACACCCCACCGAAATAGGCTGCAAGGAGAAAAGGCATCAAAACTTCTATTTCTGAAGTTTAATATTCATCTACTCTTATTTAATTAACAAGTGCATCACTTAATTGTGCTTAGATATAAACAATTTTTCATAGTTTTATTTTTCGATTTCAAGAAGTAATGTTTAATGGATATCTTAAAAATTACATAATTAGTGAGTTAGTTTTAGTACCAAAGTTAAAATTAACAAAATGTTAAGAACATATTTGTTTTAATTGAAAAGAAGATTATTATATTGTTTGTTTTTCTTCACAATATATTTTTAACTTTATTCATAAGAAGTCGATTTGATTTACAATTAAACATGATTACTAGTTCATTAAAGGATCTCACATATTTGAATAAGATACCCTTTAGGTTGCATAAAGGCATATTGTTAAGTGTTTTTACAAAAGATCTCATTTAAAGTTGATTTGTATAATTAAAAAGGTTGGGTTATATCTTATTCCATTGTTTTGTGTTAAAGCAGTTCAATGGTATTTGATCATACAGTTGTGTAATAACATAGTTTAGAATTTTTAAGAAATTACCTGCCTTAATTTGATTTTGCTTAGGTAAATAAGAATAAAATAATATCAAAACTGTGTTTCTGTTATGTAATCTAGTGAATAACTGCAAGGCTGTTTCCCAAATATCATTGAAATACACTCTTATACATAAAAAATATGTTAATAAACAAATATATCTTAATCATAGCAGTTGCATTATTATTTAATAGACATTTTAATTTTTCATTGCCAAATACATTCGCAAAATATTGGCATCATTTTTGCGAATGCGAATGCGAATGCGAATGTTCAAAAACATGCGAATATTCGCGAATGCGAATGCGAATGCGAATATTCGTTGCATCACTACTGCACTCGATGTGACAACCCTCAACAATGTCTGACCGGCGCCCAGTAATGTCTGGCCGGCGCCCAGTAATGTCTAACTGGCGCCAAGTTATGTCTGGCCGGCGCCCAGTAATGTCTGTCCAGCGCCCAGTAATGTTTATCTGGCGCCTAGTAATGTCTGAATGGCGCCCAGTAATGCCTGACCAGTAATGTCTAACTGGCGCCCAGCAATGTCTGGCCAGTGCCCAGTTATGTCTACCGGCGCCCAGTTATGTCTGGCCGGCGCCTATTGATGTCTGCTGGCGCCCAGTAATGTCTGGCCGGCGCCCAGTAATGTCTGGCCAGCGCCCAGTAATGTCTGGTCGGCACCCAGTAATGTCTGGCCAGCGCCCAGTGATGTTGGTAACGATAGAGGGATAATAGCTCCATGTCGTGATGTTGAATCGAAAATGTGAAATTTGTCATTTGTAAATACGAGAATTATTTTTTTGTTTTTTGTTTGTTCTAACAGAAGCATTGGCTACTTGCCAAACAGCTTCATTTGCGATAGGCTTTAAATATTTAACTCTTTATAACACCCTTGAAAACTACCAGTTTATTTGTAGTTAATAAAATCCTGTAAACTGTTCATGAGTAAGTCCAAGATTACTGAAATTAGCAAACAGATCGAGATTGCTTTAAATGCCTGCTGTGACGTTCGTTCTGCAGAAACAGTTTATATAATGGAGAGGGTTAACGACAATCAAACCACATCATTGTAGTTGATATAGTATGGAAATGAAAGACTGATGTTACACAACCATACATTTTCACTTCCCTCATGTCGCCTTTTTCGTCATTGTAATTAATGCGCATGAGCTGGTATCATATTTTCTTATATAAATTGTATATTTAATTTTCTATTTAAAATGTAAATATACAAACACATGCATAAAAGCTGACTTTCACCTTTATATATTCGCCTCTCACTCAATTTAGTAACAAACATGCGAAAAGCTTACTATGCATAGTTCAAATTTTCATGTTGCGAATTCAGGCTTCTTCCACACGTTAACTGCATAAGAACAGGTCTAAATATAACATAGTCTTGGCCTCCTGCTGGAAAAGCATTGCCAACTCCCTAGGAATTTCTGAATGTGTACACGGGTATGAAAAATAACATGCCGTATCACACGATTTCAATAATTATGAAGTACATCTCAAGAATAATAATTTACATAATATGTATGGTTAAATTATGTCACTCTTACGTCTGTTTTGTAAATAGGACTTGTGAATGCCTTATTCTTCGGGGAAATAACAAGTTTAATGTACGCAATACTATAGTTATATAAATATATATATATATTTATTTATTTATTTTCTTTTACATTTTTGACAGCAGATGAAGACTTGCTGCATTTATGTTTACATACATATACTACTGTAGAGGAAGAGGTTAATATAACCAAAATCTCCTAAACTTATGATAAATTTTCGTTCCTCCATAGTATGAAGACATGTAACCACAGAGTAGTTAAGTAAACAGAACTGAAATAGCCTCCTATATTGCATCTCGAGTCGCACAAGCCAGATAAATTGTGTCACTACCCAGTTACATGTCGGAATGCCGTGTAACGTCTAACTTTTCTGACTACCTGCTAAAGTTTTACTTCCAGGATATTCCTCCACCTCGTGTGAGCAAAGCTTAACCAATCCTAGAAAATTACTCCAAAGGAACAACGAACTGCCTTCGTGCGCTCTCACGTTAATAGGCCTGATATTTTGCATGATAAATATTTCTTACGAGGCATTACCAACACACACATTTGCTCACTGCGTATGCGAGTATCAGCGAGTGAAGAGTGCGGTTGGCAGCCTGGACTATTGGACTACATGCGCAAGGGAATGGCATTATAAATGGTGGCAACAGATAGACTGAACATGTGTAAATGGCGAGTGTGTGTTAATTGACTTTCACCAAACAGAGACATTAAAGATTGCATTCACTGTTAAATAAAAATAATAATATTAGATGTAGGTAATTTAATACTGTAAATAATAACTGTGTGAATAAATTACAAACCAAATTTAGTTCCCTTATAATTGTTAAGACCTCCACCCTTCAGGAACTCAGATACGCCCCTCAGGTGTCCCATGTAACACTGGTCTCAAAAGTGTGATGGGGGCAATTATTTATCAGTTGTTGAGTGATTTATGCATTTAAGAAATAATTAGTTACATACAAAATTGAACTCTTTTACAACCATTTCAGTGAATGTTGACTAAAAAAAAGTCTGCAGATCTGGAAGAACTGCGAGCATTAATTGAGTGACTAAGTAACCTCGTGAGCGCAAGTGCAAATAGCCCGAGGGAAGATGTAAATACCCAAATTAGTAGTGTGAAAGACAGTGTAAATGACATTGTAAATATCCAAATAAGTTGTGTGAAAGAAAGTGTGAACGAAACTTAAAGTATCCAAATAAGTTCTGTAATTGAAACTGTAAATAGTGTAAACGAGAATGTAAATATTAGATAACGACTGTAAATGAGATTGCAGATAGAAAAACAGACTGTAAATGAGAATGCAGACAGGAAAACAGAAGTCATTAGCGAGTAAGTGAACACGAGAATTGGGTATTAATGAAAGAATGAACAGTGTAAATGAAATAGTGAACATTGTAAACAACAGGATGAATATTAAATGAGCGCGATGAAGAAGGAATGGTAGGTATATCTTCAGTAGCGGAGCTCTAGAACCACTACATCGTCAGCCGAGAAAAGTGAGGAAGCAGTGCAAGCCTTAACCAATGCAACAACCTCGGAGGATAGTTAGAAGATCTGCAGCGTTCGTGTCACGCAGACAGCAGTGGGAAATGGGGTTTAAATTAATTCCGCACCTTACGATGGCTAGACTTCCTCGAGGGAACACCAACACTACTTTGAATAAGTCGCCACCCTGAATGGCTGGTCAGGCGAACAGCGGGTTTACTACCTCGCCACTGTACCGAGAGGCCCCACACTGAGAATACTACAATATCTGCCAGAGAGATATAGACTGGAGTACCCGACACTGGTGTCGGCCTTGGAACTTAGTTTTGGCTACCAATAACTGCAACATTTCCACCATGCCCAACTGCGAAACTCACACAGTGACCAGGGGAGCCACTGCTGGAGCTATGGCAAGACATCGTACGGCTTTCCCATTTATCTTAAGAAGGATGCCTCGAGGAGGTGCGTGACATCATAGCAGTCGGCTTCTTCATCAATGCCATCGCCGACCCAGAGGTTCGGGAAGCGGTTTGCCTGGCTTGACCCTACAACATAAAGGACGCCCTGACCCGAGCACTGGAGGTGGAGTCAGCAAAACAGGGAGCCGCGCCGTGACATCAGGTATGTGCAATGACGTTGAATGAAGACGACGATGACAGCATGAAGAAGACACTGAAGGAGTTGCAGATGGCTTTGAAGGACATGGCTTCCAGGGTCCGTGCTACAGAGCTACGCCACCCCCCACCTAAACAGCCTGAGTGTTGGTCATGTGGACCGCTGGGGCACCTGAGAGCCTACTGACCACAGAAGCAGCAGCCTGACAAGAGGTACCGAGAGGCAGGTTAGAATACAGCACATTCGGAAAACTTGTAAACACCGATCTTAGGCGGTGAAGGTCTATGACTGCTGGCGGGAAGGCCCCAATGTTCTTACATGTATGGTGGGTGAAACAGAATTGGGGCACAATACTTGTGGAGGTAAACTGAACAGTGGGCCTTGCCAGATGATCATCGACACTGGGGCGACCATAACTGTAGTTAGACCAGACATCCTCGGGCCTTCCCCACAGCGATCAATCGACGTCAACACGGAACGATGCTATTTGACTACAGTAACAGGTGGCACCGCACCAATTAATGGTAAGAAGAAAGTGATCTTGAAGCTTGGTGACCTTAGAATAAAGCACTATGTTTGCACAGCAGAACAAGAGGATGAATGTATTTTGGGTCTTAATGTTTTATGTAGGCGGGGGTGCTGTACCGAAACTCGTCTTGGTGTGCAACAGGTAGGCAGTAGATAGTTGGTGGTGTCGACATGGCATGATTTGACCTCCCTAGTTAGCTGCCCAGTAGTATGTAGTCAACCCACTGTGCTGCCTGCTTAAAGTGAAATTGGAGTTTGGAGTCCTGCCAGATAAAGTCGTTGTAGCAAGAAATTTGGTATCTTATTATGACAGTTTTTCAGTTAGCATGATACATTTATCCAATAGTGCCATTCGTCTTGGGGAGGGGACTGTGATACGTTTTTGCAAGCAGGTCACACCGGTACTTTCAAATGTTCCAGAATATTCTTGAGTAAAACAAATATAAATTCATTTACCGGAAATACTGGAGGAACAGCTAGTAAGAACAAAGGAAAATATAAACTGGCGTCTGGAGAAGGCTGTCTCTGAATTACTGCAGGTAAATTGGGATGGCTTCTAATGTGAACCAAATGACCTTGGAAGGACTAATGTGGCCTACCATCACATTGATACAGGAGATGCCAGACCCATAAAGGAGCCACCTAGACGACTGTCACTTGCTTCGCACGAGGCAGTTGAAGGAATTCTGAAGGTAGTAAAGGAGTTAGATGTGATATAAGCATCAGTTAGTCCATTTACCTTCACCCATTGTACCTGTCAAGAAGAAATATGGCTCCCTGCACTTTTGTGTAGACTATCACTAACTTAATAATATGAGAAAGAAATACTCTTATCCGCTTCCAACAATAGGTGATACACTTAACAGCTTAGCAGGTTCGTAATGGTTTTCTACTTTGGACATGCAGAGTGGTAACTGGCAGTGCGAGGTGGCCCCAGAGGATCGAGAGAAGGCTTTATTTTGAGTCTTTGGGAAAGGAACATGGCAGTTCAAAGTTATGCCTTTTGCACTATGTACTGTCCCTGCCAAGTCGAATGCCTGATGGAAAAAGTCCTGGCTTTATATATATGCCAGGTTTATCTAGATTACATTGTTGTGACAGGGAGCACATTTTAAGAGCACCTACCGTGCTTAGACACTGCATTCCAGAAAGAGCAGCAGCCAACTTGAAACTGGTTCCTAAAGGTACACCAGATTAAAAAGAAAATAGATTACGTGCGACATGTAGTGTTGGCCCATGGAATCGAAATGAACCCCGAGAAGACCATAGCAATTAGAAATTGGCTAACACCAAGTGACGAAACCTAAGTGTGGAGTTTTCTGCGATTATATGCTTATTACCAACGATTTGTACCTCGGTTCACCTAGATCGCCAAGCTACTACATTAGCTGACTGAGGCGAAAAGAAGGTTAAATTGGAAAATTGAGTGTGAAGATACTTTTATTATACTAAAGAAAATGTGGATATCTCCACCAGTCCTGGGTTTCCCGAAAAGTGAGGGCATTTTCATTTTGCACACTGATGCTAGTGATGTAGGTATTGGAGCTGTGTTATCTCAGATTCAAGATGGGAAGGAAAGACCACTAGAATACTTCAGTAAGTATTGCATAGGCCTGAGAGAAATTACTTTGTTACATGCAGGGAGCTTCTTGCTATGAAGAAGGCAATTTCACACGTCCACTCCTACCTCTATGACAGACATTTTATTCCAAGAACTGACAATGCTTCATTACACTGGCTAGTAAATTTAAAGGTTATATAGCCCAGTAGATACAGCATCTTCAAGAATATAACTTTGAAATACAGCTCAGATCTGGACTCCTTCACAGCAATGCAGATGCACTGTCTAGGAGGCTATGTGAGCCGTTTTGTTATCATTACGAACACCAGGAAGAAAATAGTGGTGAATCGCAGAAGGTACGGGGTACAAGATTTCAAAGTTATTTTTAACTTGTGCTGGTGTCACCTGCCTGGAGTGGTGAGGGTATTAGGAAAGATCAGCTGAATGATCCTACTTTGCAGACATTATTAAAGGCGAAAGAAGCTGGCTGCTGGTCAAAATTGGAAGAGATATCTAGTCTGAGCGCAGTAGTCAAAGTATACTGGATACAATGGAATTCCCTCATACTGAAGAATGGTGCACTTTACATAAACTGGGAAAGTATTGATGGAAAACACACATGTTTACAGTTGATCGTTTCAGAATGCAGGGTTCCAGAAGTCTTAATAGAACTGCATAATGTCGCAGCCTGTGAGCACTTCGGTGTTAATAAGACCCGCCACAGAGTTATACTGAGATTCTACTGGCTTCATTGTCGGGAGGATGTTGAGAAGTGGTGCCAATTATGCAACACCTGCACTGCAAGGAAAGGTCCAAGAACCAGAGGATAAGGTCACCCACGGAATTACAATGTTGGAGTCCCACTCGAGAGGATGGTAGTAAATATTATGGGCCCCCTTGCCTGTCACAGAGAGATGTAATCGGTATATTTTGGTGGCACAAGATTACTTTACTATGTGGCCTGAGGCCTCTCCCAAACCAAGAAGCACGAACTGTGGCCGAAGCACTTATAGAGCATGTCTTCTCGAGGTTTGGGGTGCCGTAGAACTCCATTCTGATCAGGGAAGAAACTTTGAAACTGTGGTCTTCCAGAAGGCGATGACAATTCTGGGGATGAAAAAGACTAGGACAACAGCATTGACCCCTCAGACGGATGGGATGATCGATAGGCCCTATATAACTTTTGAGCAGTACCTGTTGAAATTTGTGGCAGACAACCAAAATGACTGCGATTCAAAGCTGCCATTGTTTATTCTTACTTACCGCTCAGCAGTTCACGAATCAACAAGGATAACATCATCAAGGTTGCTGTTTGGAAGAGAGCTACACCTCCCCAGTGATATGCTGTTTGACAGACCAATTGAAGAGGAAACTGCAGCTCCTGATTATGCCAGCAAATTAAGTAACCGACCTGTTGATTTTGCTCGACAGCACCTCAGAATAAATAGTAACAGGATGAACATGCAGTATGATAGGAGAATGACGGGCGAGGTCTTTCAAGGACAACTGGTGTGGCTGTACAACCCAAAGAGGAGAATAGGGTACTGCCCGAAGCTATAGAAATGCTGGTACGAACCCCACAGGATTCTGAATAAGATCAATGATGTGGTCTTTTGGATTTATCGCCAAGGCTATCGGGCGAAGGCGAAGGTTGTCCACATCGACCGACTGGCACTCTACGAAGGTCCTGATGTTGCAGAGTCTGTTCGGTACAAACAGACTTGAGGAGGGGGCAGTGTTACGTGTTGCTGGTCTGCGTTGCTGACCTTGGCCCGCCCCGCGTGAGTGGGATGAAGGGAAGGGCAAAGTAGTTTATGAGTGAATGATTGGCTGATTTCTGAGTGATAGAAGACGAGCAGCAAGAGAAGAGACCAGCAGAAGGGAAATCTGCGACTGCGAGTATCAAGCAGTGAAGAGTGCGGCTGGCAGGCTGGACTACTGGACTAGATGAGTGAGGGAAAGACATTACAAATGGTGGCAACAGGTAGACTAAATACGTGTTAATGATGAGTATGAGTTAATTGACTGTAACCAAACAGAGACAATTAAGAAGTATGTTAATTAGAGTTAAAATAAACATAAAAAATTGCTCTCTTTGTTAAATAACAAGAGTAATAGTGAATACAGATAATGTAATGCTGTAAATAATAGCTGTGTGAATAAATTATAATTAAAATTTAATTCTTTATTTTTATTTTTATTAAGTCCTCCATCCCTCACGAACTCAATATAACAGTTTATATATATATACATGCAGGCTGTTCACGTTTAGAATTGCATTTTTGAAATCAGGCTTTGAAAATGGTCTCAACCACTACCTCCATATATTTTAACGGGCAGTGTGACTGGCATGCGTTCCTGTAAAGTTGGTAACGACAGAGGGAACTTATTTCCATGTGTAAACGTCGAAATACAACTGCAGGGTAAACATTTGCGAATACTGAAATAATTTGTTATGTTGTTTTGTAATGCCTGGAAATTTGCGAATATGCAAAATTAGTAACATATTTACTATTCGAATTATTTCACATTTTGACTTGACTGACGCATGAATAAGTGATCGCACCCATGCCAAAGTTAATCCTACATTTTGTGGACGAATACGCAGTGCGAGAAGGCATTTCAAAAGTGCTCAGTTTACTGGGAACAGCCTATATATATATATATATATATATACAGTAGCTCACATTAATATTCGGCCACCTATGATTCGCAGTTTCATGGCCTTATGTTAAATTACTAATGAAGATAAACATAAATCAAATTGCACAATCATTCTTGTGTGCTTTAAATGATATATAGCGGTAGCCAATAACGGAAATGAGTAATGCAAATTAACAAACAATATGATTTTGTCATCCCATGCTGCATGAGTACGCCACTTTAATATTCGGCCATCATCATTCAAACACGAATATAATGCTCTTTGAAAACTAAACACACAGTTGTTTAGTACCTGGTAGCATGGCCATTCTGTTTAATTACTTCTCGCAGGCGTTGTGGCATATTAGCAATTATATTCCTGGTACATTATGGGCCATTCTTACCCCATAATTCCTTGAACCTTTTCTCTAATTATTTTGTGGAACTAATTGTTGTAGTAGCAGTCCTCTTTTGAGTTCATCCCACAGATTTCTATGGAATTCAGGTCGAGTGATTGAGGATGAGTTTTAATAACTTTGGGACAGTTATACTTTAGCCAGCTCTTGACAATGTATGACTTTTGTTTTCAGTCATTATCTTGGTAGAACTTAAACGTGTTCCTAGTGCCCAGATTATCATTCCTCTTGTGTAGGTTTGCTGTCAGGGTGTTGAGATGGTGTTCCTTTTTCATTGTTCCATCGACACGTACAGCCTCTCCAACACCTGCTGTATATATACAGCCCCAGATCATAATACTACCTCCAATGTGTTTCACAGTAGGATGTATGTTCCCAGGTTTTTGCTCCAGATTTGGCTTGCGCCATACTGTTACCTTGCTATCTGAACCAAACACATTCAATTTCGTCTCATCAGCAAAATTAACATCATTCCACCAATTTTCATCTTTGTCAGCGTGGTCTTTTGCGAACGTAAGTTTTTACTTCTGTTTGCCTCATTAATGAAAGGCTTATTTCTATATACCCTGCTATTATATCCTGCTCTTCTGATAACTCGTATGATTTCTGGATGGACGTTCTTTCCGCATTCATTGAGTACCTCCTTTGTAAGTTTGCAAGCACTAATTTTCGGACCATTCTTTATTTTCCTGATTACTAGACGTCCTTCTCTCTAGCTTAGTTTCTTTCGCTGTCGTTTTTGAGGTACCGAATCTATTCTGTCTTCCTTCTGAAACATTCTTATGATGTCTCCAACAGTGGATCTCGGCAGATTCAAGTGCTCCGCAATTTCTCGTTGAGATTTCTTGTTTGCATGATGAAAAATGACCAGCTGCCGCTGTTCAATTGTTGTGTTCCTGCCCTACGTCCCACTTGCCTGATTGACGCAACCAACAGAGATGCCCAATACAACCTCTCAGCGCAGAGAGCGTGCAGGGAATTACACGAGGTACGAACGCAATGTGCATCGTGCCTGTGCCACGCGTCCACCACAACTGGCCGAATATTAAAGCGGCATACTTATGCAGCACGCGAGGACAAAATAATGTGTTTCACTAACTTGCACTGCTCATTCCCGTTATTACCTACTATCGCATTTCATTTAAAGCACACAAGAATGATTGTGCAATATGTTTTATGTTTATCTTCATTTCTAATGTAACATGAGGCCATCCAACTGCGATAATCACCGGTGGCCAAATATTAATGTGAGCCAGTGTATATATATAAATATATATATATATATATATATACACACTGTATATGTGTATAAAGGGCATAATAAAGGCTATTACATTTAGTTTATATATAGAGCCTTATGTAATATATATAAAGTGTAACAGAGGTCTCGCACAGTGTGCCTAGCTAGGAGAAGTGCAGTAACCACTGGTTGGTTGAGAGGACAGCGACGCAAACTTGAACGTAACCAGAGCAAAGTTAATAACCAGTGACCGGCACGCAGCAGCTGCCTACCGGCCAGTTGACGCCGTTAGTGCAGCGGGCGACAGTTAGCTCTGATTAGCCTGCAGCTCAAAGAGAATGTATAATGCGCCGCGCCGTGGGAGGCGCAGCGAGTCTGGACTGAGTTAGCTGGCGTCACGCCGAGAGCTATAAAGGCTCGTCGTCTCCGCGCCATGGCTAAACTTGCACGCATTTCATTACCCACCCCACCAGCTGCCTGAGATTTTTGTACTGCTATGTTGCAAACTGCCTGAGGCAGGGCTTTTTCAACTTCGTGATTTCGAGGACGCCTTTGGTACGATGTACATTTTGCCGGNTGCTATGTTGCAAACTGCCTGAGGCAGGGCTTTTTCAACTTCGTGATTTCGAGGACGCCTTTGGTACGATGTACATTTTGCCGGAACCCCAGCTGTTTCTTTAATACAGGCTAAGAAAATATTTTCATTAAAGCCCTTTACAACCTACTCATTTTAACTGTTAATGTGTTACAATCTCGAGNACAGGCTAAGAAAATATTTTCATTAAAGCCCTTTACAACCTACTCATTTTAACTGTTAATGTGTTACAATCTCGAGTTTTATTTACAACAAAACTTGAAAGAAAAAAAACCCTAGAGTTATTTAATTAAAAAGCTACACAGTTACAGCTTCATTAAAACATTTTTATAACATGTCAAATATATAAGATTCACTTGCGGACCCACGTCTACATATAGGCTCAAGTACCCTCACGTGTTGGTTGACACCAATCCATGTTTGTGTGGGTTGGGGTTTTTGATAAAAAAATTTAAATAATTTTTGATTTTTTAATTTATGTATAACGGTAAAGTAATAACACACACGGCTATTATTTATAAAATACAACAGCTATCTGCTATAATTGACACTTATTCCTGTCAGTGAGAGCAAATTTCATGCAAATTTCCTGTTATGATAAGCCCTTGTCTGAGTCGTTTTGCCAGCTGCAGTGGCTTAATATTCACTTGTTACATAAATATTTACGATCAAAATGTCCACTGCCAAACATGTACATAATTCTAATTGTCCTTCAATAACGTATCAAGTCGCACTTTTCAGTCTTCTATCCCGATAGTCTCATTGTGCACTCGCTGGTCGTACCGACGATGGCTCATACTGGCCACTACTGGTCGTTCAAGACTGCCGGCACAAAGGCACGGCGCACTTGTATAGTTGAGATGATCTGGCCCAGAACCTTTTTCCCTCCTCGGGTCGCGCCGAGGGAGGAGACGAACAGAAAACTCGCACAATGGCTCCCAAGTCCGTTTTCCAGAGACAAGAGTGACGCAAGTCAATTTTCTTCTGCACCACCGCGATACCCTTTAACTGCAAAGTAGTATATGATGTGGGTTTCATTAGTACATGTGTTGTTTACGTTTTTATCTGTTTATGAAGCTTATTAGCTTTCAAACGAATTTCCTACCGGCACTAACGCAGCAGTCGAAAACTATATCACTGAGAAATCAGTAGCAGAGTTGCTCAACACATCGGTGGGAAATATCACGTATTCAATAAGGGAAGGAAACCGGGCGTATTTTCACATAATTTTCAGATAAAGTGTTTGAAAATAACTGTTTGGTCGCTCAAACATTCTTCGGTGATTGAAAAAGAGATATTCTTAGTATTCAGATTACTTACTTAATTATATGCACAGGTTTTAACTGATTCATCAATAAAAAAAATCGCTGAAAAAGGCGAAATATGGTTGATGAAATCAGTGGGAAATGTCACTACATCAATAAGTGAGGAAAAACGGGCATTTTTTCACTAATTCGTCAGTTAAATTGACTGAAGTAAGCGTTGAGTCAGTCAGCTGCTGTTTACTGATTTAAATAGTGAATAAGTGAATGATTCGTTTTTAAAGTGGTCTCTTTTAAACGGAAATAAAGGAGCGTCGAGCAGTTTCAAGTTACTTGCCTCTCAATGTCACCACGGGCAAAGGAGGCGAATAAAGAGTTAGGTACCTAGTGTAGCGCGAGAGAAATAGCTACAAAAACATATAACAATTCTCGCCTGGCTTCTTCTCTTCCGTATTATTCTTTAAGTTTTTCTCTAAGGATGTTCAAATTTCTACATTTTTCTATTTTGGAAAAATTCCACGCGTTTGTGACATTACGTCCATTAAATTTAATACTTAAAAAAAATATTTTAAGTTATTTAATTTTAGCACAATTATAAGCATTTAGACCATAAAACTTATGCCTAATAATTATGAAATATTATTTAATCTCAGTGAATGATTTGGTCTTAGATATAACTTGAATTCATAAAGAAACCACGAAAATTTTTTTTGTGAAATCTTGCAGTTTATTAAACTGAGATCAGGTTTTATCGGCTCGGTATCTAAATTTAAATTTTATTTAGAATTTTAAATTAAACGCTATGGGCGAGCTGCATAAAGAATTTCCATGAAATTTCTGTCTTATTTTCTAATGACATAAAATATAATTTCTCATGCAGCGAGTCTCTTATAACTTCCATACGCATTATAGACAAGTGCATATATGTTGCACAGAAAGGTTATATTTGACCGTCCTGCATTGCGCAGTGCCCAATGATCTCCCATAGAGGTAACTGATTTTTAAACTGTGCTGCCGTTCTACGATATGACTGGTTCATATCACTCATCACCAAACACAAATCATAAAGCTTATTAGTTAGGATAACGAAGCAAGTTCTTTGACTACGTAAGTACGGCACACATCAAAAACAGCTTATTTGGAACACCAAAACAGTAAATTAATGTAAAAAAAAAACATAATTAGTTTTTTTAAATTAATTTCTCCATTCTTCTCAAAATTGCAGAATAATTATTAGTGAGTGAGTGAAAAAATTTGGACGGTCCTTAACATTGAGGTGTTGAGAGTCGATGAGAGTGAAACGAGGTGAGTATGGAGCAGCGCCGGAATGAGGGGGTGTGGGAAGCGGGCGATACCCGAAAAACCCACCGTTGAGCAGCATCGTCCGGCACAATTCCCATGTGCAAAAATCCGGGTGCAACCTTGCACGGAATTGAACCCGGTTCCCCTAGGTGGGAGGTGAGTAGTCTAACAAGTATACCACCATGGCCGCTATTGGATGTAATATCATAGAGTTTTGAAACACGCGAAATCAATAGAAACACTTTGTTTGCACCAGAACGCCCTTAATATCACGCAGCTGGCCACGTGAGGCATACTGGCGAGCAGGGAAACAGGCGTGTGCCAGAAGGAACTGCATCACACTACTGTTCAGGGAAACATGCGTGTGCGAGAAGGAACTACATCACACCACTGTTGCTTAGTCACCAACACTAAAATTAAGGAATAGGTATTTTAAATAGTTTTTAAGTTAGTTATATTACCAATTACATTGTGTGGTTAATAAGTTAATTTATTTTTCTGTGTAAAATACTAGTCAAAAATATTTTAATTCCTTACAATAGAAAACGTTGCATTCGCATGTAACTAACACTTTCAGCCTCAAGTAAATTCATCGTCTCTGGTGACACGACTAATCACTTTAATGCCTGCTACTGCACCGGCGTCTCTAGAACGCATGCTCACACCCTGAAACCAATTTACTGCTTTAGCAGTGTTTTAAGTCAGTTGCACTAACTCTCTAAGAATATTAGCAATGATCTCTGCGACATAAGGTTTCTTTCGCATATAACGTAATTACCTGGACGCTTCAATGCACTCCAANTATTAGCAATGATCTCTGCGACATAAGGTTTCTTTCGCATATAACGTAATTACCTGGACGCTTCAATGCACTCCAAAATTGAAATTGTTACAACTGATCCAAATCAGTGAATTTTACTGAACGTGTGTTGACACGGCTCCGTCAAAATCAGTGAAATGCGACTGATGACGTTAGTTGCAGATTTAAGAGAAGTTTTTGATTCTTTGTGAATTACACTCATACTGCAGTGGGTGACAGCACATTAACTGAAGTTTCAGTAATAATAATAATTCCCTTATTGAATTTATTGACGCAGATACAGTATGTAACTGACGAATCTGATATTGGAGTTCTTCAAGTGTAGCAGTACTTGCAACAGGAATTTTGTTATATTGTCAGGACAATCCTAAGGATTAACAAACGCACCGTGTTATTCCTAGGTTGAAAAATAAATAACTAGAGGTATGAAAGTTTGGAATGAAAATTAATTTACAGGTCTTAAACCAACAAAGTATAAATTAATTTAAATAAATTTTTATTCTGTAAGGGCAGCTACGTTGGAAAAAATTGTTACAATTTATCGATGCCTAATAGTCTCATTCATAGTTTCATTTCGCTAAAACTTTATATTTCCCGAAATGCTAGTACACAAGTTTAAAACCCAAACATTTAACAATTTTGAGTTTTATTACACTAGCGTCAAATGCCGAACCAGTTTTTTTTAATGATTTGATATACGTCTATATATACAGTTTTAATAATAAAGTGATAATAAATTTATATTTTTCTCATATAGTCATGTTTTGTTACATAGTATCAATGGATTAAAAAAAAACTTGACAACACTGGAGAAGCACGAAACTGTAAAGGAGTGAGTAAGAAATTGTGTGGCAAGTCACCAGAAACCTACTGCCCATCCACTTCATTTTGACAGTTTACTGCAGTTAGCAGTCACAGTCAANGTGTGGCAAGTCACCAGAAACCTACTGCCCATCCACTTCATTTTGACAGTTTACTGCAGTTAGCAGTCACAGTCAAAAGGATGGCCTTGAAAGACAGATACACATATGTCCAGTTAGGGTTATTGCGAACCACTTTCAATAAAGTCAAGTGTACAGGCGTACATCTCGAAAATATTAAAATTAAAACAAACACAAGACACCTTTAGAATTCATACAACCTCTAATATGCTACTTAAGTTAAAACTATACCTATAAAAAAANAACAAACACAAGACACCTTTAGAATTCATACAACCTCTAATATGCTACTTAAGTTAAAACTATACCTATAAAAAAATTAATTTTTAAAAGTAATTTATACAATTTACAACAGTGAAAATGGCATAACATTTTTTTTGTAATTGAGATATTACAAGGTAAAATAATAAAAAGTATCGACGGGTGTTTGTTCACGAACAAAAAATGGCTTCTATCTGCTGAATAAATACTCATACAATATTTTAGTTTTCCACTTGTTCGCGAATGACCTGTGGAGCATGTTTTGAATAAAGATTAACTAATTACAATAAAAAAATTAATTTAATGGATGTATAAAAACGATAAATATGAAATTTAGCTTTATAATTTCATACACATTTTAAAAACAGTAAAAAGGAAAGCGAAATTATCTCGATATTTAAAAGCAAGGTCAGGGCCGAGCAGCTAACAAAAGGAAATTAAATGGTTTTAAGGAACGCTTTCTTTCGATCATTTTTGTCGCCTGGGAAAGACCGTAATCACGAAATTGTGAACTCTCTTTGATGCTTAATTTGCTTTACGTTGTTCATTATACATATTTTTATTTTGGAAACAAAGTGTAGGAAAACAAAAACAACTTAACTACGTTCACTTTTACCTTTCCTGACACTTAAAAAAGATACCTTGCTGTTGCAAAATTCTCTTTATAATGATTTATAATTAATTTAGTAGATTTATGTATTTTCTGCAAAAATTTGAAGCTCTTCAAAGCTAAAAACATTACAGAAATAAGCTTAAAATGTCAGTGCCGATAATTCAAAATATTGTGAAAGCAAATCTTTTCAGTAAACTAAAAAGTCTGAATAAATTCCGATAACGCTCTTTCATAACTTGTAAAACGAAAAAAGGAAAAAGTTTGCTTTAAAACATATTGTCCCATCTTAAAGCAATGTATAACTCAACGATTAACTGTATAGCCGTTTTTTATTTCATAAATGGATACATAAAAAAATGTAGACATACAGTAATTTGAGATAATTGGCTAAATACAATTCATGGTTACAAACCTGGAGTTCTTGGGGATTTAAGGACGTTACTTTATTTCTCATTACATTTTCTGACGTTAATGAAAGCGTTTACTTCAGTTCTATGTGACAGCAATAGCGACTTTAAAAAAACATTGCTTTATGGATCAAAACTCTCAAGCACTAAATTTGTAATCAGAAATTACTTTTAAAGACTTATCTCTGTGTGGAAGACGAATAATCTTCTCCCATGTTAATGGGAACTTCCCAGTTCTTGTAATAACATCTTCCTAGTTTAACGCCACAAGAAAGTTTAATAACATAAGAGGAGCCAATTTACAATCTAGAGCAAATATACACAAAAAAGCTCGCAAGAATAAGAAAACTAAGTTTGAAACCTTAAGATCATTACACTACGAAAACCATGGCTACAAGTCACTTGAAAAGTCCGAAAATTAAATACTTTTATTAATTTTTTCAAAATAATTATTTACGCAATGCTTAATAGCGTTAGGACATTTGTATAAGCCGGCACAGTATTGAACGGGGAAGAAGTTATTAAAGTAAGTATGTTGTAGAAACTGTTTCGATTATTGGAATATCACTCGTAAAGCGGCTTACCAACATTCTTCAGCAAAACATTGCACATTCTGATACAAGTCTAAAATTTCAAGTGGTGTTACTTTTTAACATACAGGATAAAATTACATATAGAGGCATCTAAAAATATTATTGGGACGGCCGCCATATTGAAAATGACGGCAAAAAATCAGTTATTTAGCAACAAATCTGTTACCTTTAATCGGAGGAAAAATATACTTCTGTACAGAATTAAAGAACATAAAATTCTCTAAAAGTGTCTCCCAGAATGTTTTTGTACGTCAAGCCATTTTAGAAATACTAACGTTTTTCATTATTAATAGTCTTTGCCATGTTAACAATGCACAATATATTTTCCACAGTCCTATTCAAAAATTACGAGGTGCATATTTCTTCGAAAAGTTTGAGAACTTGGTTTGTGCACGGAGTAACCTGCTTTTCTCTGCATTCTCCCTCACGCGTACACATTACAATGCAACTTAGTGATACACTATTACACCTGCATATCTTGTTGCCGTCACACTTATATTTGCAAACACATAGTAGCTTTTGTTGCTGGTGGAAGTTGTTGACCAATAATGTATCCAATAGGAGTCCTCGTCTTATTCCCATCCCCAGTTACTCGGCTCAGGATAGGATGTGATCGCAAGCAAAGTGTTTCCCCACATATGACCAGCTTGAGAGATGGCACGATTTACAAGCTGCAGTACAGCACTTTAAGTTTGCGGAATTCTTTCCATGGGCCTACATTTTTTTTTTGTAAAAGTTCCTTCCTGGCACTGTACACATGTCCGGTAATACATAACTATGACAAACTTCTCTACGGCATTTAACTGATCCTGGGATACATCAGGTAAATGCTCAGATAACTCTGTAAAAACGTATGTAGCCTCGGGGCAGGATATCCGTGCATCCCAAGCTTTAGTTTTGCCATACCACATGACAAATGACAGGTTGTCACAACCAGAACAGCTGTGCAAGAGCGACAGCGCTCTTGTCTTACTGCCAAGTGATATTGCTATTATGTGTATAGGAGTGTATCTCAACCTATTCCCTGATTCGAAACCTAACCAGAGGTCTTCAGCCTGCATTTCCATNTTCTTACTGCCAAGTGATATTGCTATTGTGTGTATAGGAATGTATCTCAACCTATTCCCTGATTCGAAACCTAACCAGAGGTCTTCAGCCTGCATTTCCATGAAAAAGGCGATTGCNTTAGTTTTGCCATACCACATGACAAATGACAGGTTGTCACAACCAGAACAGCTGTGCAAGAGCGACAGCGCTCTTTTCTTACTGCCAAGTGATATTGCTATTGTGTGTATAGGAATGTATCTCAACCTATTCCCTGATTCGAAACCTAACCAGAGGTCTTCAGCCTGCATTTCCATGAAAAAGGCGATTGCAAAAACAACAGCGTCAGTATCGACAGTGCGTATAAGTACTTCACTATGCCCCTTTTGTTCAGTTTTAGTTACATGAAGAATAGTCTTGTGTCAGTTTCTTCGCGAGAACAGTGAAGCAGTACTGCAGGTTCATTTGCACTATTTTTCATAATTCTAGAACCTTTATTTGCAATTATTTATTTTCCTGGATGCTGATGTAGACAGGAGACGATTGTGAGCGGGCATACTGAAGAGTTTCTGCTTGTTTTTGTCATTTATAAGAAAATTGCCCAAGATTTTGGGAATTTGAGAAGATGGAAGAACTTCGAGATGAAATCCAGAACCTCTTTCCATTATTTTGTACTTCTTTAAACTTTTCGGTGTATATGTGTCATATACTAAGACAAGTCGTTGAGCATGTAAATAAATGTTTTTTTTTATGTTACCTGTAAATTCATGATTACAGTAGTCTTGAAATGTTGACGATATATTTGTAGGAATCACATATCGGTTATTACAGCTGAATAATCTGGACTTCCTGGCTTGGCTGTGCATACTCTTCTAAAATTGTCAAGAAATCGTATTTGTTTCCACTAGCGAGATTTCCCATTTATGAAATGGATTGTGGGAATGTTTAGTTTTCGTGTTTGAAGGAGATATATAAGTCACTACCTTTGGTCTGACAGCTTATATAAAGATTTGAAACAAATTTGCATCCATTTCGGCGGATGAAACTTTAATTGGCAATTTCGGTTTTGAAGTGATTTTATTAGTTTCAAAAATATGTAAGAAGTTTTTTTTTAATTAGTCGATATATTGGAATGGCACAGTCAATCAGTCAAAGGGTTACATAAATTTCGTAATACTCTACACCCAGTTTTTCTATCTCCCACGCCAATACAAAAAAAGTATTGCCTTTGACTTATTGTGTATGAAGAACAACAAGGCGTTTATAATCTTCAAGAAAGAGGTTCCCGAAGTCTCCCAAAGTATCAACCAAACTGTTCGCTTCCTATACAAATCGTTTTTGTGATGCCCCTGTTTGGTCTCGACAGCTGCCCTGTTGCTCATCGTCCTTCAAATACATTTTCTCGTACTCTCTCACAATGCGAGCAATCTTAGGCCCTGCAACCACATAGCACCACAAAGCTGCAGGATATATAGTTCGTCCTATCTTCTTTAACAAGTTTATAGTTCCACTTATGGGCTTTATAAATTCCAACAGGAGAAAATTTCCGATTTGTGCCTTGAATCGTAAATTTACCCTTTCTAAAGAGTTTACATTTTTCTGGATGCAATGCCGGCCGATTTTTTGTAAATCTTTTGTGTATTCACAACCACAGACTGTAATCGATATTATCCATTATTATTATTATAAGCCATGGTACAAGTTCCTCCATACTTTCCATGTACAGCTTGAAATTTTGCATACAATCAACATTTGGGAAACAGTTGAAATGTTGTTCAATCTTAAGTATCATACTCAAGTATATGGAACTGACGATGGGTGTTTTCCTTATCTTTAAACCAGCTTTCAAATGACGAGGTTATTTTCTCTGAATCGAGCATTTGTACATACTTCTCAAAAGCTAAATGTTGCAAACTACACAAAGCAGCAGCAGTCACTTAGCGTGCAGGGTGAGTACGAGTTACACGAACAGCTTTTCCAAAAGATCGGCAACATGTGCAGCTGCTACTGTTGCAGATCAGCCACTCCCTTTCAACAGATCTCCTATTGTTTTCAGCACAGCCATTTCAATATGAAGTGTTCCAAGCACGTTCATTTACTTTTTTTCTCCTAAACATATCAGGTTAAGGTCAATTATATTTGTTTGGCTAGTGCAAATATATGTTGCTCGACTTCTATAACAGGTGCCTGTCCTGGGTTCACATGCTCTGTTGAGATTTTTCAATTACGTTGGTATGTTATATTATGGCAGTAGGATTTATATCACTTGGAATAAGTGGAAGTAACTTTGACATACATTTCATGACAAGGTGATTCGGTTGTCTTCATGCATGGAATGTGGATCTTGTGACAAATTCACTTTCAGCACGCCCTTGTAATGTGGTAATGTGGATTTTCTCCGCCCATCTGTATTCCATATGTTTTGCTTTCCTAATAGCATATTTGGCATTTCCTTCTTTCCAGTTAGAACTTGTGGCACTTTCAGCGGTGTCTTGATGCGTGGAACGGGCTGAACTGCACTGTAGTATTCGGGTAGCTCAGCTGGCCCTGTTATATTGGATGATTCATTATCAATGACATTTAGGATTATTTCACTATCACGTCCTGATTTTGGAATTTCAAAAAGTGAATTTCTTGTCCCGTCAAAGCTTTTTCTGGCAGTTGTTGATGTAAGTTTGTAGTAAATATTGTCAACTGTAGCTGCAGTAAGGAGTTTCTTTTGAAAACCTGGCGGACGTACAACTCCTTGCTGTTGGTACTGTAGTAGTATTTCATTAGCCAATTCAGAACTTATTTGCCACATACGGTCATATGATATGGAAACTCCACAGGAATGAATTCTGTCAATAATTACCTGGTTCCTAGTTTCAGCATGTATAACGAGAGCTGTGTATATGGGAAATGGCATCTCACAGAATATTTTACGTTTTGTAAATGTCGTGGTGTCTTTTGTGCGTGTTCTCTCCACTATATTTTATTTTATAAATTGAGAAATTTTTGTTTCTGCCTGTAATTCCCCAGTTACTTTTCGGCTTCCTTTGTTATACTCGGACCTTCCAGAATTATTTCTATAAATGTTTGAAGCTTTTGAGATGTCATGTTCATACATTCATTAGAAACTGTGCCATAAAAATATTCACCGTTACTGAAAATTTCGTCTCTAATTACTTTTAAACACTGAGCTAGTTGTAAGGCTTCGTGGTATCTTTTTCATAAGATTTAATGAAAGCCTCATCAACATCGTATTCAAATATTATTAGTATACCATATCCTTGCTTATAGACTTTAAGGTTTGGAAAATTATTTTGAAGTTTTTGCTTTAGTTGGGTGAAAACATTATTGACATCAGAATAACCTTTATTTCATATGTTCATCAAACAATTTCATAAGCTCTGTTACTTAAAAAAAAAGGAACATTGTTACNTTCCAGAATTATTTCTATAAATGTTTGAAGCTTTTGAGATGTCATGTTCATACATTCATTAGAAACTGTGCCATAAAAATATTCATCGTTACTGAAAATTTCGTCTCTAATTACTTTTGAACACTGAGCTAGTTGTAGGGCTTCGTGGTATCTTTTTCATAAGATTTAATGAAAGCCTCATCAACATCGTATTCAAATATTAGTAGTATACCATATCCTTGCTTATAGACTTTAAGGTTTGGAAAATTATTTTGAAGTTTTTGCTTTAGTTGGGTGAAAACATTATTGACAAAAGAATAACCTTTATTTCATATGTTCATCAAACAATTTCATAAGCTCTGTTACTTAAAAAAAAGNCATTATTGACAAAAGAATAACCTTTATTTCATATGTTCATCAAACAATTTCATAAGCTCTGTTACTTAAAAAAAAGGAACATTGTTACTATCTTCTCGCACATCTTCTATATAAGCAACAAGTTCAGCAAATTTGTAGAAATANAAAAAAAAGGAACATTGTTACTATCTTCTCGCACATCTTCTATATAAGCAACAAGTTCAGCAAATTTGTAGAAATAACCAGTTCTCTTATGATGTCTTGTAAGTTGGTTTTATCAATAGTCCCAGCTTTATTATATATACAAGTCAAACATTTTGTGTGATATTTGATATCAATCTCTGGGACTCAGCTTTCCAAGGTGCTTTTCATCTTCAAGTTTTACAGCAGAGTCGCACAATTTTCTACTAAGACCAAAAGTAAATGCATTTCTTAGTGGGGCAGCATAAGTTTTTTCTCTCTCACAGAACAAACATTGACCTTGGTTTCTTTGTGACCCTAACCTGCAAAAGCACGTTTGCAATATATTTCATTCCTCTGGCCTTTTCCTTTTTTTTAGCTCTTTCCAATATCTGTACAATTTCAGTCGGCTGTCGTAATGCCAATTAGCTGAGTTTTGCCGCAGCATTGCTTCTAGACTTTCGCCATTATTTAGCCTTTCTACTTATTTAAAAGTTAGGTGGTAAAGCTCAAAGTTCATAAAATGGAGAAATTTTTCATCAACAGTTTTCTAACCAGCACCTATATCTTAATTTTCAAATTTGCAGGACACTGCAGACCATCGGAAGTATCGCCTTGGCAAAATATGCCTTTCCCCCAATCTGTCTTATTTCATCTGACTTGGGGTTTCATGTAGATGTGCCCTATATACTCATACCAGTGGAAGTTATTTTCNAATCTGTCTTATTTCATCTGACTTGGGGTTTCATGTAGATGTGCCCTATATACTCATACCAGTGGAAGTTATTTTTGGCTATATATTCTTTCATTTCGATTTCATGTCATCTGGAACAATAAANAAAGTTCATAAAATGGAGAAATTTTTCATCAACAGTTTTCTAACCAGCACCTATATCTTAATTTTCAAATTTGCAGGACACTGCAGACCATCGGAAGTATCGCCTTGGCAAAATATGCCTTTCCCCCAATCTGTCTTATTTCATCTGACTTGGGGTTTCATGTAGATGTGCCCTATATACTCATACCAGTGGAAGTTATTTTCGGCTATATATTCGTTCATTTCGATTTCATGTCATCTGGAACAAACAATTCAAACCAATTAAAATTGCTTAACAAATTGTTATTATAAGCAAGACACTACATAGCACATGAGATCCAAATAACACTGATTAATTAATTTCAATAAACTTTTCACCCTACCCTTCAATCCTTTCTACTTCTATGGTGGTGTTGCGCCTATCCCTTTAAATCTATTATGAAATGTGTCACATATGACAACACGTTTCCGTTCCATTACAAAAGGTGCGAGGTGGTACAATGGGTTTGGTATCGTATATTAACACAATTTATATGTATTTATAATTAAAAACCTAAGTGTCTCACAAACGGCTGGGTTTACAAAAAAATATTTTAAGCAAATTGTTGTAGAGAATTGCATTATCTTTAATTATGTGTAAGTGTATATTTTTCATAAAAATAAATGTGACAGAATTATGGCTAAAAACATTTATTTTTGGCCACAATTTTCCAATGTGGCAGTTATTCAGGTGATTTTCTAGGGTGCCCCTATATCTACGTTAAAATGGATGTAAAAATGTATTACCATACCAATTTTCATGCTTGCGTCAATGTGCAAGGTTTTAACGCTAAGCCATTGTACTGTCGGAGAACATACCACGCTGAACGCAGCCAAACGTAAATGAACACTCAACCTCCTGCAATTTAGTCAAGAAATTCACTGATTAAATTATATTACGTGGCACATACGCCATTACAAAGCTTTATTGTCAAATAAAATACGGGGGTAAAATTAATAATATACGTGGAAACAAGCTAAGATTACGCTGTTGTCAAGAGATATTTCAAACATAAAAATAGTCCCACCATTAATCCAGGTTAGAGTTGTGCCAAACCAAGCGAAACAAAAACAGACGACAAACAAACGAACGAACAAGAAAGGCAAGACAATTTATACAAATACACGCAAAAAAAAACTCTAGTTAACCCAACAACGACGAGGCAGGCTATTACTGACGAGAACACACAGTCTCTGTTCTTCTGTGTTGTGTTGTATTCTATATATGGTCACTTTCTTGGCCTACATTTGTGGCTTCCCTTCCCAGCAACACAACTTGTCTGCCCGATATCGACACTGTCGTTTATATGCCACAAGACAGCCAGCTGTCTACGGTATGATGTATTTTTTACTACAGACAAACTGTTAGCTTTAGTATAAAGGCAATGGCCCAGTGACTTAAATAAGATAACAGACCGATATCATAATAAATATTTCGGCCTGATAGCTCACAGCCAACCAATCGCCGTCATCTTAAAGAATATTCCGGACATATTCCGACACTGTATCTTTGCTTTCTCAGTAAGTTAGAGAATTTATAAATGCTTCTGGCTCAGTATTAATTTTTATACAAGGTTTATATCATTCGAAAGCTATTTATCTTATGTATTCTCACCATACTAACTAACGACAAGTGTCAGGAAAATTGAAGAAGACAGTTAGCTGTCAAATGTCATGACTTATGTTTTGAGACAGAACGTTAGCCATCAGTGTAATTGAATCGCCATGTATTTTAATAACAAAGATTCATATCACCATAATTACCCAGTCAATAAACTATTAATAACAGACGTCTATAAAATAGCTCAATTTTAATTTTACGTCTTCTATGATCTCACATCCATTGTATGTTTATTGTATGCATAGAATAAACCAGAAGGAATTATATGATTAAAAATATATAAAACATGACATAATATATGTCCATCAAATATCAATACATAATTTCAGTGTTGGTATTTGTAAATTACTGTGTATAGTAAATGAATAGTAAATTATAAAAGAACATGTTTATTGGAACTAAAAATCCACATAACTCACAGTTTTAATTTATGTAAATACAAANAGTAAATTATAAAAGAACATGTTTATTGGAACTAAAAATCCACATAACTCACAGTTTTAATTTATGTAAATACAAAATACAGGCGTACGTATTAATTTACAAAAAATGTAAAGTTTTTTATTTCCAAAAATGTATTTTTAATGTATCTGCCAGATGAGAAGGTAATCCCGATTAAGATTATGAAGTGGTGTATACTATATGTTCATCAATTATTTATAAAGTGTACTTATCTGTTTTGTGTTCCTATCTATAAATTGTAGATACATTTACATGAATATCTTACATATATTTAATATAACGCAGACCTAAATTAATATTGTTTCTTAGTAATAGAGTAATGGCAGCCTCCATGGCACCCTGTCACACAGACGGTTGCTAAATGTTAACAGTATATAAAGTACAATAAGGCACATAATTACGTGGGTATTTTATATGTCTATACTTAAATATAACGGTTCAAAAGTTTTTGAAAGATACCATAAATACTGTATTTGCTGTGACTTTGTGCTCGGTAGTGAAGAACTTGTTACTGTTCATAAAATGGTTTTTTTTTNCATAAATACTGTATTTGCTGTGACTTTGTGCTCGGTAGTGAAGAACTTGTTACTGTTCATAAAATGGTTTTTTTTATGTGCAAAATTCTTAACATTAAGAGGTTGATA
Source organism: Clitarchus hookeri (assembly GCA_002778355.1). NCBI lineage: Eukaryota > Metazoa > Arthropoda > Insecta > Phasmatodea > Phasmatidae > Clitarchus > Clitarchus hookeri. The sequence continues at coordinate 211,644 of NQII01003940.1, forward strand.
CCACTTTTAATTATTAAGAAATAGACATGGTTTGATTGTTGAATTTGTATGTATGGTAAGTAATGTAATTGTCCTCAAATAAAATACATTTACACTTTAATTTTTTCGCATAATTTAATGTCAATCACAAAATTTTCTGTTTTGCTGAAGCTGTAATAAGAAATACTAAATATCTTAAGTTGTACAAATGAAAAAAATTACAACATAAACTAATGCCATGGGCTATTTGCTTGCCGTATATGTGATCACCAGATAACAGTTTATACATTTTTTATAAACATGTTAAATTTATACAACAACCTTTTTATTTTAAACAATTTTTTCCAAATATACAGCTGGTTATTTGATAATAACATATGTCTCACGCGGTATCCCATGGCGTTAGTTTACTTTCTAAATTTTTTCATCTGTAAAACCTAGTAATTGTTTTTATGGTTACTACAAAACAGAAAAAAAATTGCATTTGGTATCTAATTATTCAAAACATAAAAAAGGTAATTTTTTTATTTGGAAAAAACGCCATAACATACAATGTGTACAAGTCGAACAATGTTTGGTAAAATACAAAATTGTAAATTGTTTGTTATCAAAAGCCCTTAAGAATATATCGAAAGTGCATGCACTAACCTTTAAAGGTGTGAAATAACAAAGTGATTTTTGTTATATTAATAGTTCGAAAAGGTAACAAACCCAACAGTTATATTAAAAATTAACAACAACAAATTTGTTTGCAATTCTCAGAAGAAACTAATGATAAATATTCTGTGTTTTAAAATTATTTGTTATATATTTATGGAATTCATAAATTCCTTTTATAAAACAATTTCTGTAATGATATATTCAAATTTACTGGATGAAAGCATAAGCTTACATAGTGGAATATAGGTTAGCATGCTGGAATGTCGACTCAAGTTTCTTAGATTCGGTTCCCGCACCCGGCAAACAGAATATTTCCATTTCATATAATGTGTTGAAAAGTAAATAAATATATGTCAAGAGAATATAACTTTCACTTAAAGCGTAAATCGAAAAAAATTATCGTTCTTTAAAGTCGTACAGCATATTTTCTGGACAACATACCGCCACAGACCCAGCACCATGGCGACGGCAGGTCGCCATAGACCTGGCACCGTGGCGACATCCAGCTGTCGCAGTTCCNCCCATAGCAAGTGTGAATCAAATAACAATATGATAAATGTACCGTTTGATGGAGAAAAAAATATTCGTTCATACTTCGTTATGTTTACAGTTGAATTGTATGTCATCGCGTGAATCAACATAGAACAACTTACCTTGTATTGTATTTCGTCCCTTCGCCGATGAGCGCGTGGCTTTAACTAACGCAATTAACGTGTTCAACTGTTACGAAAGCAGATCCAAACTTTTAATTACAGTTTGTCAGCGAAATACGGTGTTGGTAATGAGGCATTGAGCCGACGAAGCCAGGCGAACGTAAACGAATTAATTGAATTAGCGCGAGGACGATATCGGGAGGAGGGGAGCGCGTCCTTAATCTTAGCGGATCCTGCGGAGGGGAAGGCAAACGCAACGTCGTGCGCCTCTCGGTTGTCGCCTAATGAGACTAGGCGAGCTTACAGGTGTCGCTGCGGTGGCTGCTAGTTGAACTAATTAGCTTTTTATCTGCGGCACAGACACACCGAACCACACTCTCTTCGCCCTTCCTGTCGGACACTAGACATAGTCGCAGTTATGGCTCGCTCGCCGGCGCCATGTTGAATTTTATATTTATATGCCATTGCATTCTTTTCAATAAAAAAATTAACTATTTCATTTTATAGCACTTTTGAAATTCACAAATGATTTAAAATGTCTTTACCAGATTTTATCAACGTGTTATCTGGTAAGTGTACAAAGGAAATAATTTTTTATATATTTAAAATGATGCTGCAGTAATAACGCTGTAATTATGAGAGAAAAGTTCAGAGTTTATATTTGATACACAGCGTATGCATTGCTAGAGAGGCAAATAAGCTTCAAACCATTAATTCAACATGGCGTGTAATAGAGAACTTTAAGTCGCCCGTCTACCTAATTCTTGAAATGCGTTCAAGTGTGTTAATTATATATACGTTTTTTAAACAAGCTATTTCACATGTGCGCTATCTGTTGGCACACGAAAATAAATAACTCAGACTAGGCCGGATTACAGCCTTCAAAAGATCACGCTTATTGCAAACACTATTTTGAAGTTCTTCAAAACGAAATTTTTAAATTTTTGTCGCTTAAAATATACTCGGCGATTTCCTGTGAAAATGGTTTGGTAAACTTCAAGTGAGAAAATAATCCTCACGCAGCTCTGGGGGGAAGGGGTTTATAGGAGAGAGAGTGTAAGATAGAGCTCTCCCAAACACTCGCCGCTGGGGAGAGGGTAACCACGTGAAACTGCTGGCGCTATATGTACAAACCAAACTAATAACATTGTTATCTACTACCGCGCTGCGCGACTAACGTTTCCTCGACAGGTGCCATGCACAGTTGGAGCAGCTCTCGCCCAACCGTACCATGCCGCTGTCACTAGGGAACAGAACAACCTCATTCCTTAGTGCAGTGGCAATGGACTCTTCCGATTCACCCGACGCCTTTCGAACTTCTACGCATTAGTTTCTCATTCGGATTTAAATATTAAGGGTACTCCACTGAACATTGCTACGTACTTTGCACTAATAATATGTCAAGGTCACCTCTCAAAGTCTTGCAGGTATTTGCAGCCCGACGAGAATAGCGCACACTGGTTCAGAGCCTTAGCAAAGTGAATATGGTGCAGTTGTCGCGCGTGGCAACGCAGCCATTTTCGCCCCCACGTTTCTCAAACGCGGACAATTCCTTCCAGACAGGCGGACCCCTTAAGACTGATTCATATTGAAGTTAACATGTGGCTCGTATACATAAGCCTTTCGTGAACTATATGTCAATATTTCTTATTGGTTGTTCACGACTAACAGAGACGCTTTAAGAGCACATATTATTATCTGTCTTCCTCCTCATATTTAATGTTTGTCATTCCTTCATTTGTAAACCTTACATAGCCACAGGTCTAACGATTGTTTTCATTTAGGAACTTAAAAGTGTTACAAAAATTACATTTCTTAATGTAACGTGTATAAAGCAGAGAACAATTAAATTAATTTATTAAAAATATAAAAATTTCATGGAAGCACTTTTCGTAATTTGCTGTCAACTAACTTGGAACCTGCTTGCCAGTTTATGGTAGCAACTATTTGCTTAGATTGAGGGCCGTGTTTTTCTGCCATAGGTTTATTTCAAAAGTGTTTACTATAACGTGAACAAGATTTATAATACCGTTGTTGTGTTCACATCGGAGTTACTGTAATCTTGTATATTATGTGTTGCAATGCAGTACTACCAAATATGCAATGTTTCGGACCTGGAAAATACTCCGTTATGAACACGTCTGGCCGTAAGTTTAAAGAAATAGTAAACTCACGAACTGTTGTTATGTGTGTCAATAAAACGTTATCTCTCGCATAACTTGACGCCCGTATCTGCACTCGTAGATTTGCATTAAATCTATACTTATTATACCCTGCAGAGCCAAAAGAAATGGTATAGGCGTGCGTATGCAAATAACAGAGGTATGGGACCAATCAGAGTATTGCGATGCGATCGGCAGCGCCTATATAGGGCAACAAGCGTCTGGCAAAGTTGCTAGATCGGTTACTGCTGCTAAAATGGCAGGTTATTAAGATTTAAGTGAGTTTGAACGTGGTGTTATAGTTGGCACACGAGATATGATACATAGCATCTCCGAGGTAGCGATATTATTTGGATTTTCGCGTACGACCATTTCGCGAGTGTACCGTGAATATCGGTAATACGGTAAAACGTCAAATCTTTGACATTGCTGCGGCCGGAAAAAGATCGTGAACGAACGGGACAAACGACGACTGACGAGAATCATTAAACGTGCAACCCTTTCTCAAATTAGCGCAGATATCAATGCTGGGGCATCAACAAGTGCCAGCGTGCGAACTATTCAACGGACCATCATTGATATGGGATTTTGGAGCCGAAGGCCCATTCGTGTACCGTTGTTGACTGGTCTGACGAGTCCCGTTTCCAATTGTGTCGGGCGGATTGACGTGTA